>CM022299.1:654146128-654588614 GCA_011799875.1 Thinopyrum elongatum
CTACTGCTGTTTGAATTGTTGAATGGTGAGCATCTTAGCCTCGATAAAGTGTTTTGCGCAGTTGGACAGGCAAGACGCTTCGCTGTTGCTGAAGCTGCTCCCGATGCTTCCGGTGATGCCCTTATCCCAGCAAGTTTCGGTTAGCTTCGCTATAACCTCATTCATCATGGCCTTCCTCTTCTCCTCCTGCAGAGAGAATTTTTTATGTTGAATTACAAATTCGCAAAATAGAAGCTAAGTGCACAAATCATAGTCGCAAATGCTATACAAGGTGCAAGGACTCTACTTTGACAGTGGTCTTTCAAAAACTTCTTTTATACAAAAACACTTGCCTATAAGCAGTTATCCTTATATGGAAAATAAAGGTGACACATGCAACTTGCTTAAGTATTGCAGAAGCTCTGTTCCTGGCCAATTACGTGTAGGAAATTTATTTGCTTAGTAACAGCATCGAAGTACACATTTTTACAGTTGCAACCCAACTTAAAGAGGAAAAATAGTGTGTTGCATGGTCAAATTTGAAGGAAACAATTATTGTGAGGCAAGTATTTTCATCTAGCATGCTGCAGGGACCTTCATCACGAGTGTCTAATATTTTAAATAGTTGATTTGCTTGTGATATTTTCTCAAGAAATTGTGTAACTTACATCTCCTCCTCCTCCCGCCCTCCCTCAAAGGATGTTGCCAGTTAAACAATATCTCGTTATCTACATGTTGCATCTGTCACCTTTTTCGCATTAGATTATGTCATGCAAAGTCCTATGCTATTCCAAATCTTGCAACTTATATGCAGATGTTTCACAAAGGAAAGAACATGGCAAAATAATACAAGCTTCCATCCAATAACCATCAGCAACCTCTGGTAGTAAATCACTTGAAGTAAAGGATATATCTCCCAAAAGATAATACACATAAACAATTTCACAAAGCAACTAGATAGCTCCATTATAAAATTACAGATGCACTTGTGTTCAGGGCTATTCTGATTTCAATGACTACCTAATGAACCATACACATTCATTAACTATAGGAAACCAAAGACCACGATTTCAAGCCTCCTTGTGTCTGAAACCCTCCAATAAAAGATTTCAAGCCTTATAAAAATAAAATGATTAATTGGCAAATGGACATGAACAGCCATGTGCTGCTTGAAACCAGATAGGTTCCAGATGGTTTAGTTTAGGGTCAGGGCTGGAGTAGTTCTTCTACGGAAGGAATTGGTCAAACTCTACTGCCAGAAACTCGACTACGTCCAGTTCTAGAATGGATTTGGGGCCTTCTGAGCAGCAGAACAAGATTTGAAGCTATGAGAACAAGAAAATCACTTGGGGGAGTTGACAGGTTCATCCACTTCATTCCTCTTTAATACCATTCTATTCCTAAACGGATCTACAATTTGTATTTCTGAATTCAGTCTCCATACTAACCTGTAGCACATATCTAAACCCCAAATTCAGGAGCACTATTCTTCCTGATTTTACTTTTATTTTTGCTTAGTAAATCAGGAAATTATAGTATGCCGTTGAATTTGCATAAGAATGAGAATAATCGGCGCTAATTTCACATCTCTAACTAATCTGCAACAAATCCCAGCGCAAAATACACAACACGAAGGGATGAAAGGAGCGCTAGATCATCAGTTTTCTCTTGACGATTACATCACACAAAATTACCAAAAAAAAGAAACATAAGAAAAATGACGCACTGCAAACGGAGGTCTTGATCGGCCGACAGGAACTAGCAGGAATCAAGAAGGATTCCCCTGTTACCCAGACGATGGTGTAGGTTTAGGGTTTATGTCTAGGGTTAGTAGGTTTCCCTCTAAGAGCGTCTGCAGCCTCGGGTTATTGAGAGCTGAAGTGTCCATAACTCGGTTCCACTCGCGCCCCTGCAATCTCCCGTCTTCCCTTCGTAGCAAAGGGTGCTCGGTTTTTGTTTTCCTTTCCCCCTGGAGCAAGAAAGAGACGGGGGAAGAAGACGATGGAGAAAGGGAGGAAGCTCTTCCTTTCCCCCTGCTACCCCGCTGCCGTCGCCCCCTCGTGCTCCCCTTCGGCCCCTGCTGCCACAACGCCGCCACCCCTGCAGCTCTCCGCCTCCCCGTGATACTCCCCTGTTTGCATGTAATGGTCATCAGAATAAGTATTGTGATGAAACGCATGGAACCATTGATCCAAATAAGTTGAAACTTTCCCACATTAGTCAAACATATATGATTGAATTTCTGTAATTATTTGAATTTTTTTGAGAACTTTCAAAATTTGGTTAAACAAGTTGAAATGCATGGAACCGTTGAACCATTGATTCAAAATTGATGAAACTTTCCCAGATTAGTCACACTTATATGAATGATTTTCTGTAATTTTTTGAAAAATTTCTGACAACTTTCAAATTTTGGTCAAAATTTGCAACTAAAAATTTGAATTTGAATTTTCTTCGAAATGGCTCATCAAAATGAGCTCAAAATTTACTAGAATGGTCAAAAATACATGGTTGATTTTATGGAATTTTTTCAATTTTTTCTGGGTGGTTCGAAAAGAAAATCCAAAATTTGGGCAGCATTTTGGCCCATTTTTTATAGCATTTTGACTTTTTTTTTACTTTTTAAGAATTTTTGCACATATCATTCAAATTCAAACATATGTTATTCATACACCATGACACAATTTGAAGACAATATAGCAAAATAAAACATTTAACATGTCCATACATCATCTACCAAAAGGCTGCCATGTTGCAGAAATTAGTAGGGGCTGCCAAGTCTGCCATATTACAACCAAAAACATAAGGCAATAGTTGCTTCCATGTTGCACAGAAAGTAATGGATGCTAAGTCTGCCATATTGCAACCAAAAGCATAGAGAAGATCAAGCACAACACTAGTTCTTCCTTCTCTTCGGGATCAACTATCTAGCTTTTGAGCTTTAGGCCATGTCGTATGCAATCATGGTGCCCTCCACGGCTGGGTTAGGTTGCTGCGATACCTCATCAGCTAACGCCATAGCCAACATCCTGCATGTGTTGAGAAATGTAAGATTTGTAAGAAAAAATTAACATTACTAAACTATGTTGATTTGTTTACCTTCTTGTCACAGGATTGGGACTGCCTTGAAGACTCTGTGGCATAGTGATCATGTGCCTATTTGGAGTGACAACAACTTCAGGTTGTGGCACTACATGTGTTGCCTCATCAGCCAACGCCATAGCCAGCATCCTGCATGTGTTGAGAAATGTAAGAATTGCAAGGAAAATTAAACATTACTAAAGTATGTGGATGTGTTATCTTCTTGTCACAGGATTGGGACTGCATTGAAGACTCTGTGGCATAGTGATCATGTCCCTATTGGGAGTGAAACTTCAAGTTGTGGGGCTACGACTTCGGGTTCAGTGCCGAGGCATGCTACTTGTAAACTGCGTTGGATTTTTATCCCCGAAGAGGAGTGGATAATGCAGCACAGTAGAGTAAGTATTTCCCTCAGTTAAGAAACCAATGTTATCAATACAGTAGGAGAACCAAGCAACACCGGCACCTGCACACACAACGCAAACCTTCGCACCCAACGTAGACGAGAGGTGTCAATCTCCCGGAGGCCAAGAAACGAAATTAAACGGCATATGATAGATTGATAGATTGATAAATAAATAAAAGATAAAAAAGTGCAGCAAGTATTTTTGGTATTTTTGTGTAAGTAAATGAGATAGATCTTATATTAAAAGTAGACCCGGGGGCCGTAGGATTCACTAGTGGCATCTCTCTCAAGAAAATAGCATACGGTGGGTAAACAAATTACTGTTGGGCAATTGATAGAAAAGCAAATAATTATGACACTATCCAAGGCAATGATCATGATATAGGCATCACATCCAAATCAAGTAGACCGACTCCTGCCTGCATCTACTACTATTACTTCACACATCGACCGCTATCCACCATGCATCTAGTGTATTAAGTTCATAAGAACGAAGTAATGCATTAAGAACGATGACATGATGTAGTCAAGACAAAAGCATATAAGAATTCATCCCAACTTGTTATCCTTAATGGCAACAACACATGCTTAGCAACTCCCCTTCTGTCACTAGGACTGAAGATCGAACCCATTACCGAGCACCTCTTCCCATTGCAAGAAGATCCAATCTAGTTGGCCAAACCAAACCAAAATTTCTGAGAAGAAATACAAGGCTATACGAAATCATGCATAAAAGAGATGAGCAAAGAACTCAAATAAAACAAGGATAGATCTGATCATAAACTCACAATTCATCAGATCCCAACAAACACACCGCACAAAGTCATTACATCGGATGGATCTCCATGAAGATCATGGAGACCATTGTATTGAGATACAAAGAGAGAGAGAGAGAGAGCCATCTAGCTACTACCTACGGACCCGTAGGTCTGTGGTGAACTACTCACGCATCATCGGAGAGGCGGCAAGGTTGATGTAGAGCCCCTCCGTGATGAGTTCCCCCTCCGGCGGAGTACCGAAGAAGGCCTCCAGATGTGATCTTGCGAGAACAGAGGCTTGCAGCGGTAGAAAAAGTATTTCATGGACTCCCTCGAGGGTTTTGGAATTCTTCTGAATTTATAGTGATGGAGGTAGGGCATTTGGCACAAGGAGGGGCCCACACAACACTGGGGCGCCCCCCCTGGGGCGCGCACTGGTGTTGTGTGGGGCCTTCCAATGTGATCTTCTTCGGCCTCCAAGTTCCTGGTGATCCTTATCTATAATAAAAAATCCTCAAAAAGTTTAGGGACGATTTGATCTTATCTGATATTGATTTCCTGCGAAACAAAAACAGGGCAGAAAACAGGAACTGGCACGTGGCACTAAGTTAATAGGTTAGTCCCCAAAAATGATATAAAAATGTATAAAATGATAATAAAAACATCCAAGAATAATAATATCATAGCATGGAACAAGCAAAAATAATAGATACGTTGGAGACATATCAAGCATCCCCAAGCTTAACTCCTGCTCGTCCTCGAGTAGGAAAGTGATAAAACATATTTTTGATTGTGGAATGCTACCCAACATACTTCAAGTTATTTTCATAGCATAGACATGAGGACTTAGATGAATCAAAGCAATAGTCTATATTTGACATGGGGACATAGATACTCAAGTGATGCTAACAAGCAACCATGCCTTTCAAAATAACAATGCTAAAGTAAATTATCCCTAGCCCATTATGCTCAATCATTGATCCATTCATGATGCACACTCGAATATCAATCATACACCATGCACACACATGACCACATGACCCCCTAGTTGGTGCTTTTAAAGAGAAGGATGAGACTAAACATAAAAATTAAATAGAAAGGCCCTTCGCAGTGGGAAGCATTGATTTACAGAGGTGCGAGAGCTCAAATTTTAAAAGAGATGAAAAATTTATTTTGGGTAGCATGCTTTTCTCGTCAACGAGAACGACTTAAGGCTCCCAACACTTCTCACATTGGATACATCATAGGCGGTTCCCAAACAGAAAATAAAAGTTTTGCTCCCCATCATTGTTTCATGGTTTTGAGACTTGGTCCCTTACTTTCCATGCACATCCGAAGGAGTTTATTAATTTTTTTCAAGAGTTTTTCTCTCTTTTGTAATTTTTGCAATTCAAGACTGGGCATCCCTAATACTGCCACACTCTCATGCAATGATAAGTGAATAAACACTCATCGTGAGAATGACATATCCAACACAAAAATATTGGCCACCCCTCACCGCTTCATGAGCGATACGGGCACACAAAAAGAGAAAATATTTTTGAGATTTTTTTCGAGATGGCACATGTAAATTTACTTGGAACGACACTGAAATATCGCATATTGGTAGTTATGGTGGACACAAATGGCAAAACAAGGATTATGGATAATGGATGCACAAGTAGTATTCCCGCTTAGTACAAGTGAAGGCTAGCAAAAAGATTGAGAAGCGCCCAAGTAGAAAATCACGATGATGCACATGCATACATAAAACATAACCAACATCGAACAATACACCACAAGTAGGATATAACTTCATTGCATAACTATTGACTTTACGTGCTTGCATAGGGAATCATAAACCTTAACATCAATATTCATACTAGAGCATAATTGACTCACTAACATAACTCACATATCATCATCTACATATCTCAAAACTATTACAAAGAATCAAGTTTTTCATGTCCCATAAAAATTTTGTATGCTAGTTTTCATTATCCCTCTTGAATATTAATCACAAAGGGACCAAACATCATATCTTGTACCAATTACCAAGACTATTTTCACACTCTCAAAAAGATATAAGTGAAGCAAGAGAGCAATTTCTTCAAAATTTCTAACATTCTCAAAAGGATATAAGTGAAGCAAGAGAACTAGTTTCTTCAAAACATATAGCATTCTCAAAAAGATATAAGTGAAGCATGAGAACAAGTTTCTTCAAAACATTCGCACCACCGTGCTCAAAAAGATATAAGTGAAGCACTAGAGCAACCGCCTAGCTCAACAAATTTAAGTGAAGCATAAGAAGCAATTCTAACAAATTATGATGACGTGAGGCCATCTCAAGAAAATGTGTTCAGAGGTGATGATTGTGAGAAACTAAAAAGCAAAGACTCATATCGTACAAGACGCTCCAAGCAAAACACATATCATGTGACGAATAAAAATATAGCCTCAAGTGTGTTACCGATAGTCGTTAGAAGAAAGAGGGGATGCCTTCCGGGGCATCCCCAAGCTTAGACGCTTGAGTCTCCTTAGATATTACCTTGGGGTGCCTAGGGCATCCCCAAGATTTGGCTTTTGCATCTCTTCATTCCTTCATCCATCATTGTCACACCCAAAACTTGAAAACTTCAATCGCACAAAACTCAACAAAACCTTCGTGAGATCCGTTAGTATAACCAAGCAAATTACTACTATAAGTACTGTTGCAACCCATTCAAATTTTATAATTGCATTATAGGTACTGTATTCTAACTTTCCCATGGCTTGCACCCCCCGATACAATCCATAGATTCATCAAAATAAGCAAACAATGCAGCGAAAACAGAATCCGTCAAAAACAGAATAGTCTGTAGCAATCTGTCGAAAAGCCATACTTATGAAACTCCAAAAATTCTGAAAAATTAGGAAAACGTGGAAAATTTGAATATCAATCCCATGTAAAAACTTCAGACACATTCGACACTCTGGTGAATTTTAAAAATTCCTGGACTGGGCGTCAAAGTTTCTGTTTTTCACAGAATTGCATTCACAAGCATCCACATCATCCCAAAGGTCTTACTTGGCATAAATACTAATTAAAATATAAAAATGAACTCAAAACAGAAGCAAATAAAGCAAACTCAAAAGAACAGAAACAAAAAGTGAAAAACAAAAATTTATTTTATTCGTTGGGTTGCCTCCCAACAAGCGCTATCCTTTTACGCCCCTAGCTAGGCATAAAGCAATACATCAAGTATTGTCATCCTTTGATTTTACTCCATAGGTAGCCCTCATAATGGATTCATAGGGCGGTTTAATCTTGGTCCTTGGGAAGTGTTCCATGCCTTTTTTCAAAGGAAACTGAAACTTTATATTTCCCTCTTTCATATCAATCACCGCACCGATGGTGCGTAAAAACGGTCTACCAAGAATCAAAGGGAAAGACGGATTGCAATCGATGTCAACAACAATAAAGTCCATGGGTACATATTTTCTATTTGCAACAATAAGAACATCATTGATCCTCCCCAATGGCTTTTTAATAGTGGAATCCGCCAAATGCAAATTAAGAGAACACTCATCCAATTTGGAAAAACCAAGAACATCACAAAGAGATTTTGGAATAGTAGAAACACTTGCACCCAAATCACACAAAGCATTGCACTCAAATTTTTTAATCTTAACGTTAATAGTAGGTTCCCACTCATCATATAATTTTCTAGGAATAGAAATCTCTAACTCAAGTTTTTCTTCCAAAGTTTTCATCAAAGCTTCCACGATATGTTTAGTAAAAGCCTTATTTTGTTCATAAGCATTTGGTGAGTTCAACATAGATTGCAACATACAATTACATTCAACCAAAGGGCAACTATCATAATTAAAGTCCTTGTAATCCAAAATAGTGGGTACATCACTAGCTAAAGTTTTAACCTCTTCAAACCCACTTTTAACAATTTTTGCATCAAGATTTTCACCCTCCGAATCATGGAGACGCCCTCTATCTAAAGTTGACTCTTCTTCAGTCTCCTTTTCAACAAGATTAACATTACTAAACAAAGAATCAATAGAAGACAAACCAATCATCTTTAGATCCTTGTCTTACCAATTGGTTCCAAGGATTCTAGCTTAGCGGCCATTTGATTTACTAAAGTAGATTGTGCATCAGAATTTTTTTCGAGCAAATTCTCAGTAAGAGCAAATTGTGTCTGGAGGTGAGAAATCTCTTCACTAACATCATCAAGTTGTTTAGAAATAGCATCAAGCAAAATTGAATGAGCCTTGAGTTCTTCGATGAAGAACTTATTATGCTCAAATTGAGCTGTCATGTAATCTTTGGTATTTTTCTCGATCTCATTCAAGATCCTATGATAGTACGTATCTTGAATATTTTCACGAGACATCATGATTGGAATAAAAATAGCGGAGAAGAAAAAGAAGCAAATAAAAGCGGCAAAAGAAAAGGTAAATATTTTTGTAAATTTTTAGAAGTGGGGGAGAGGAAAATGAGAGGCAAATGGCAAATAAAGTAAATGCAAAGATAAGAGTTGCGAGTGTAGGTACTTGGTAATGGAGCCAGAGATTGCCAAGTTGAAGATGTTGGCTTGATCCTCCCCGGCAACGACGCCAGAAATTCTTCCTTCTACTTGTAAACTGCGTTGGATTTTTATCCCCGAAGAGGAGAGGATGATGCAGCACAGTAGAGTAAGTATTTCCCTCAGTTAAGAAACCAAGGTTATCAATCCAGTAGGAGAACCAAGCAACACTGGCACCTGCACACACAACGCAAACCTTCGCACCCAACGCAGACGAGAGGTTGTCAATCTCCCGGCGGTCAAGAAATGAAATTAAACGGTATATGATAGATTGATAAATAAATAAAAGATAAAAAAGTGCAGCAAGTATTTTTGGTATTTTCGTGTAAGTAAACGAGATAGATCTTATAATAAAAGTAGACCCGGGGGCCGTAGGATTCACTAGTGGCATCTCTCTCAAGAAAATAGCATACGGTGGGTAAACGAATTACTGTTGGGCAATTGATAGAAAAGCAAATAATTATGACGCTATCCAAGGCAATGATCATGATATAGGCATCACATCCAAATCAAGTAGACCGATTCCTGCCTGCATCTACTACTATTACTTCACACATCGACCGCTATCCAGCATGCATCTAGTGTATTAAGTTCATAAGAACGAAGTAATTCATTAAGAATGATGACATGATGTAGTCAAGACAAAAGCATATAAAAATTCATCCCAACTTGTTATCCTTAATGACAACAACACATGCGTATCAACTCCCCTTCTGTCACTAGGACTGAACACCGCAAGATCGAACCCATTACCGAGCACCTCTTCCCATTGCAAGAAGATCAAATCTAGTTGGCCAAACCAAACCAAAACTTCGGAGAAGAAATACAAGGCTATACTAAATCTTGCATAAAAGAGATCAGAAAAGAACTCAAATAAAACAAGGATAGATCTGATCATAAACTCACAATTCATCGGATCCCAACAAACACACCGCACAAAGTCATTACATCGGATGGATCTCCATGAAGATCATGGAGACCAATGTACTGAGATACAAAGAGAGAGAGAGAGAGCCATCTAGCTACTACCTACGGACCCATAGGTCTGTGGTGAACTACTCACGCATCATCAGAGAGGCGGCAAGGTTGATGTAGAGCCCCTCCGTAATGCGTTCCCCCTCCGGTGGAGTACCGGAGAAGGCCTCCAGATGGGATCTTGCGAGAACAGAGGCTTGCGGCGGCGGAAAAAGTATTTCGTGGACTCCCTCGAGTGTTTTGGAATTCTTCTGAATTTATAGTGGCGGAGGTAGGGCAATTGGCGCAAGGAGGGGCCCACACAACACTGGGGCGCCCCCCCTGGGGCGCACCCTGGTGTTGTGTGGGGCCTTCCAACGTGATCTTCCTTGGCCTCCAAGTTCCTGGTGATCCTTATCTTCTATAAAAAATCCTCAAAAAGTTTCGGGACGATTTGATCTTATCTGATATTGATTTCCTGCGAAACAAAAATAGGGCACAAAACAGGAACTGGCACGTGGCACTAAGTTAATAGGTAAGTCCCCAAAAATGATATAAAAATGTATAAAATGATAATAAAAACATCCAAGAATAATAATATCATAGCATGGAACAAGCAAAAATAATAGATACGTTGGAGACGTATCAAGGCATCATCATCAGATGGATATATTATTGCTCTCTTCTTTCTTTTGCTGCACAAATATTAACAAGTTAGTACATACTTAAAATAAGTGGCGAAATGAGCATTGATCATTACAAGTACCTTGGCCTTGGTCCATTCAATGGACAAGTGGACTGCCTATGGCCTAAAATATGGCATCTTTTGCATCTATTCTTGCTACCTTGTTGTTTTGGCTCTTTCTTCTTTTTAGGACTATCATCTCCACCTTCGAGGAAGCTCTTGTACCTATTCTTTCTGGGCCTTCCAACAACTCTTGTCTTGTCTACTGGAGCCTCCATGTCAAATGGAAATTCTACATGCGGCCATTGAGACCTATTTGTCAATGGCTCAACCTCTCCAGCATATGCTGCCCGGAACTTCTCTAGAGAGAAATAGTCATGCACATCGTCCTCCCATTTGGGTTCCTTCTCTCTAGCAAGAAAGCAAGTGCATCCTCACAAGGCTTCCCTGTGTACTGCCACTCCAAGCAAATGCACTCACTTTGGTTAGTCTTCACAACATGTCGCAGGTTGTGTTTACTTATGTCCTTCACCTCACAACTTGCAACTCCAGATTTCCCAACTTTCAAATGTTTAAGTCCCCGTGTCCTATTATGAATCTGTTGGATGATGGCTGAAATAATTTTACCTTTCAATTTCATTCCAATCTTTTTTGTTTTCTCACGAAGTTTCATGAGCAGCTCTCTAAGAGTGTCAGCTAGCTCATCAGGTGGCAACTCTTTGTAATTTTTAATCCAACCATTAAAAGACTCAGCAAGGTTATTGTTGATGTAATCACATTTAATGGAGGGGTCGAACATGCATCTCATCCATTTTAGGCTGTGGTACCTTGAGAGATATTCATGCACATCAGGAGCTTCTACTAGGATTTAATCATGTGGTAGTTAAAAACGTGTGCCCTATAGGCCCTAGCAGCCGGTCACGTTCTGCCAAACACATCTCCCTTGATTTTTTTGAGAAGTTAGCCAGGGGATGCCTAAAACATTCCCTTTGATCTGCATGAGGGAAAACTTTTTTACTGGATTTTATAGACCTTTATATGCATCTATGTGTATAGCTAGAGGGGAAACAAGACCTAATGCCCTATTGAGTTGTGACATGAACCATGTCCAATTTTCTTCAGTTTCACCATCAATGAAAGCAAATGCTACAGGGTACATCCAGTTATGACCATCTAATGATGTACAAGCTGCTAAGTGTCCTCTCCATTTACCGGTGAGTGCAGTTGAGTCTATACTAAGATATGGTCTACAACCAGCTTTAAAGCCATCAATGGAAGGCTTAAGAGCCATAAAGAATCAGTTGAAGTGAACAATACCGTTAACCATCTTCATATCCACCTCTACAATGGTCCCTGGGGATCACTTCTCAACTTCTGCTATGAAGTTAAACAAATACTGAAAACGCTGCCTCATGCTACCGTAAATCTCTTTCTGTGCTCTATCTTTGCCCTTCCACATTGTATGATACTCAATGGTCGTGCCATATGTATCTTGCAGATGCTCCTACAACTCCTTGCATCCAATGGTAGGGTCACTATGAACAATGCAAATAGCCCTCTGTGCTACCCATCCTTGAGATGTCATGCTGCTTTTTATCCTACCGGTAGAGGAGCACTTGTGCTTCACAGAAATCTTGGTAACCTGCAATATAATATGAAGCCCATCACAACACAGAAAAAAACATAGCAACAAAAAAACATCAATACTCACTATACTTCAATAATATGTTAGTACCCTTATGGTCTGTTCATCAGGCCTCAGCTTGGCTGTTATCCTCCATGGACAACCCTTGGCTTTACATTTGCCAAGATATCTTTTCTTGTCACTCTTATATCCCCAAATGTCAATCTCCCTCTTAATGCCATATTGTTTGATAGCCATCCTGAAATCTTCCATTGAAGGAAACAAAGCACCAAGATGCATCTGAGGGTTATCTTTGTCATATGCAATCTCCTCATTCGGTGGCACACTATCAACAACAGGAATGGCTGCATCTTTGAAAAGCTACCGATCCTCCTCATCGGTCATGTAAACTTCCTCACTAGGTGAAGAAGGCTGTGGTTCAGGGGGTGTTTCATTATTGATACCAAGAAGATCACACATATTATCTTCAGTTATGGGAATGTCAACATCATCCTCTTCTAGAGGATCTATCTCAATCAAACTCCAATCTATGCGTTGTTCTGCCTGACTAACCACAGATGACTCACATCTCTCACTATTATCAGTCACATCACAAATAGTTTGAGATTGCATTGTGTCTTGGTGGTCAACTTCATCCGATGAAAACTCCACATCATCAGGAAAGACTCTATATTGATGACCCGTTGACTGTGCCATCTCAAAACTGACAAGTTTGAATTGTCAACAACCAAAGATGAGCTAGCACTGCATTCTACATAATTGTTTGTTGTTGCCTTCTTTTTTTAGGAGCACGTGGCTTTTTGGGAGAAGGTGGTTTTTTTTTGGAGCAAGTGGCTTTTTGGGAGCATGTGTTTTTTTGGAGCAGGTGGCTTTTTGGGAGCGGCAGTTCTCTTCTTTCCAGATTTCTTTGCATTAGGTCTCTCCAATGTAACAACATCAGCATACAGAAATGATTTATTTGCCTCCCATTCCCAATGATCGCTCATAAAGTGCATCACCAGTTGTTGACCATTACCTATTGGATCAATTGTTTTCAAGACATGATCATATGCAAACAAGCGCACTGATGTCTACTACACAACTTGTTCTTGTAGACTCGTGTTGGGCCTCCAAGCGCATAGTTTTGTAGGACAATAGCAATTTTCCCTCAAGTGGATGACCTAAGGTTTATCAATCCGTGGGAGGCATAGGATGAATTTGGTCTCTCTCAAACAACCCTGCAACCCTGTAAAAGTGAGCACAAACGGTATTGCAATGCTTGGAAACAAGGCCTAGGGTTCATACTTTTGCTTGTGCAATCTCTCAACAATGTTAACATAATTGGATCATATAACCATCCCTCAACATGCGATAAAGAATCACTCCCAAGTTCCTATTAGCAGAGAACATAAGATAGAAATTGTTTGTAGGGTACGAAACCACCTCAAAGTTATTCTTTTCAATCCAATGAGCTATTCCTGTAAGTGTCACAAACAGCCCTAGAGTTCGTACTAAAATAACACCATATGACACACATCAACCAACCCTATTGTCACCTAGATACTCCAATGTCACCACAAGTATCCATGAGTTGATTATACGATATGCATCAAACAACTTCATAATCATAATATTCAATACACACAAACAACTTCAAGGAGCACCCCAAAGTTTCTATCGGAGAAAAGATAATGAAAACGTGCATCAACCCCTATGCATAGATTACCCCAAAGTCACCTCGGGAATTCGTGAGTTGAGTGCCAAAACATACATCAAGTGAATCAGTATAATACCCCATTGTCACCACGGGTATTCATATGCAAGAAATACATCAAGTGTTCTCAGATCTGAATATTCAATCCGACAATAATGAAACCTCAAAGGGAAAAGATTCGATTCATCACAACAAAGATAGAGAGGGAAGAAACACCATATGATCCAACTATATTGACAAAGCTCACGATACATCAAGATCGTGCCATATCAAGAACACGAGAGAGAGAGAGAGAGATCAAACACATAGCTACTAGTACATACCCTCAGCCCCGAGGGTGAACTACTCCCTCCTTGTCATGGAGACCACCGGGATGATGAAGATGGCCTCCAGTGATGATTTCCCCCTCCGGCAGGGTGCCGGAATAGGGCTCCAGATGGTATTTCAAGGATATAGAGAGTTGCGGTGGCGTAGTCCAAAATCCAGGGTTATTTCTGGGGTTTTTTGTATTTATAAGATTTTTGGGCGTTGGAATCACGCGAAGATGGGCCACAGGGGGCCCACGAGGCACCACGGCGAGCCACCTCCCTGGCGCGCGGTGGTGGCTCGTGGGCACCTCGTGGCTCTTTTGGTCCTCCCACAAAGCTTCTAGTGCCTCTTTTGTTCCAAAAAAATGTCAAAAAGTTTCACTGCATTTGGAGAACTTTCATTTCTGCACAAAAAACAACACCACGGTAGTTCTGCTGAAAACAGCGTCAGTCTGGGTTAGTTCTATTCAAATCATACCAAAACCATATAGATTTTTTATAAATATGGCATGAATACTTCATAAATTATTGATACGTTGGAGACGTATCAGCATCCCCAAGCTTAATTCCTGCTCGTCCTCGAGTAGGTAAGTGATAAAAAAAAATTATGAAGTGTGAATGCTAGCATAGTGTATAAGTTGGATCAATGATAATTTCAATCACTTTTCCCAGCATCAATATATATTATAATCAGTAGCTCATAAAACTTCTTATGATCAAGTAGCAAGCTATTCACATGTTTAAAGTGTAGGCAATAAACTTTCTTGAAAACTAACAAACTATGTTTTCAGTCTACAATGCAATTGCAATTCATCATATTTTCAGGAAGGGTCTCATGTAGGAGCTTGTTAGCAAGTCCACATACTCTACCATCATTTAGTCTTCTATGATTGCTAACACTCACGACATATATATGGAGCAAAAAGTTCCAGCCAGACACATAGAAAGATAGGGGCTTATAATTTTGCCTCCCAACTTATTCACATCAAGGGTGATGTCAACAATAATAACTCATGATCACTCATATCCAACTCGATATATATGCCTAGATCTTTCCCCACCACATGATGCTTGCAAAATAGAAAAATAAAAAAGGAATAGAGGAGAATACTATTGACTCTTGCATAAAAAATAAATACATAAAAGTAAAAGATAGGCCCTTCACAGAGGGAAGCAGAGGTTGTCATGCGCTTTTTATTATTGGATGCACAAGCTCTTAATGCAAAGGAACGTCACTTTATATTGCCCCTTGTGATAGCAACCTTTATTATGCAGTCCGTCGCTTTTATTTCTTTACCATCACAAGTTCGTACAAAGCTTATTTTCCCTTACAATAAAAGTTCATACATATTTAGAGGCAATTTTTATTGCTTTTTGCACCGATGACAACTTACTTGAAGGATCTTATTCAATCCATAGGTAGATATAGTGGACTCTCATGACATGAAACTGGGTTTAAGGGTTTTGGATGCACAAGTAGTATCTCTACTTGGTGCGGATTTTTGCCTAGCAAAGATATTGAGCAAGCACCACATGTTAGAGGATCTATGACAATATAGCTTCCATGTGAATATAAGCAAACATAATTCATTACATTGTCTTCCTTGTCCAACGTCAACAATTTGACATAAAATACTTAATGGGGGCTCACAATCATAAAAGATGTCCAAGATAGTGTATTTGCATGTGAATCTTCTCTTCCCTTATTAATTCTTTCATCAATTGCATCATTGACCAATGCTATACTTGTTAACTTTCAATAAATTTTACCAATTATACTTCTTGTATGTGAATTCACTACTCCCAATGGGACAAGCATATGAAGCATATAAATTTCAACTTTATGATATTCAATTCATTTTAACAATTCACTCGTAGGATATAAGTGAAGCACAAGAGTAAATGACAAACTACTCCAAAAAGATATAAGTGAAACCAAATGAGTAGTTAAGTGAATAGGTAGCTATGTGAGGACTCTCTCTCATTTAAAATTTCAGATCTCAAGTATTTTATTCAAACAACAAAGAAAACAAAATAAAATGACATTCCAATAATAGCACACATTATGTGAAGAAGGAAAAACTTAGGCTCAACCAAGACTAACCGATAATTGTTGATGTAGAAAGGTGGGATGCCTACCGGGGCATCCCCAAGCTTAGATGCTTGAGACTTCTTAAAATTTTAACTTAGGATGCCTTGGGCATCCTCAAGCTTGAGCTCTTGTGTCTCCTTAATTCCTCTCATATCACGGTTTCTATAAATCTTAAAAACTTCATCCACACAAAACTCAACAAGAACTCGTGAGATAAGTTAGTATAAATCAACTCAAAACCTTAACATTCTCTACTGTAAGAAATCACTAAAATTATAATTAAACATTGCATACTAAATGCCTCTGCATATTTAATACTCCTATCCACAAATAGGAACATTAAACACGCAAACATATGCAAACAATGCAACTATAACAGCAATCTGCCAAAACAGAACAGTCTGTGAACGGGGAATAAGAATCCAAACTTCCCTAACTCTAAAAATTATGAAAAAAGACCACGTGACAGAGAACTCATGCATTCTTACTTTGTAAAAATTTCAGATATTTATCATGTTTTGACTATTCAGGAATATTCTGGACATAACAGAAAACTTTATGTTTTCAAACAGCAACACATGAACTTGCAAACTGAGCATGGTAAAGGCTATAATTGGCATTTTATTGAACTAAAAGACACAAAACATGATTATTGAGAACAGAAAGCAAATATCAACAAAAGAAAATGATGCTCCAAGCAAAACTCATATGTGACGAATAAAAATATAGCTCCAAGTGAGGTTACCGATAATGTTGAAGACGAAAGAAGGGATGCCTTCCGGGGCATCCCCAAGCTTAGTTGCTTGGGTCTTCATTGAATATTACCTTGGGGTACCTTGGACATCCCCAAGCTTAGGGTCTTGCCGCTCCTTATTCTCCTCATATTGATATCTCACCCAAAACTTGAAAAACTTCAATCATACAAAACTTAACGGAACTTCGTGAGATAGGTTAGTATGATAAAAATAAATCATCCACTTAGGTACTGTCAAGACAAGATTCATAATTGTGCTCACATAATGCCTACTGTATTCTATCATCTCCACAATTTATATTACTCAATATAAGCTATGGAAACACTAAAACAAGCAAACTATGCATCAAAAACAAAATCTGTCAAAAACAGAACAGCATGTAGTAAGCGATTGAAAAACCATACTTATGTACCTAAAAAAAATCTGAAAACTTAGGACAACGTAAATAATTTGTAACCCAATACTGTGTTTTAATTTCAGAATTTTCTCATGCTCCAGTACAGAATAGAAATTCCAGCACTGGACACAAAAGTTTCTGTTTTTGCACAGAATCAAATCAACTATCATCCATACTATCCCAAAGGCTTTACATGGCACATTATTGAAAGAAAACATATAAAACTTGATTACTAGAGTATCTTAATCATGTGAACACACAAAAATAGTAGGGGTAAAAGTTGGGTTGTTTCCCAACAAGCGCTTTTCTTTATTGCCTTTTAGCTAGGCATGATGATTTCAATGATGCTCACATAAAAGTATAGAATTGAAACACAAAGAGAGCATCATGAATCCTATTAAGCACATTTAAGCCTAACACACTTCCTATGCATAGGGATTTTGTGAGCAAATAATTTATGTGAGCAAGAATCAACAAGCATAGGAAGGCAAAACAAGTATAAATTCAAAACTTTCAACACATAGAGAGGAAACTTGACATTATTGCAACACCTACTAGGATATGATCCTCTCTCATAATAATTTTCAGTAGCATCATGAATGAATTCAACAATATATCTATCACATAAAGCATTATTTTCATGATCTACAAGCATAGAAATTTTTTTACTCTCCACATAAGCGATTTTCTTCTCATTCATAACAGTGGGAGCAAACTCAACAAAATAACTATCATGAGATGCTTGATTGGCATAATCCAATTGGAAATTAAAATCATGATGACAAGTTTCATGGTTATCATTATTCTTTATAGCATACATGTCATCACAATAATCATCATAGATAGCAACTTTGTTGTCATTATCAATTGAAACCTCTTCCAAAATAGTGGATTCATCATTAAATAATGTTGCGACCTCTCTAAATCCACTTTCATTAATATAAACATCATAAATAGGAGGCATGCTATCATCATAATAAATTTGCTCATCAAAACATGGGGGGCATCATGGATATTCATAGAATTCATACTAACAACATTGCAATCATGCTCATCATTCAAGGATTTTATGCCAAACATTTTATTAAATTCTTCTTCTATCAATTGAGCACAATTTTCCGATACATCATTTTCAAGAAAGACATTATAAAGATGAATAATATGTGGTAACCTCAATTCCATTTTTTTTGTAGTTTTCTTTTATAAACCAAACTAGTGATAAAATAAGAAACTAAAAGATTCGATTGCAAGATCTAAAGATATACCTTCAAGCACTCACCTCCCCGGCAACGGTGCCAGAAAAGACGCACCTCCTGCCATGGCCCCATTTTGACATGTTATGCCAAAACTGCATTGAAGTTAACCCATGACAGCCCTCCCACAGTGTTAAAGTCAAACACAACATCGTGCCTTTCAGCAGCTTGCTCACTTCCGTCATCAAGCTTGGCGACATAAGGAGCAACTCTAACAGTTACTGTGAAAAACAAAGGGCGGTGGAGGCGTCCTACTCGACAATAAGAAACAACAAGGGACACACTACGGAGTTATTGTGTTCAACAATAAGCAACAAAAGGGGTAGGAGATACTTTGCTTTCTCACCTAGGCATGGCTGAGAACAAAGTCTCAGGGTCGAAGTCATCTGCAAGTAAGCCGTCACCCGTCTCCGGTTCAGCCATCACCGACACTTAGCTCATCTCAATTTTGTGGTCTGCATCAGCAATCAAGCAAGCAACCAACCATTATCATCTCTAGTAGCAAGCAGCAATAGAAGAGTCGCAATAGCAGCAAGAAACAATTTGCCATCTCAGTTTTGTGGCCGCACGCAACAAGAACCAATAGCAAGTAATAGCAGCAATAACAGCAGCTCATCTCAATAGAAGCAGCACGCAGCAACAGCGGTGGCGGCACACAAGCAGCACGCACTAGCGGCACGAACCAAGAGCGACGGCAGCAGCATGCACCAGCAGCGGTGCAGCACACCAGCTTGCGGCGTCAGAGCACGAGCGCGAGTTACCGCCGCTCCGCATGTTGGTAACCCTAACCCTAGATGGCCGAGGGAATGGGGCAAGAGAGAGAGGACTCACCTTCCTCGCCGGGATGCAGCCGCCGCTGCCGTCAAGGTTGACCAAGGCCGCCACCGTCGAGGTTGACCAGGGCCGCCGTGTCTCCTGTTCGATGAGCCCGGGGATGAGGGGATGAGAACGAGCGACCCGTGTGAGAGGAAGGGGATGAGCCTCTCCTGTTCGTGGTTAATGTGTGGGGAAGGGATATTCTAGTAATTTTATGTGGGACCCACCTGACAGAGTGCGAAAAATTAAAGTCCCAAATAAATTGTGGCAAATTATTAAATACTACTTAAATAGTGGCAAAATGTTAAAGTATAATTCAAATGATTTGGAGATTGCTCACCACGCCTGCCGCGCGGTGGCAAAATGTTAAAGTACAAAGTAACTTGTGGCAAAAAATCAAAATTCCCATTTAGATCGAACCAGATTTGGTGCGTTCTTATGCCTGGGCCACGAACTCAAGACCGGCTGAAAAAAATACTGTGGCTGGGCCATGATAAAGCAAAATGGGAAATCACTAATTGAGGAGTACTCCTTCCAAAGATCACTCCCACCTCCTCAGGTTGCGACAAGTGGTGCACTGCATGCGCACCACTTGTCATAACCTGTGAGTTTTCCCTTTTTTCCTAGATCCGTTTAATCAAAACGTTTTATCTCTTAAACCGTGCGTTCAAATCTCGAACCGTTTTCAGCATTGGATTCCTCGCATCGAGATCTTCAAAACTAGATCCCATGTTGATAGTTTTGGACGAACTTTTTTTTCACCAAAAAAACCGGACGAAAAAACAGAACAGCGAGCACGTTTTTTTCCCTTTCCGAAAGAAGCAATCTCGCGAAAGCAAAGCCGTGCCTGTCGCGGAAGCAAAACCGTGGTTTTTTTTTCATTTTACGAGAGCCACGGCCGTGCCTCTCATGAAAGCAAAAAACCGTGCCTCTCGCGGAAGCAAAACCATACCTCTCGAGGAAGGAAAAAAAAATAGAAAACGCCTGTTTTTTTTCGTTTCTGAGAGGCACGGCCGTGCTTCTTGCGAAAGCAAAACCGTGCCTCTCACGGAAGCAAAACCGTGCCTCTCAAGGAAGAAAAAAAAAGAAAACATGTTTTTTTTTTCCGTTTCCGAGAGTCACGGCCGTGCCTCTCGTGAAAGCAAAACCGTGCATCTCGCGGAAGGAAAAAAACAGAAAACGTGTTTTTTTCCATTTCCGAGAGGCACGGGCGTGCCTCTCGCGAAAGCAAAACCGTGCCTCTCGCGGAAGGAAAAAACACGTTTTTGCGACATTTTTTTTTTGAAATTTTTTTCGTCCAAAAGCTAAGGAAGACAGGTGGAAAACCAAAAAGCCAAAAAAACAGGGAAAACCCGTTTAAAAAGCCGAAAACGCGTGCGGAAAAATAAAAAAATATAAAATTCGGAGGGAGCGCCTATAGCGCTACATGTGGCGGCGGCTGAGAGTGCGCCAAGTGGCGCGCTCTCAGCCCATCCCCAACTGCTCATTGGGAGGCTCTCGAAGGAGTGCTCGTCAACTAGTTGCTCCTAGCAAAATGGTGCGTTGCGGCAAATAGGGCTGTGACGCCTACTGGGCTAGCCACTGGCGCGCCCACTGCATAGGCCCATCAACACATACATTTTATTTTTTTAAATCATTAAATATCAGCAATTTTTTGATTTTATATATCCCTAAAAATTAAGTTTACGTATATTTGTAAAAATAGAAAATATTCGTTTCTTTTTTGATAAATATTTATCTATGTGAAAGTAAATGTTCATATATTTTCACAAAATGTTCCTATATTTGAAAACACATGTTCATATATTTTTAAATCAAAGTTAATGTATATCAGATAAAATGTTGTTGTATTTCTCAAAAAGCAAAAAACTAAAAAATAAGAATAAAAAAATGTTCTTGTACCTCAAAAAATATATTCTTGTATGTACATGGGAAAGGTAAAAAAAGGCAAAATGATATAATGGAAAATAAACAAAAAAGTAATAAAAATGAACAAATAAATTAGAAATTTTGATCCGACCTTGTTGGACAGTCCTCTGTTCACTCATGGAATGACATGGGCGTAGCCGCATAGGCTCCTCTATTTGTCACAAAGGGCGGCGAATGTGACAACACCCTGTGCACCCGACCTCGTGGGGTATCCAAGCTTCTCGATGTTTCTATATTTTATTATATTTATGTTGAGATTGATAACCGGACAGATATACCAAATAAAGACAACTTTGTAGCGAAAATGCATCATGCAAACATTTAGAGCATCTGTTACCGATTCCTTATAATTTGATCCCTCAAATGGCCCATTATCCTTTAACTCATTTTATTTGGTCCGCTAAATAAAAGCGGTTCCTGGCCGATGCCCTAAACTTAACTCCCTTAAAAAAAATCACCAAATCTTCCTAGTTTTATTTTACATACTACATTTCAACTACATATTTGCACACATAGTAAATCCAAACGTAATAATTAAGGTTCACACAATTCTCGGCCGCCGAAAATCCTCGTTGAAGATCACGGCAACGGCCATTTCGAAGTCATTATCGTCTTCTTCCCCCTCCGACGACAAAGAGTTGTCGAAGACCATCTCCCAACCTCTTCATCTACACTAGAATTGACTAGGTTCAATTCAATTGCCAAAAAGAAAAACGAGATGAAAAAGCACAAAGAAACTCACCTAGGCAATCTGTGAACACTTGAAGGATGGAGGAGGTGTCACGGTCGGCCGGCAGTGACGAAGACATGTACCTAGTGTAGGGTAATAGGTCTGACCTAGACACCCTTACCCGAGGACACTGCTTTAAGGCCAAGGACATTCAAATGATAGCACCATCTACCGACTGAAATCGCCACAGGGTGCAACCCACTCGACCAACAATTCACTCGGACAACCCAATTCCATTCGACCGGGGTGTACTCACTCGACCACACCAGAAACCACTCGGAAGACAGAAGATCTAAAGGCACTCAGGATGGCAAGGGTCAGGCGTTCACTCCGTAGTCTTAATGATCATTTATTTGCCTTTATTGCTGGCGTTATCAGTAACGTCCTGTCTTTATAGACATTGAATCCCTTGTAACGTGGGGTGGTTGGGGTCCTGGCGCACTCTATATAAGCCACCCCCCTCCTCAGGCGCAAGGGTTCGCACCCCCTGTAACTTCATGCATAAGTCAATCGACCGAGCCTCCGGGCACCGAGACGTAGGGCTGTTACTTCCTCCGAGAAGGGCCTGAACTCGTAAATCTTGCGTGCACAACCTCACCGTAGCTAGGATCTTGCCTCCTCATACCTAGCCCCCATTCTACTGTCAGACTTAGAACCACGACAGTTGGCGCCCACCATGGGGCTGGTGTCTTAACGACTTTCCGGTGAGGTTGCGATTTTTTCCGATTCCCATCATCATGGTTTCGGGTGGAGGTTTGGCTGAGGGCCACGAGATCCATCTCGGCGCGCTCGTCTTCATCGCCGACGACTCCGCCTGGCTCCAGGAGGCCCCCCTCGACGTCGAGACGTTCCCCGTCCGCGGGGCGACGCACTTTCGCGCATGTGTCCCCGGCGTCCTTCTACGGCAGCCGTCGACCCAATATCGGTCGTTTCCTACGGCGTCTTCGTTCCCCGCTGTTCGCCGTCGCAAGCGATCTGGTCGATCGCGGCTTCAGCGGTGGGTGAAGCATGCAGTGGCACGTCAATCGGCCACCCCTCAAGTCGCGGCAATCGAGACCGATGAATCTCTCTACGGCCTGTTCGATCTGTCGACTGGCTCCGTCGAGACTCTGTCCGAGTGCGACAGCAGCGATCCTGCGGCGGAGGTCCTGATGGTCGACACGCCGCGTAGCCCACCTGGTATGCGTCGCGTGTGTTCAGGAGGAATACCACCGCGAAACCCTCTCTTCACAGCGGAGGGAGGAACTTCACCGCCGTAACGAGGAAGCACTCCACACGCCCATCGTCGGAGAGACCTCCGCGGCTCGGGCCTTGGAGGCAGCGCGCTTGGCCACTTTGGCTGAACGCACTCGACTGGAACATCTTCAGCATGCACTCGACGAACGTGCTCGGCAGCGGATTCCTGAGTCCAGTCGACGGCGGCAATTATTCCCTCCTGAACCTTAGGTATACCGCACTCCGATTCAGAATCTTGCAGCCGCAGATCGTATAGCAGAATCCATCCAGCCATCCCAGCCAGAAGCTGGACGAGGTTTGATGCAGATCCGTGCTCTGCTCCGGGTGGCAGGAGACCAAAACACTGCAATATCACAGTCGCGTGACAGAATCCATAGCAGATCTGTGGTGGCTGACACAGTTCAGTTGGCTCACAGCCCAAGATCACCTCCGCGGCGTGAAGGGCGGGTGCATCGCCAGGATCAGCACTTGGGTCGGATCCACGAGAAGTACGATCATCGACTCGGCCGTGATGACCGCCGTCGAGCGCCTACACCCCCTCCGAGAAGCGGATCATATGTGCCCCGGCACTATGATGACAGGCGCCCGTACAGCGGAGGGCGGAGGACGCCGGTCGACCCAAGAGAGCCAGGGTTTGATGCGAGGTCAATTTTAGTGCAAGGTTTGGTCGACAGGAACCGAGCACACAGAGAGGGGCAAGGCAGGGATCGCCCGAGTGGAAGCAGGATTCATGTTTCGGGTCCCGAGTGTTTTAGCAGAGCTATCAGAGCCGCTGAGATCCCCCCGAACTTCAGGTTGGCGACTGGGGTTAGTAAGTTCATCGATGAGTCGAAGCCTGATACTTGGCTGGAAGATTACCGAGTCGCTGTCCAGATCGGTGGTGGAAATGATGAGGTAGCTATGAAACACCTTCCTCTCATGCTGGAAGGGTCGGCCAGAGCATGGCTGAATCAGTTGGCTCCAGGCAGTATATTCAGTTGGGAGGAGTTGGCCCGAGTGTTTGTCAGGACATTTCAGGGCACATGCAAACGACCTGCGGGGTTGACAGAATTGCAGCATTGTGTACAGAAGCCGAATGAAACTCTGAGGGACTACATCCAAAGATGGACCACATTACACCACATAGTAGAGAATGTATCCCAACACCAAGCAGTTTGTGCCTTCAAGGAAGGCGTTCGGTATCGAGAGCTTAACTTGAAATTCGGTCGGACAGGAGATATGTCTCTGACCCGAATGATGGAAATAGCCACCCGGTATGCTAATGGTGAAGAAGAGGACCGACTCCGCAGTGGGAAGGGCAAGCCAGTCGCCCAAGACACCGGAGTGGGTCGGAAGCAGAAACACAAAGCTGAAACCAGGAAGTCCAGGTGAAGCTGCAGTTGTAACTCAAGGAAAATTCAAAGGAAAGCCCAAGGGACCCTGGATCCCCAAGAAGGTGAAAGATCAGGCTGGGAACGATGTGTTGGACTTGCCATGTCACATTCACACCAAGAAAGATGAAGAGGGAAATCTGATTTATCCCAAACATACCACTCGACAATGTCGGCTCCTAATCCAGCAGTTCCGAGAGAAACATCCCAATGAAAAGGAAAAAGAGTCTGACAAGGATGGTGATCAGGAAGAAGATGATGACGGTTTCCCTAACGTCAATTCCACTTTGATGATTTTTGCTGACATTGAGAGTAAAAGTCGACTGAAAGTCATCAACAGAGAGGTCAACATGGTTGCTCCGGCAACGACGACATATTTGAAATGGTCAAAGACTCCCATCAAATTCGACCAATCTGACCACCCACCGCACGTCGCCACCTCCGGGAGGCACGGGTTGGTGGTCGACCCGGTCGTTGGAGGCACCCGACTAACCAAAGTCTTGAAGGATGGTGGCAGCGGCTTGAACATTTTGTATGCAGAGACTCTTCGTGGGATGGGCATCCCGATGTCCAGGCTCAGTGAGAGCAACATGCGGTTCCATGGTGTCATTCCAGGGAAGAAATCTGATTCACTCGGACAGATCACTCTTGACGTGGTTTTCGGTGACTCAAAGAATTACCGCAAGGAGAAGCTGGCATTTGAGGTTGTGGATATTCACAGTGCCTATCATGCTATTCTGTGCAGAACTGCATATGCCCATTTCATGGCTCGACCGTGTTACGTGTACCTCAAGCTGAAGATGCCTGGCCCCAAGGGCGTGATCACGGTTACTGGCAATCGACAACCAGCAGAAGAGTGCCTCCAGAAGGGCTCTAAGATTGCCGATGAACAGATGGCAGCGATTGAAATGGAAGAGTATAAGAAGACTGCAGATCTGAGTGATTTGTTGGGCACTAAGAAGCCTGCTTCCGAGTCTGCATTTCAGTCGTCCGGTGAAACAAAGCCTGTTCACATTCACCCGACCGATCCTAGTGCCGCACCGACTCATATCTCAACAACACTCGACAGCAAATAGGAAGAAGCGCTCATCCAGTTCCTCCGTGAGAACTGGGACATCTTCGCATGGAAGCCATCTGACATGTCGGTTTACCCAGGGGGCTGGCTGAGCACCGTTTGCGAGTCGATCCAAAGGAAAAACCCGTGAAAGAGCACCTCCGTCGGTCTGCTGCGGAGAAGAGAAAGGCAATCGGCGAGGAGGTGGCTCGGCTTTTGGCAGCTGAGTTCATCCGCGAGATTTACCACTCCGAGTGGCTCGCCAATGTTGTCATGGTTCCTAAGAAGGACGATTCACTCCGTATGTGCATTGATTTCAAGCATATCAATCGGGCCTGCCCGAAAGATCATTTTCCTCTCCCCCGCATCGATCAGATAGTCGACTCGACTGCGGGATGTGAGCGATTGTCCTTCTTGGATGCATATTCCGGGTACCATCAGATCTGACTGTATGGACCTGATGAAATAAAAACAGCTTTTATCACCCCATTCGGGTGCTTTTGCTATGTCACCATGCCCTTTGGTCTCAAGAATGCTGGTGCCACATTCATGCGCATGATACAGAAGTGCCTGCTAACTCAAATCAGTCAGAATGTGGAAGCATACATGGATGACATCGTGGTTAAGTCGCGCAAAGGTTCCGACCTGCTGACTGACCTTGCTGAAACCTTTGCCAATTTGAGAAGATATGATATCAAGCTTAATCCGTCGAAGTGTACATTTGGAGTTCCAGGGGGAAAGTTACTCAGTTTCCTCGTTTTCGAACGTGGGATCGATGCAAACCCAGAGAAAGTTGGTGCAATCCTCCGAATGAAACGCCCTGTGCATGTACACGACGTTCAGAAGCTTACTGGTTGTTTGACCGCTTTGAGTCGATTCATCTCTCACCTCGGTGAAAAGGCATTGCCTCTTTACCGACTGATGAAGAAATCTGATAAGTTCGAGTGGACTCCTGAAGCTGACGCAGCGTTTGCAGAGCTCAAAGCCCTGCTTTCCACCCAGCCGGTGCTTGCTGCTCCAATCAGCAAAGAGCTTTTATTGCTTTATATAGCAGCCACTGGACAGGTTGTCAGTACAGTACTCACGGTCGAGCGGGAAGAAGAAGGCAAAACTTACAAGGTTCAACGCCCAGTATACTATATTTCTGAAGTCTTAACTCCATCCAAGCAGAGATATCCACATTATCAGAAGCTTGTCTATGGAATCTACTTAACCACGAAGAAGGTTGCACATTACTTCTCAGATCATTCAATTACAGTCATCAGCGATGCTCCGTTGTCAGAAATTCTGAACAACAGAGATGCAACTGGCCGAGTGGCAAAGTGGGCGATTGAACTCCTTCCGCTGGATATCAAGTTTGAGACAAAGAAAGCGATCAAGTCTCAAGCAATAGCAGATTTCCTCGTCGAGTGGATTGAACAACAGTTACTGACCCAGATACAGTCGGAACATTGGACTATGTTCTTCGACGGGTCTAAGATGTTGAATGGTTCAGGCACTGGAGTGATCCTGGTATCTCCACGAGGCGACAACCTCAGATATGTTCTCCAGATTCACTTTGATTCCTCCAACAATGAAGCTGAATATGAGGCACTCTTGTATGGGTTGCGTATGGCCATTTCACTCGGCGTCCGCCGCCTAATGGTTTACGGTGACTCAGATTTAGTGGTTAATCAAGTGATGAAGGAGTGGGATGTCAGGAGCCAAGCTATGACTGGTTATTGCAATGCGGTGAGAAAGTTAGAAAAAAAGTTTGAAGGGCTAGAGCTCCACCATATACCCCGACTGAAGAATCAAGCAGCCGATGACTTGGCGAAGATAGGATCCAAGCGGGAGCCTATTCCCAGCAATGTGTTTTTGGAGCATATTCATGCACCATCAGTTCAAGAAGATCCCTTCACAGAAGAGCCCCCACAGCCTAAAAGTTCCGCTGATCCCACTGAAGTTGAAATCCCAGCTGTGGTCGACTTGATCATGAAAGTTTTGATTGTTATTCCAGATTGTACAGTGCCGTATATCGCATATATTCTCAGGAGAGAGCTTCCAGAGGATGAAGAAGAGGCTCGCCAGATTGTCCGTCGATCCAAAGCCTTCACAGTAATGGGGGAGCAACTCTATAGAGAAAGTGTCACTGGGGTCGTTCAGAAATGCATCACTCCAGAAGAAGGCCGAATGATCCTCGATGATATTCACTCGGGAACCTGTGGTCACCATGCGTCTTCTTGGGCCATCGTGGCCAAAGTTGCTCGAGCAGGGTTTTATTGGCCGCGGGCGAATGAGATGGCAAAGGAGATAATTGACAAATGTGAGGGCTGTCAGTTCTTCTCCAACATGTCCCACAAACCCGCTTCAGCCCTGAAGACCATTCCACTCGTCTGGCCATTCGCTGTTTGGTGTTTGGATATGGTGGGACCTCTGAAGACTGGCAGGAGTGGTTTCACCCATGTGCTTGTAGCAGTCGACAAGTTCACCAAGTGGATCAAAGCTAAACCTGTCAAAAACCTGGATGCAAGTACTGCGGTCAGCTTCATCAGATGGTTAACATTTAGATATGGAGTCCCACACAGCGTCATCACGGATAATGGGTCGAACTTTGATTCTGATGAGTTTCGAGCTTTCTGTGCATCCCAAGGTACTCGGGTCGACTATGCTTCAGTCGCCCACCCTCAGTCGAATGGACAGGCAGAAAGAGCGAACGGTTTGATTCTCAAAGGTCTGAAACCTCGATTGATGCGCGACCTCAAACATGCGGCCGGCGCTTGGGTAGATGAGCTACTGTCAGTCCTTTGGGGATTAAGAACAACACCAAATCGGTCGACTGGTCGAACCCCCTTCTTCATGGTCTATGGGGATGAGGCTGTGCTGCCGAGTGACTTGCTTCACAATGCGCCCCGAGTAGAACTTTTTTCAGAAGCTGAAGCAGAACGAGCTCGAGAAGATGCTGTTGATCTTCTCGAAGAAGAAAGAGAGATGGCCTTGATCCGATCGATCATTTATCAGCAAGACCTTCGTCGATTATATGCCAGAAATGTGAAGGGTCGAGCATTTCAGGAAGGGGACCTTGTGCTCCGAGTGGACCAACAAAGGCCTCACAAACTTGCCCCCGCTTGGGAAGGTCCCTTCATCGTCACCAAGGTGCTCCACAACCGAGCGTATCACCTCTACAATGTGGAGCAAAATAAAGACGAGCCACACGCTTGGAATGCGGAGCTACTCCGCTGTTTTTATACTTAAGTGTTCAGACTGATGAGATGTAATAAAGAGTACCTTTCAGTTCATGTATCAAAGACATGGGTTTACAGTCTCCTAAATGATTGTTGTTACTAATACATGTGTCCAAAATCCCCCAGTGGGTGGCTTAGCCGCGAATCTGATTCGCCTAAGTTTGTAAAATCCTACCGAGTGACGAGCAACCCTCTCACTCGGGGGCTTAGCTGCAGTCCTGTACTCGCCAAAGTTTAAAAAATCCTACCAAGTGAGGAGCAACCCTCCCACTCGGAGGCTTGGCTGCAGTCTTGTACTCGTCTAAGTTTAAAACAAATCCTACCGAGTGGTGAGCAACCCTCTTGCTCGGGGGCTTAGCTGCAGTCCTGTACTCACCTAAGTTTAAAAAAATCCTACCGAGTGATGAGCAACCCTCTCGCTCGGGGGCTTAGCTGCAGTCCTGTACTCGCCTAAGTTTAAAAAAATCCTACCGAGTGGTGAGCAACCCTCTCACTCGGGGGCTTAGCTGCAGTCCTGTACTCGCCTAAGTTTAAAAAATCCTACCAGTGAGGAGCAACCCTCTCACTGGGGCTTAGCTGCAGTCCTGTAACTCGCCTAAGTTTAAAAAAATCCTACCGAGTGGTGAGCAACCCTCTCACTGGGGGCTTAGCTGCAGTCCTGTATCGCCTAAGTTTAAAAAAATCCACCAAGTGAGGAGCCAACCCTCTCACTCGGAGGCTTAGCTGCAGTCCTGTACTCGCCTAAGTTTGTAAAATCCTACCGAGTGATGAGCAACCCTCTCACTCGGGGGCTTAGCTGCAGTCCTGTACTCGCCTAAGTTTAAAAAAATCCTACCGAGTGGTGAGCAACCCTCTCACTCGGGGGCTTAGCTGCAGTCCTGTACTCGCCTAAGTTTAAAAAAATCCTACCGAGTGGTGAGCAACCCTCTCACTCGGGGGCTTAGCTGCAGTCCTGTTCTCACCTAAGTTTAAAAAATCCTACCGAGTAACGAGCAACCCTCTCACTCGGAGGCTTAGCTGCAGTCCTGTACTCGCCTAAGTGTAAAACATGCTACATCCTGATCTGCAAGGACGACGAGGTGCAGATCGTCCGCGATCCTCTCCTCAGAACTGCGTCTGTTCCGAGTGAAGATACAAGTTCCACTCGGAAATAAAAACAAGCATATTTAAGGGCAAACTAAGTTCGGACAAAGGAGCTTAAAAGTACTCGGGCATCAGGCCCGAAGGAGTTTTACGGTTACAAAATCACTCGGCATACCGAGGCAAATTGAACCGGATCATAAAAGTTCGGACGAAGGAGCTCAAAATACTCGGGCATCAGGCCCGAAGGAGTTTTACGGTTACAGAATCACTCGGCATACCAAGGCAAATTGAATCAGATCATAAAAGTTTCATTCACTCCGCAGAGGGGCTGGCAGGCTCGACAAACTCGTCCAGGTCGATTCCATCCGCGATTCGAGTAGCAGCAGCAATGAAGGTCTCCATGAAAGACTGGAAGTCGAGTTTCTTGGTGTTCGCGACCTTGATTGCCGCTAGCTTTTCTTCTCTGGCTTCCTTGCAGTGGACGCAAACCAGGGACAAAGCTACGTCAGCACCGCATCGAGCAGCGGACTTCTTCCACTCCTGCACTCAACCAGGAATCTCGTTAAGTCGAGTCATCAGAGACTCGAGATCGTTTCAGAGCGTGTCCCCTGGCCTGAGCGCTGTGTCGATCCGCGAAACTGCAACCTTGTGTCGAGCAAGATATTCCAAGGCACTGGCGAGGCGAGACTCCAGTCGGAGCACATTCATGGCTGCTTCATCTTTGACAGGGGAGTTGATAGGGTCCAAGTTCGTCTCGACTCGCTCAGTTTCTTCCTCGAAGTCTTGACAGAATTCTGCACTCGCAGAGAAATAATGAGTCGACAGCGGTATGATGAGTCGACGAAAGCAAACCAATCGCACAGAGAAAAGTACCTTCAAGCATGAGGAATAATTTTTTGGCGAGTCATCCCAGGTAGTTCGCCAGCTCGTCCCTCCTGCGGGTGATGTCTTCTACTTTGTCGGTCAGGGTTCGCTTGTCCTTCTTCAGACGAGTCACTTCTTTGTTGGCTTCGTCAACAGCAGCCTTCAGCTTGGCATTCTCTCCCTCCAGCTGTCCGACTGAAGCCATCTTTTGGTCGGCAAGCGCCGTTTTGTATTCGGCGGTTTTCTTCGCAACCGCAAGGTCAAGGTCCTTCTTCTCCAAAGCTTGTCTCATTGTTTCTAGAAAGAATAACATTCGAATCAGAAAAAGGAGGAGAAAAGGTGGCAAGAGAACCGGTCGACAAACTTTCCTTACCAGCAGCGTCATCCTTAGCCTTCTGTAAGTTGTTTCGAGCCAACTCCAGGTCAAGATTGAGCTGAGTTTTCTTCTTCTCCAAGTCGGCAAACCGCGCTCCCAGATCACAAGATTTCTGTGTTCAGAAGATAGTCAGTCGGCAGACACAAAGACTACTGCCAAATCAAACATTCGCCAATAGTCTCAGGGACTACACCCAGTGGGTGTACTCAGCGTGCCCCCAGTGGTCCGACTCTTTCAATCGACTTGGTCCGTCCAGTCAAAAAAAAAACTCAGACCATAGCCGACTGCCCGCAGTCGAGTACGGTCTCGGGGACTACACCCAGTGGGTGCACTCAGCGTGCCCCCACTGGTAAAGGTTCCACTCGGCATGATCTGCCCAGCCCGAGTGGAAAAGATTTGTTAAAAGACCCCCGCCAAATCAAACATTCGACGGTGGTCTCGGGGAGTACACCCAGTGGGTGCACTCAGCGTGCCCCCACTGGTTCAGAGATTCGATCAGCACAACCTAGTCGACTCGAGTGGAAAAACTACTCAATAAAAATTAAAACACCCAGTTGGTGTACAGACTGACAATGGGTGTGCAATTAAGGTTCCAAAACGCTCATCCACGGACGTCTTGCGGATAAAGCAGCAGTTCCTAAATATCATATCCCAACAGAACAAGCGTCAAGATGGAGTTCAGTCGAAAGTAAGCTAGCCTGGACATTGGCATGAAGTGCTGAGCTGGCATCATAGGCAGCTTGACTGGCCTCGCGCACCACCTTCATCTGCTCCATCATAACGCCAGCCTGGCATATAGCCTCCTTGGCAGCACTCACTTGGTCTTCTGGGACGTGATGGGGGGTGGGAGGTGCAGTCGGTGTATCAGTTGCAGTAGCATGAGAGCTTGAGGCATGAAGTTGGACAGACGGAGGAAGGGCCTGCATAGTCGACGACGAAGGACGAGCACTCGACAAGGGATTCACAAAAGTAACGGGGGCACGGTTGAAGTCCCCGGATTGCTGGATAGCTGGTTCCGTCGCCGGCGTTGACTAGGGCATCTTGCTAGCTGGTACCTTCTTGACTGAGGTCCTGCTCCTCCTACCCACGAGTTCTTGTGGCTCATCTTCATCATCGTCTTGAAGTTCAATAACATCTCGCGGAGCTGCAAAAGAATCGACCACAAGAGTTCAGTCGACTGTAGAATTGGCTAGCAAAGAAAAGATGAGATAACAGGGGTCATGCCCGCTTTGTAGGTGACCGCGTCCTCCATCTCCTCGTCACCATTATCTTGGTAAGCAGAAGTCCCGGAGGTAGCAGCGCTGCAAATCTCAAGGTTCACTCGGTCAATCAAGTGGATGGGTCGGCAACTGATATAAGATTCTTCAAACAAAGGGTGAAAATGAAACGCTTACGCAGAGGCGACGGGAACGTCAACCTTGATCTTGGGGAAAGCATTCCGTGGCTTGGACGGCGCGGTCTTGAGCTGCTTCGGAGCCTTCTTAGTCGGCACCGGAGAAGATGTCCGAGTGCGCTTCGAAGTCTGTCCAGTCGGTGCTGCCACCTTGCCCCGGATACTTGCTGGGTCGTGCTTGTGCTTGGAACGCTTTTCCGTGCGAGGTGGAGAATCGACCTCCTCCTCACTGCTCGATTTTTCCTGCTCTTCATCACTCTCCCCATCGGAGTTCCAGTCGCCGCTGTCGCCTCCGCTCTCTTCTCCTTCCTGGATCTGCTCCCCGTTGGGCATCAAGTACATCTCAGTATATATCTGCGAAGCAAAGAATCGAACAAGCATCAGTCGGTTCCAAAGACAGTTTACAAATTAGAGTAAAAGTCACTCGACATCGAAGGTCTGACCTTGTCCGGTTCGTTATCAGCGCCGAGTGGCAGAATTCTCCTAGACCCCCTGGGGTTGTCTCTATTTCCGGTAATGCTCTGCAGCCACCGCGCCACCGTCTCCTCGGCAACTTCCTCCGGGTGGATCCGAGCAGAATCATCAGCGCCCGAATACATCCACATAGGATGATCGTGGGCCTGGAGCGGCTAGATGCGGCGAGTGAGAAATACCTCTAGCAAATCCATGCCGGTCACGCCATCGCGGACAAGTTGGATTACGCGGTCAACCAACATGTTCACCTCCGCCTTTTCTTCTGGAGCCACTTTCAAGGAAGAGGGCTTTTCAATTCGCCCCATGGTAAAGGGAGGAAGGCCAGTCGACTGACCAGGAGTTGGTTTGTCCTTACAATAAAACCAGGTCGACTGCCACCCTCTGACCGAATCGGGAAGAGTCATAGGTGGAAATGTGCTTTTGCCTCTCATCTGGATCCCTAGACCTCCGCACATCTGAATCACGTGCGTCCTCTCATCACTCGGATTGGCCTTTTTCACAGACTATGAGCGGCAGGTGAAGATGTGTTTGAAGAGACCCCAATGCGGTCGACAACCCAGGAAATTCTCACACATGGAGACAAACGCAGCAAGGTACGTGATGGTGTTCGGAGAAAAGTGATGAAGTTGGGCCCCGAAAAAGTTCAGAAAACCTCGGAAAAAAGGATGAGGGGGCAGAGAAAAACCACGGTCGACGTGGGTCGCAAGGAGGACGCACTCACCCTCCTGCGGCTGCGGCTCGGTCTCATCACCTGGCAGCCTCCAGGACCCATGGTCGATCAAGCCCCCCTCGACTAGATCCTCCATATCTTCTTGCTGAATCGTGGAGCGAATCCAATCGCCCTGGATCCAGCCGGGCGGCATGCCGGATCTCGACGACGAGCCACCCCGACTCGTCTTCTTAACTTTCGCTGCCGCCTTAGCTTTCTTCGCACGCTCCAAGGCCGCTGTCTTCTCCTTCCCCATCGCGGCAGGCTGCGCTCGGGCGGGGCGGCGGCGTCGAAGGTGGCAGCGAATGCGGTGGTGAAACAGGAGAGGAGGAAGGAGATGAGGAGCACAGTACCGGGCTCATCGACCCTGACGCCTTATATGGGCCCGCTCTCGAGTGGCTGACTAGTGGGCCCAGGCAATCTAGTCAAATCCTGCAACAGTCGGGCGCTGGATACGTGGCGAAAAAGGTGGCATGAGAATCGAGGCGTCCCTGCCTAACCCGCTCTGTCTACTGCGGTCCTCTCCGTCCCGCGCGCTTCTCCAAATTTCGAATCCCGTGAGATCCGGAAAGCGGCAGCGTGACCAATCGCGCCAAGGATCTTATACCATATCAACACTCGGAGCTTATCAGAAAAAATCACTCGACGACCTCTGAATGGATCTAGGCGACTGAAAATGAAGTTGAAGTCTTTACAAAGATCACCGGCCCGGTTAGGATGCCTCTGAAGCATATAAATCGGGTCGGTACCATCTTCAACCCCTTCTCCACTCGAACCCAGATCCATTCGGGGGCTAATGACGAAGACATGTACCTAGGGTAGGGTAATAGGCCTGACCTCGACACCCTTACCCGAGGACACTGCCCTAAGGTCAAGGACATTCAAAGGATAGCACCATCTACCGACTGAAATCGCCACAGGGTGCAACCCACTCGACCAACAGTTCACTCGGACAACCCAATTCCATTCGACCGGGGTGTACTCACTCGACCACACCAGAAACCACTCGGAAGACAGAAGATCTAAAGGCACTCAGGATGGCAAGGGTCAGGCGTTCACTCCGTAGTCTTAATGATCATTTATTTGCCTTTATTGCTGGCGTTATCAGTAACGTCCTATCTTTATAGACATTGAAACCCGTGTAACGTGGGGTGGTTGGGGTCCTGGCGCACTCTATATAAGCCACCCCCCTCCTCAGGCGCAAGGGTTCGCACCCCCTGTAACTTCACGCATAAGTCAATCGACCGAGCCTCCGGGCACCGAGACGTAGGGCTGTTACTTCCTCCGAGAAGGGCCTGAACTCGTAAATCTTGCGTGCACAACCTCACCGTAGCTAGGATCTTGCCTCCTCATACCTACCCCCCATTCTACTGTCAGACTTAGAACCACGACAGGCGGCGTTGAGCCGATGCCCAAGCTGCTAGTGGTCGGCGGGGCTTCCAGATGACCGGCAGTCGACGGAGGGGCTCGGAGGACGAAGATTCACCAAGAACCTTGGTTGCCGGTAGCACACCGAGCTCGCCGTGGCCGATAAGCCGTGGTCGGATTTTTGCCGGCCAGCTTGGATTCCGGTGCCACCTAGCTCCGTGACGGGCATTCTACGCCATCTCCCTCCTCCACCGGCTCTGTTCAGGGAACAAACCGAGCTCAGCGGTTTGATTTTTTGGTCATGGGATTGACGCGGCGGCGGCGGATAGAGCTTGATTCCGGCGACGGCAGGAATCACCGAGCGTCTCGGAGTGGGGCAGGCGGGCGGCGGAGGTAGCAGGGTGTCGGCGGAGGCAAAGGGTGGTCGCCGGAGGCAACGCCGGCGACAATGCGGTGCATGCTCTGAAGGGTGCCGGCGCGGGGTGGAGGGGAAAAATTATACTCATCGAGTGGGCGGCTGAGTAAATATAAGGGTCGGGGCTGCCGACGAGTATAATTTTTACTCTAACGCCGATAGGGGATCGGCTAGGTGCGGTTTAGCCACTCAAAACCAGATTTTTACTCCTCTAACCGGTTTTGAGGGATCGGCTAGAGATGCTCTTATATGGTATTGTTTTCTCTACGATTATTTCCCCCACCCTTCTCCGCTTGAACAATTTTGACTCAACTTTGGAGAAATATTTCCATCACATGTATTAGGTTGTCAGTATGGACTTTGGTGCATGACAATGAAACTTCTAATGTTCATAGCCACTGTGCAAAATCATAAATTTTTTAGTTGGTGTGTATTAATTTCTTGAGAAATTGTTCGCCTGTCTTAATGCATTGCATGTTGTCGAATGGAACTTAAATTGATTTCTCTGATTCCGTATACATAGAGTTCTATTATGAAATCGGAGTTCTAACAACTCTCATATAAAATCAGTTCTGAAATGAGCTATTTCTAAGTTGCATTTGGCATTGAAGTGGATTACGAGAATCCCATTTACTCATTTACTCAACCTGTTATATTGGAGAGAAGATAATCCAATTTACTCAACCTGTTTTTTTTTCTATTTTAGTTTTTTTTTGAGGAATCACCGGGGGGAGAGTTCTCTCACCTGAATATATTGCTCAAAGAGGCTAAAAGCTAAGAGTCACCCTCTTGATTTTGGCTGATCCAGTTTATAAGGGAAACCGGATCAAAAACCTAAACAAATTGATCCTATTTATGAGGAAACCGTGCCAAAAAACCATACAAGTAACACGGGAACAGAACAAAAAACTCAAATACGAAGTTACAATGCAACGCAAGGGTCTACCACTAGGTAGTTGAGGGATGCAGCACCGGTTATGTCATAAGCATGTAGAGGGAATCACAAGCAAAAGGGAGGCTGACAAGGCATGAAGATGCGCCGGAAGAAAGCACAGAGGTAAACTCAGGTCGCCGAAAGAGAAGTCCAACAGCATCGACGCCGAAACCAACAACACAGAATAACGTAGGGTGCCATCATCAAGAAGTTGTGCCATCACCAGTCCCGAGCCATCCAGCACCCAACATTAGGGTGGTCATTGCCCGTGGCGAGGAGAGAATGACGGTGGAGAAGACTCGGGCTCAACGAGCATGCATAGAGAGATGAGTGACATGCTCACAGAGAGTGCCTCGGTAAAATATCTCGACCAAGACTGGTCTTGGCCATGGCGGAGTGTAAATGGTTGTCACACACAGCCTGAAGATGGCGACAACAAAGGACCCTAGCCGTGGTCGGACAATGAATAGTAGGGGGCTCACATAATGTCGGGTTGCCGAGCAGAAGACATCACAAGGGGAAGCAGATGGCAGCCCTGCGGCGCCAAAGGCACCGCCACAGAACCCCAGAGAACACCACCGGAGACGAAACACGGGGAGGGGGATGGCAGCTCCACAACACCAGACGGTGTCATTGCCAGGCCCTGAGTAGCGCACACCACCATCGATCCCAAACCGGCCGCACCACCACCACCGTCAAACCCGCAGCAAGCATCCACCACACAATCAACAGAGCCAACCCCCGGAGTCTCGAAGAGGATGAAGTTACCATGACAATGGTGCCTCCAAGGAGGTTAGTGGCACCCGCAGGCTTCACCGCCGTCGGCTCCGGCCGAAGCAGAGCTTTCGTCCAAGTGAGCAGACCCCCTCCCCAACGCACCGGTAGATCAAGGTAGACTGCAGACCTGCACCAAGGACAAATCAGAGACCATGGCAGCCCCGCCGCCGTCCATGGCCAGAACCGGGACGCTGCAGGCCAGATCCGGCCGGAGGACCGGAACCACCGCCACCACACACCAACGCCCGAGATCGCCGCCCAAGCCGCCCGCCATCACGACCAGCTTGCCCTGAGCCAGAAGCAAGCCACACATCCACCAACACTGCAGGCAGCGCCAACCAAGCCGCCGAGCACCATTCCACGACCGACCGCCTCGAGGATCACCAGATCGAGGATGGGGACCTCGGCAAACTACGACCACTACCAGATCTGGAGCCGGCGCGCTGGCCGTTCTAGACCCACCTCGCCCCGCAGCTCCCCTGGACTCGACGCGCGCCCGCGGCCGCCTGCACCAGCACCGGGCGCCACGCAGTGCCAACAAGCCCCCGCTCCGCCACGCGCCGGATCTGGCCGATAGTGTTGAGTATCGTGATTAGTTAGGAAATATAGGATAGACTAGGATTTATTCTACCATGCCTTGTACTCCAAGAAGGTCATGTACTCACTATATATACGCCCACGAGGCTCAAGCAATACATCATCAATTCCACCAATCCCCTCTCTATTCCTCTTACAGACGGTGCTCCGACCAAGCTACGCGCCGCCCACCGTGCAGACCAGCTCGCAGACCCTCACGGGCCCAGATCGAGCCCGCAAGCCGCAAGCCGTGCGCCCACTGCGCCTCCGCACCACGCGCGCCTCCGCACGCCCACCGCCGAACACGCCGATGACCGCCATCGCCGCCACAAGCGAGGATGCTGCCCCGAGCCACCAGGCAGCCGCGGACCTCACGTCGCCACGCAGCCACCTTCCCTGGGCTTGCCAAGGCTTCGCTGGCAGACCCTCTGGTGGCGGCGAAGCGGGAGAAGGGGGTCTAGCGGCGGCAGCGACTATGGTTTCCCCCGTGTTTCCAGAGGAGGGCGACGCTGGGGACGGGCGAAACGGGCCCTGTCAAATGTTTCTTCTGAGAGCAAATTTTCTATTTTAGTGTTTGTTTAACCCGCTTGTATATACTTTTTATGACTATTTTAGTGTTATGAAATAAATGTAACACATCACCTCCTCGATTTGAGTCTAATTTGGATTTGCATTTTTCTTCTTGTGTGACGTATGTCCCAGTACATTGACATTTGGAATAATTCCCGGGTTGATTAATTTTAATGGGTGCACCTTGGATGTCGATGCAGTGCGGCGTGTTTCATGGAGGAGTGGGAACAATCGACACAAGTGCGCCGATATTGGCGTGGGCGACGCGACGCTTGCAAGCAAAGACAATGCGAGGAATGTACACACTCGAACGATCGCATCCTCATGGCGTACGTGAAGTAGGTCGATGGACTTTGACTATACAGCATACATCCCCGAGCGCGATCGAGGCGTGCGCGCGATCCACCACTCCGCGAGCCCGATCGTATCCACGACGGCGACGACGCTTGCAAGCGAGCGGTCGAAGGCGACGCGCACCTCCACATATCTGCGCGCGCGATCGACTACGCATGGTCGCCTTTCGCCGCGGTGGATGCGTGTGCGTGCGTAGGGTGTGTCACCGAGTGTGCGGCTACAAGGGCAAAGCTTGTTAGTTCGTCCTTCTTGCTTGCCAGGGCCGGCGCTGGATATCTAGTAAGGATTCCACCCTCGAGTACGCAACAAAGTGGCAATGTTGTTTTCGGTAATGAAATACTTCCTCCGTTTCAAAATACTTGTGGTGGTTTTAGTTCAAATTTGCTACAGTCAACAACTACTAGAGGAGAGCGTACAGGCGCTCATACTGCTGCCGCACTTTGTCTTTTTTCTTTTTGAAACGAAGCAAAAGATTTGCCATTTTCATTGATTAATAAGAAGAGAATTGCCCTGTTAATTGGCGGAAGACCGGGCTAAAACCGATACAACTCAACCCACGTGACATACTCGGTGACCGGGCTAAAAGATTTGACATTTTCATTGATTAAGAAGAAGAGAATTGCCCGGTTAATTGACGGAAAACCGGGTTAAAACCGATACAACTCAACCCACATGACATAGGCACCACCGGCCAACCTGGCCACCGACATGGGACACAAAGCTGCAAAGCAGAAAGGCATTCGCCGAGGAGTTGCAAGCGTCATCGTCATCATCGGTTGCCTCGAACAAGTGACTCCGACTTCACCATAGAGCTCAAACCTCGAAGCCAACCCGCAAACAGCTGCATAGAAGCCACGACGGCACATGCCACCGGATGGCCACACGCGCAAGCAACCGACGGCTCCGACTTTGACGACGAGCCTCACCAGGGAAATATGCAGGACTTGCGCCGACCATGCCCACAGAAGAGCACCTCGGACACGCCGGGAAGAACCGACTACCGAAGTCCACGCCGCGACCCGAGCTCCTCTCGACGACATCATCGTTGCCAAATAGGAACCAGCGCCCCGCCTCAGCAAACCACGCGGCGAAGATGCCGCCATCCACGGCGAAGATGCCGCAATCCACCAGTCTCCCAGTCGTAGCTGGCTCCGAGACGATGCCACCAAGGAGGAGAAAGACGCGAAGACGCCTCCATCGCCCGATCCAGCGGATTTGAGGTTTCCCTCCGGAGCCAGAGCCGTGGGGAGGAGGAGCACACCTCCACGATGACGCTTCCAAGAAAGACCACGGCACCCGCGGGCGCCGCCGTCGCCGGCTCCAAAGAAGGCCGGAGCAAAGATTTCTCCCGGAGATGTGCCGACCACCTACCACCACCGACCGCCGCCCACCAGGTACCACCTACTGAGGCCGACCTCATTCTGGCCGCAGGATCCCGCGATCCACCGCGACCAGACACACACCACCCCCTGGCCTAAACCGCCGTCCACCACCGCAGCACCACCGTAGCCACCACAACCGCAGCAACCAACGCCGCATCGCGAAGCGCAGCACCCAGATCGATGCACCTCACACCAAATCAAAACGGAGCTGCACAGGCGAAGCAACAGAGCAGACAAGCAGGATCTCCCTCCGCAGCACACCTCGCACTCCAGAGAAGCACACCCACCACGCATAGCCGGTCACCGCGCCCGACGCACGCCTGCCGCCACCACGCCCGGCCGGTCGCCACGCCCCACGCGCACAGCCGGATCTGAGCCGCCGCCGCGCGAGCGCGCGCCGTCCACGCCCCGGCCACATCAGGAGCCCGGACCGAGGCTGCCACCCCGGCTTCCCACCCTCCGCCCGCAGCCAACGAGAAGCTCTGCGCGAAGCCACTGGCCGACCCCACCTCGTCCCCCAGCCCCCACCGACCGGATCTGGTAGAGGAACGCCAAATCCGCCACCAACCCGCACCAGCCCGCTCCCGGGCGTCCTGCGATGAGCCACCACACACAGGGAGCAGGGCCGCCACGACGACATAGGCCAGAGCCATCGCGCGAGAGTCAGGGGGCAGAACCGCGGGAGATGAGGGGCGCGACGAGACGAGATCTGCCGCCCCCAGACTGTCGGGACGCCGCCCGACAGGGCCCCCGCTGCCGCCGTCAACCGCGCGGGCTTTGCCCGCCGGCGTCCTCCGGCGGCGGCGCGGGGAAGGGGGGGAGAAGGAGGGGGTGGCTGCGGGGCCTGCTTACCTCATATGTAAAAAGAGAAGGTAAGAGGGAGCATGTTAAAATTTGCCTTGTTCCAACGCCCGCCGGTGGGTTTGTGAAGGCGTGGTTCCGTGGATCTGGGCAGCCCGATCTATCGGACGACGTAATGATGGCGACGACGGCGGCCAGAATAATCGAGCCTAGTGTTTGATCCGGGCGACCGTCAAGGTGGCAGGGGAGAGGCTCCTACCTCTATCAAGACTTAGAGGATGTGTTTTCTTCCTTGTTGATGGTTCTACGGCAGATTTTCAGTAACATATTCACAGGGCGCATCCCCGGCCGACGTCCTTCAAGCGAGGGCTTTGCCCCGCGTCAGGTTTCTATTGCGATTCATGTATCCAACAGTGGCGTGTGTTGTAGTTGAAGTTTTTGGTGTGGTATTTGCAACCGCTCCACTATGACGACAGTTTCGTCGGCGGTGAGGTCGACGACATTCTTCGTGATGGAGTTGAAAGGCTTTGAAGACTATGTTGTATTTTCCTTATTTAGGTCTTTCAGTGTATTCCTTGGTTTTTCTTGATTTATAGAAATGCCAGAAAAATCGAACTATAAGAATATGATATCCTCCTGTCCTCTCTCCATGCACCATATGGCACATCAACTGATAAACAACTCAGGCTATCTAAATAGATAGATATTCAATGGCTCCACAACAACCTCACCCTGTCTTATCACTGCAAGGAACCAACGAAATCCAACTTCCGGCGTCCTATCGCCATCCTGCGGGGGCTCCCGAGCCACCCTTCCCTTCAAAGCCACTGCTTCCTCGCCGTGGCCCGTGGCGGCTTCGCCTACTTAAGCGTGCACCTCCGCTGCTCGTACACTCGCAGGATACTCCACCTCCATCTCCATCTTCCAGCTTCTTCATGAGCTGCTTGATGCTGGCTGGCTGTGGGATTCATGGTGAGAAAATTACTAGCGAAAGACTCCCTCCATCTTTTCTTCCAGTTTGGGTCCTTCCTGTTTGGGTATGCAGGCAGGTTGTTCGATGAGACGCTCGTGAGTCAGTCAGTATCTATGTTTGTTAGAACATTTCCTTACCGCTTCTGTCGGGTCATGCCGTAAGGCCATAAAAAATCCATCTCTTACTTTCCGTGTTGAGACGCCCTGTTTAGTTGCATATGATTCGCAAACACATAACTAAACTCGGATTAAATAGCTAGCTCATCGTCATTGTTTTGCACATCTCGCCATTATCTATTTTGTGTATCTTTCGATTTTCTAATGGTATCCTAGCTTCTAATCTCTATTAGTGTCAGGTTGTAATAGCCGTGCGTATCCATTTCCAGCTAACTCAATCGACCTCTCATAATTTCCATCTCCTTTTGTTATTTGTTCAACAGATACACGGACTACATTAGTGCTCTTTACAAGATGAAGCGTATGGGTTCCAAACAAGTGTTCGTTCCTACCATCTCATGCTTGCTGCTCCTATTCTGCCTGGGATGCAAATGCCTAGCATCAGAGTTAGAAGCGACACAGATGGCCACCCTCAATGTTGATGCCTCATCACAGCTTGCCCGAAAGATCCCAGACACACTGTTTGGGATGTTTTTTGAGGTGAGATATAGTCTCTTTGTAGTATATCAGTTTATGTTTTCTCATTGTATATTTCGAGATTACTCAAGTTTCATAGGATGCTCGACATTGCATGTTCCGTTACAGTGGCGGAGCTAGACGGAATCTACCTCGCGCGGGGGGAAAGCTTAAAAAAATCCCATCTAAGCCCTCCCAAAAAATATTTTTTTCACAAGTTGGTTCAACCATTCAAAGATGGGGGGCGCCCCCCCCCCCCCCCCCCCCAAAAAACATCTGAATCACACGTAAATCCGCCTCTATTCCGTTATATTCTCATATTAACTGCTTGGCTAATCTTGTAGGAGATCAACCATGCCGGAGCTGGTGGCATATGGGCAGAACTTATTAGTAATAGAGGTAATTCATTACTGTTGATTGTGGGATGTGCTGAAGTCCACAGGAACATAAAACAGGATAACATTAGATGACGAACACAAATATTATAGTGATTCCCGTTTATTATCATATAAAGCTGGTAACTTTGCACGCTGCTTGTTTAACTCAATTCTGTCTTGCCACATATCTTTAAACACATAATAATAATTGTTCACTTAGCTTCGAAACTTCAAATATGGAAGTTGATCCTGAGCATATGTCTGGAATAAAAAGAGTAGGCTTTTTCCTACGGAAATATATTTTATATCTGAATTTTAGCGAAATCATCAAATGTACTTTTATGCTTCAGGTTTTGAAGCTGGAGGACTCCATACGCCATCAAATATTGACCCATGGTCTATAATTGGGGATGACTCTTCCATATTTGTGGCGACTGATCGCACATCACATTTCAGTCGTAACATTATTGCTCTTAGGATGGAGGTTCTCTGTGATGACTGCCCAGCTGGTGGCGTTGGCATTTACAACCCTGGGTTCTGGGGCATGGTATGGCACGATATTAAGTTGACCATAATTTGATCGCTTCTATCAGCATGGAAATCATGGTTTAGTGGACGACACACTTGATATCAATGTATCACATGATAGAGATGTAGCCTAATGCAGAAATTTTTGTGTCTCCTTTTGTCTGTCTTGCAAGGGAACTAGCAGTATTTTTGACCCCTTTGCATTTTGTTTGATATATTTTAGGCAGTGTGAGCTTTCATATCCCCTCACAGGCAAATATCAAGTGCATGTTTCGTTCTCCTAACCTTTCAACTGTCTTATCCAGTTTAGTAATAACCCTTGCCATTTCATCTTTCAGAACATAGAAGATGGAAAGACCTACAATCTAGTTATGTATGTTAAATCAGCAGAAGCTGCAGAATTGACAGTTTCACTAGCGAGCTCTGATGGGTCGCAGAAGCTAGCTTCAGTTACTGTACCGTTAGTATCATTTTTCTCAATATTTGGTCAGGACGACGACAGTATTTCCATTAGTTTAAAGGATTTTGTTGTTTCAGAGTTGCTGGCACTTCCAACTGGACAAAAGTGGAGCAAAAATTCATCTGTAACGGAACAAACAAAACCTCTAGACTTCAGATAACATCTAACAAGAAGGGAATTGTATGGTTTGATCAAGTATCACTCATGCCTTCAGACACATTCAAGGTATAAAATTATACATTAATATTCTTGATATTGATATTGACAAGAACTGAAAGCAAGCAGAGATCCAAGGCTTTAGAATACTGAACTACACATCAATTGAAGAGCAAAACTATGAACACAAGCACTGATCTAATGTAGAATATTTCACCTGGCAATGGCAAAACAAATCTGCTACCGGAAACATGATGGGTTTCATAGATTTAGACATAAGTCATAATAATATTGACATGATATTTAAAATTGTTAATTCCCATTAAGTCTTAAGGTTTGTTTGGTTTGATTATCTTGGTCATGTTGAAGTTGGTGTGTGGGGCGTCCTTGTCTGACAATTCCGTTTGCCATTCTCATAGTAATGTGTGGGGCACTTCTATCTCAGTACCTCACAAAAACACAAATGTGGAGCTTGCAGTGCTACACTTCTTATTGTGAAATTTGATCGCAAACCAAGCAGAACCAAATACTTAACTAATTTGTTTTCTAGTCCTTGGACATTTAGCGTCGTGTATTTTTTGTGTGTGGAAGCATTGTGTTTTAAATGGATATTTTGTCTTACCGACTTTATATGTTGGCCAGGATATCGGCAAATGTTCTTGATACATCTTTTTAATGCCTAATCATGCTTATGATGCTTGAGTTTATCTGAGTATGTAACTCGCCTTTTTTTCTGTACATAAAGGGACATGGTTTTCGCACAGAATTGATATCCATGCTTTTGGATCTAAAACCACGATTCTTGAGATTTCCTGCTATGGTCGTATGAGTCTTGTCTAATATGTTCTCAGTTTAGTCTTTAGTGGTGGCTTCACACTAATGTCTTGAATTGTACAAGATAATTTGATGGACTGGATGAGATATTTTCTCACATTGCATTAACCTGAATATCTTTACATTCAGATCAGAACTAGTGAGACCTAGCTAACTGAAACCTTATTTTCCCCATCGTCAAAGAAATCCAGTGAGCCGATTAACGGCAATGCCTAGCGTGATGTTGAGCCAAAATTTAATATCAAAATATCATTATTTTGTAGTCAACTAATATATCTCAGTTGCATATGCAAGTTAAGTTATACTGACTAAAGTTTCATATGTTCCCAGTCGAATATGTGCTCTAACCATATTAATTAAATATCTTCTTTCATATAACATGTTCCCTTGACTAATGTGACATTCCATTAAAATGAACCCTACCCATCCCAAGTTTGTAAAGACATCTGATATTTTGTATTTTCCTTTTCCTTACTTTTACATAGTTTACTCGGAATGCATTGTAGGTGGTTGCTTTGTTGAAGGCGAATGGTTAAGAAATGCATTCAGGTGGAGGTAATCTATTGGTCCATGGGAAGAGAGGCCTGGACACTTCGGAGATGTTTGGCATTACTGGACTGACGATGGCCTTGGATATTATGAGTTTCTTCAGGTACCAGCCAAGTAGTGAACATTATTTCACCTTTTTCCTTTTATATTCTCACCTAACCATATATTGCTTTTGAAATCTATATCAAAGCTTTCTGAAGACCTGGGGGCTGCTCCAGTCTGGGTATTCAACAACGGTAAATATCTTCAAATTTTGTCATTTCAATGATTAGCATTTAGCAGGGTTGGCCTTCTTAAACATTGAAGTTCTCTTTCTTAAATACCAGGAATCAGCCACAATGATGAAGTTAATACCGCTGCTATTGCCCCTTTTGTAAAGGTAATTTTGAAATTCTACTTCATTTTCAAGCAGGGTAGGCACGTAATTGTATCATGGATACTTCTAAGTCTTGAATGAACTGCAATTTGCAAGCGATAATAACTGAGCATTGCCTTGGTGACTGAAAACATGAGCAAATTACTTCTTATTTGTTCAGCCTTGTCCACAGGCCAGCATTTCTATCATTTATTTCAGTGGTACTGTAATATTTATACCCGAGGCCTTTCCAAGAGTTAGATTGTTATCAATTCCTCTTGATCCCATATACATTATTCTGAAATTATTGTGTTTCTACAGGATGTATTGGACAGCCTTGAATTCGCAAGGGGGAGTGCAAACTCAACATGGGGCTCTGTTAGAGCTGCAATGGGGCATCCTGAACCGTTCCCAGTCAAATATGTTGCAATTGGAAATGAAGATTGTGGGAAAAAATACTACCTCGGTATTTTTTTGGCCTACCTCTTAATGCAAATATACTCAGCTCTCCTGTGTGTTCTCGATCTGTTTTGTCAACCACTGTTCTTATTTGTTCGAGAAACCACTGTTCTTATTCCACCCATTTCATAATATAGGTTGAAGTCTCCAATAAGCCTTGTGCATGAGAACTAAATGGTGTAAAATCATGGAAATACCTACATTAAACCATGGCTACCCCTATTGAGAAAAGTGCTCGAGATAACCAATCACTATAGTTTTCTTTCCTAAATTTTAGAGCATATGTAAATCCACAGATAAATATGATTGGACTAGTGAGCTGAAATAACGCTCCATAATAAAATGATAGTGATTTATGTTCTCATCAAAAGAAAATACGAAGTTAGCGAAGGATACAAAGTATATCACTACTAACTAAAATAGATAAAGAGCAAACAATTATCTGGCAGATCTTTCTTTTTAAATTCACCCACAAAGTAGTTCCAGCTGATCATAACTTCCAGTGGTAGTTTGCTATTTAACTTAAACTGTATAAAGAGATGCCATTTGAAATAATCTTCTAGTTACATGATATTTTTTAATTCTGTTGAACAGGTAATTATCTCAAGTTCTACAATGCTATAAGAGAAGCCTATCTAGACATTCAGATGATTTCAAACTGTGATGGTTCATCGAGACCACTTGACCATCCTGCTGATCTGTATGACTTCCATGTAAATTACTCATGACAAATTGCCCCGACCCATTTCCCCTGTTAAGATTCTCACTGGTTTATCACCACTGCTCAGTTCTTACCTTATATTAGATTCTGAAATTGCTGCTTTTTTATAGGTCTACACCGATTCTAAGACTTTGTTTAACATGAAGGGTACATTTGATAGAACATCTCGTACTGGGCCCAAGGTATGCCTCAGTTTTCATCATTTACATTGTCTTTTCAATTTGCGGGAGAAATGCTTGTGACATGGGCCAGTTGGCCTTTCAAATTCTCTGTTACCACACATTGGTATCGACCTTTCACATAGTTCAGCACCTCCTGGCCCTTATTAGGCATGTTCTTGCCATAATCGTGTATTTTGTGGGTTACTTGGTGTATCTTGATTGTTGCTCAGAACTCTGTTTCTGAATGATGATGATGCGAAATACCCATATAATCTACTATAGGAATTGAGACTTCAACCTGAGCATTTTTGTGCATTTCCAGATGAACCACATCTAACTTAGCTGTTGTTTCCGTGAAGTCATGACATGCACTGGCAGAGCTACGTGCTGGTGGGGGGGGGGGGGGGGAGGGGTGGATAAAAATTGTAGAGAAAGTTTTTTTGGAGGGGCTTACACTGGAAGAAATAGTCTTTTGCCCCCCCCCCCCCCCCCCCTGTGTTTGTTCGTCAGTGAGTATGCTGTTTGGAGAAGTGATGCAGGAAGAGGAAGTCTTCTTGCTTCTCTGGCAGAGGCTGCTTTCCTTACTGGACTGGAGAAGAACAAGTGATCTCTCTCTATATTTGGCTCTTGGTCGTTTGTTCATCTCACCTGAGTTTTCCAATACAAAAATTATATACTATCTTTGTTCGTCGAGTCATTATGATCTCATGGAGTTTGTTCTACTCTTCTAGCAACTACCTATGAATCTGTACTATGGGTTAACTGACTTCTTGTTGGTTCTTTGCAGTGATGTTGTTCAGATGGCAAGTTATGCACCACTCTTTGTAAACGACAACGACCAAACGTCTGTTTTTCGATAGCTCTATCTTTTTTTCCATTTCTTGAGTTCTTATTGATTTATCGCAGTAATTATACTTGAATCAAATAATCAGGTGGAATCCAGATGCTATCGTCTTCAACTCCTGGCAACAATATGGAACTCCCAGTTACTGGATGCAGAAGTTTTTCCGCCAATCTAGTGGCGCCATGATTCACCCAACTACAATCAGTTCCAGCTACTCTGGTTCTCTGGCAGCATCTGCTATCACCTGGCAGGATTCTGGGAATAGTTTCCTGAGAGTAAAGGCAAGTAACATTCCAACGTTGTATCCGGAGGGGGACGGTGAATATTTGTGTTAATCTTGAAAGTTCTTCCTTTGCAGATTGTGAACTTTGGGTCAGACACCGTGAGCCTCACAATCTCTGTGTCTGGGCTTCAGGCTAGCATCAACGTGCCGGGGTCAAACACTACTGTTCTCACATCCAGCAATGTGATGGATGAAAACTCTTTCAGTAACCCAAACAAGGTAGTATACCATTTCTGTTTGCGATTAGGTTGCAAAGTGTAGAGCTTATTGTCAGTGGCGGAGTTTGACTGCCATATCAGGGGGGCAACAGGCAAAGTATGAAGCTTGCTGGCTGGGGGAGGTGGGGGGGGGGGGGGGGGGGGGGGGGCGATGAGAATATTTTCTTCCATCTAAGTCCTCCCAAAAAAAAAACCCTTCAGTGATTTCTATACACATAACTCTTGGGAGCTGCTCATCTGAAGCCGAATCTTGCTTTCATCAACAATGCAGGTTGTACCCGTGACAAGCCAGCTACGCAACGCCGCGGAACAGATGCAGGTCACGCTCGCTGCCCACTCCCTCTCTTCGTTTGACCTTGCGCTTGCTCAGTCCAAGCTTGTCGCGGAGATGTGAAGCAGCGACATGAAACATTAGATACACATGGGAACACGATAAATACACGAGGCGTGATATGGAAATGCATGAGGTTGTCAGTAATTATGCTTATATCTTGATAAAGCACTGTACAGTGTAACAAAGAGGAGATACTACATACATACAGATACAGTAGTATACTAAATAAAGTTCATATCAGGCTGATTTGCAGTTGATTTGCGTTGCACATGTTTGCTTTCGATCCATATCTGCAGCAGTTCATCTCCTATTTGTCAAATTGGCAAAATGGTGCCCAAAAAGCCAACCTATGGCCGTGAGCATCAGATTGAGATTGCAAAAAAGCTCTGTTAATCATAACACAAACTATTAAACAAACCAGAAGTAAACATGAACTCATTCATTTCACGATAAACATGTACACCAACTCACAAGGTGAGAAAAGTCACAAACATGCAGAGGATCGAATTCGTTTAGTACCAAGCTGAACCCACTTCTACAAAATTTCTACATAACTAGTTAATGCCGTCAGATGAACGCAATATGCATTCATTTCAACAGAATCTGTATTCATTTCCACAAAAATTAGGATACAACGATTACAGATCCACACAATTTTGGATGTACTCCCTCTGTACCAAAATATTTGAAGTTCTAGGTTTGTCTTAAGTAAAAATAATAATTTAAGTTTGACCAAATTTATTGAAAAATATATCAACATCTACAACACCAAATTAGTTTTATTAGATTCATCATAAAATATATTCTCATGTTATATAAATTTGATGTTGTAGATGTTAATATATTTTCGTATATACATGATCAAACGGAAAGAAATTTGACTTAGGACAAACCTAAAACTTCAAGTATTTTGAAATGGAGGGAGTACATACGTAGAGAGGAGAAGGAGTAAATTACAATGCATGGCTGGCTCCTGAGCCTGAGATCCCAGTATATATGTCCTAGCTAAGCTAAGCAAGCTAGTATGGGATATCATGGTAGTCTGAAAGAGACTTGGTTAGCATACAGCTTGTGCAATCACGTCGTCTTCTCACTCATCCCATGCTCATGCTGGCCTTCTTCTTCATCTAGTTGGATGGTCTTGCCGTGTTCGTCCTACTCCTCTGGCAAGTCGCTCATGTCGCCCTCCTCATCGTCATCTTTTTGGATGGTCTTGCCCTGTACGTGTTCTGTCTTCTCTGGCAACACTTGGTCGTCGGCATCCAACATCCTCATCAGTCCGGCCATGAAGTCATCGTGCTCGTCCTCCGCTGTCATCGTTTCAAGCTCGGCCTCCAACAACCTCGCTAACTCGTCCATGTCGTCGTCGTTGCTGGCTTTTTGTTGGATTGTGCTCGGGTCCTCTGCCACTAACTCAAGATTGGCCTCCTTGTCCTTGGTCGGCGTGCGATTTGATTTTCGTGTCTGAGGCTGGGGCGCCGACAAGAAACCCGGCTGCTCCGGCGGACACCAGGACGGCCGCTTTGGCGAATTCCATGACACCATGGATTGTCGAGGTGGCGCCCCGAGAGGCGGTCGCGCTGCGGACGCTGGCTTCTCCGCGGGACGTGTCGGAGCGACAGCAGCAGCACGGCCTCTTGGGCGCCTGCTGCGTGCTCATGGGCGCAGGAACCGTGACGCGACGCTGCTGTTGCTGTTGCCCCGACGAAAGATCAAGGCCGCGCGGTGTCGCTGGCTTCTTGATCACCTGCGTCATCATCGCGGGAGGCTGCTGCACGTACGGCGGGTCCTTGAACTCCAAGACGACGATGATCCCCTGCAGCAGATTGTTGGAGCGTGACTGGTCCCAGCTTGGAGTTTGCACAAGAGGCGCTCCTCCCCGTGGACGACGGTGTGTATTCGTCGAGGCCGCAGCAGTGGTACTTATGGGTGGACACGGTCCGGGCCGGTCTGGTCCCTGACCGAGCCGTCGTTTGGACCGGCCGCCGGCGGGCCGGACCAGACCGGTCCGACCAGCCTGGCGGTCCCCTTTTCAGGGACCGGACCGAGCGGACCGGCCAACCACCACCGGCGGCGACGTGCGCGGGCGCTGTGGCGAGGTGGGCGATGTGCCGTGGGAAGTGCGCTGGGCGGCGCATGCCGGGGTGCGACTGTTTTTTTTTTTTGAGAGCCAGGGCGCGACTGTTAGCCATGAAGCTGCGCATGTTTGTTCCTTAGAGGTTTTTTCTGTTGCATCCAAGTAATGTAGCGCGTGTATGAGCCCACGATTTTCTGTGTGCCGGCCGTGCCGTGATTAGCGGATCAAATCTGACGTGGAGTTAGTCGTGGGATGGCGCCCTGTTTCTCTCGTTTTTTCTGTTTTCTGTTCACTGAATAAAAGGAAACGGCAATGTGGATGAATGGGTGAAGAAGTGGATGGCGCGGTGTCCAGCATTACGGGCAATGGAGGTGGAGGAGTGGTCCTCCGCGACCACGGCGGTGCCTTTCGGGGCGCCTTAGCCCATCTTTTCCCTAACTGTTCTAAGCCAGAGATGGTAGAATTGTTGGCTTGGCGCAAAGCATTGCTGTTTGGACGGGTGCTTAACGTCCAAAGGCTTCATATTGAGATGGATAGTAAAGAAGCGGTCTGTATGATCAACAGGGAAAATAGAAATCTTTCTCAGATGGGTCCATTAGTTGAGGATATCAAGGGGCTCATGCAAGGTTGGCGTGGCTGCAAGGTCACTTGGAGAAGAAGAACTGCAAATAAAGCTGCTCATATCTTAGCTAGGTTAGCTGTAGATGATGGGTATTGGGAAGGCGGGGCCATGCGGCGGCGAGAAAAATCTATTTGCTCCCTGAGAAGGGAAGAGATGGAGTTTGCTTCTCTTATGCACCGGGGAAAAGGGAAAAAAAATGCGGGCGTGCCAGTGTACACAAAGAAATATGGTAGGGAACATGTATTTTATTAATCTCATTGAAGAAAACAAAATTACAAGATCCCAACAAAACATGCGCTCCGTGGTCTACTAGCGCGGCCAGCTTGACTGTGGCGATGTGCGATCTACTAGTTTCCGGGGCATCGGAAGACTCCTGGTTAATTACTCCTGTGGGTTGCTCCGCGAGATACCTCCGATTAAACCATGTGGTCGTCTTCGCTTCGCGTTCTCCATGCATGATGATGATGGTGTGTGTGTGTGGGCAGCGGTAGAGCCTGTGTCCTCGTCGATACATGCGCCGCTCAAAACATGGCTTTTGTGTTAGCCACGCCTGCCCTCGCCGTCGCGCCTCGTCGGTCTTCGCAACGTTGATGTAATTGGTGTTGAAGTAGCATGGGTCCTACTCAGCTCGGGCTTCTTGACGACCTAGTGGCCTTATCGGGGTATGCAAGGGGTACACCTTGCGGGAGTGATTTTTGGGTGGAGATCGGTGTCGGTGTTGAACCAACGCACACTCACATCGGCATGCCCGGTGTGGTTGGTGTCTCGTCTCGACTAGACGCCGAGTATACGGCGGTCCACAAAGACAAGGACACCGCCTCACGGGCTCGTGGAGAGATGGCATCGTAGAGACCGGCATCACCTTGGGCGGGTGCTATGCCAAATGGTGACCTGTACGCCGGCGACGTAGAAGTCAAGGCGTGGCAAGGGGACCTATATATACGTCGAGACCTGTGCGTCCGGCCGGGCAGTGGGCCAGAAGAACCTTGCTCGAAAGGCCTTGCTTACCAGAGCCCGAGCTGCCGTGTGGTGGCCGCCCATGCCAGCGTGTATTTCGGTCAAAAGTTTCCTCCCTTCATCTTCGGTTATGCACCTTTGGAGGACACCGGTAGTGCTTTTCTTGTACAATTCGCCTTCGTGAATTTTATAGGCCTTGGAGCGCCGAACTATGCGACGTGCCTCATTCTGGTCATCGGGAAGTTCCTGCCTGTGTAGATAGGCCAGGAGTGGTTCGGTCCTTGGTGCAATGACGGCCATGATTTCGTGAGCCGAAGATGTCTCTTCGATAGCCGAGCCCCTGATGGTTTCATTATCTGGCTCGATGCCAGGAGGTACAATTGAGTCCGGGCTAATGTGACTAGTACCCTTGCCATCGTCCTGCCACACCACGGATGGCTTGAAAAGCCGTTCGACGAAGGTGTTCTGGGGGACGCGGTCTCGCTTGGCACCCATACGAGCAAGGATATCTACAGCTTGATTGCTGTCTCGAGCGACATGATGAAACTCGAGCCCTTCGAACCGAGCTGATATTTTGAGTACGGCGTTCCGATAAGCCGCCATTTTAGGGTCCTTGGCGTCGAACTCGCCATTGACCTGGGAGATTGCGAGGTTGGAGTCCCCACGTACTTCAAGTCGTTGCACTCCCATGGAGACCGCCATACAGAGCCCGTGTAACAAAGCTTCGTACTTGGCCGCGTTATTGGAGTCTGTGTACATAATTTGTAGCACATAGCGGACTGTGTCCCCCGTGGGGGATATTAAGGGTACGCCAGCCCCCAGTCCGGCTAGCATTTTAGAGCCGTCGAAGTACATGGTCCAATTGGAGTATGTACTATATTCCTTTGGGAGTTCGGCCTCTGTCCATTCGGCTATGAAGTTGGCCAGCACTTGAGACTTAACAGCTCGGTCGTGGCTTGTACACGATTTTGAAAGGAAGGAGCTCTATCGCCCATTTAGCTATTCGGCCCGTGGCGTCCCAGTTATTTAGAATGTCATTGAGTGGTACTTCGGACGTAACTGTGATCAAACACTCTTGAAAATAGTGCCAAAGTTTTCGGGACGCCATGAAGACGGCATATGCTATTTTTTGGTAGTGAGGATACCGTGATTTGCATGGTGTAAGAACCTCCGATACATAGTAGACCGACTTTTGTACAGGGAACTTATGTCCCTCCTCTCCCCGTTCGACGATGAGGACAGCACTCACCACTTGATGGGTGGCTGAGATGTACAATAGCATTGGCTCGCCGACACTTGGGGCGGCTAGGATCGGGTTTCTGGCTAAGAGTGTTTTTATTTCCTCCAAGCCTGCCGTTGCAGCATCGGTCCATTGAAAATTGTCGGTGCGTTTGAGCAACCTGTAGAGTGGTAATGCTTTCTCTCCCAACCTGGAGATGAAACGGCTTAAAGCCGCTACGCATCCTGCCAATTTTTGGACATGTTTTAGTTCTTTGGGTATTGCCAATTGTGACAAGGCTCGGATTTTGGCCGGATTTGCTTCAATTCCTCAATGGGAAACAATGAAGCCGAGTAGCTTTCCTGCAGGGACTTCGAAGACACATTTATCCGGATTGAGCCCTATGTCATATGTTCGGAGATTTTTGAAGGTTAGGCGGAGGTCGTCTACCAATCTTGTGATGTCCTTGGTCTTGATGACCACGCCATCTACATATGCTTTGACTGTTTTACCAATTTGGTTTTCCAGGCAAGTTTGAATCATGCGCTGGTATGTGGCACCGGCATTCTTTAGCCCAAAGGGCATAGTGTTAAAGCAGAAGTGCCCGTAGGGGGTGATGAACGCGGTTGCAGCCTGGTCGGATTCCTTCATTTTGATCTGATGGTATCCGCACTAGGCGTCGAGGAAACATAGAGAGTCATGTCCGGCGGTGGCGTCTATAATCTGATCAATTCGGGGTAGAGGGAAGGGATCTTTAGGGCAAGCTTTGTTGAGGTCTTTGAAATCGACACAAAGCCGCCAGGATTTATCCTTCTTTGGCACCATGACCAGATTTGCTAGCCACTCGGGGTGTTTAATTTGTCTAATAAATCCTGCTTCAAGGAGCTTCACTAGTTCCTCGCCCATAGCTTGACGCTTAGGCTCAGAGAATCGGTGTAATGCCTGTTTGACTGGCTTGAAGCCTTTGATTATGTTTAGGCTATGTTCGGCCAGTCTTGCCTGGCATATCAGAGGGATGCCAGGCGAAAATGTCCCAATTTTCCCACAGGAACGCGTGTAACTCCGCGTCGACCGCTGGGTCCAGCTGTGCTCCAATAGATGCTGTCTTGTTTGCATCCGTCGGATGTACTTGGAAGTTGACTACTTCGTCCGCTGGTTTGAAGGAGGTGGACTTGGGTCTTTTACTGAGGACAACATCGTCCTTGTCTACCATAGTGCGGAGTGTTGATAGTTCTTCGGCTGCGAGGGCCTCTGACAACGCTTCGAGGGCAAGAGACACCATTTTGTTTTCAGCCCAGAGAGCTCTGTTTGGATCACTCGCGATTGTGATCACACCATTGGGCCCCGGCATTTTGAGTTTCATATACCCGTAGCGAGGGATGGCCTGGAATCATGCGAACGCATTACGCCCCAAGAGGGCGTGGTATCCACTGTGGAAGGGCACAATATGGAAGAGTAACTCTTCGGACCTGTAGTTTTCGGGTGTGCCAAATACTACATCAAGCGTAATTTGTCCCGAGCAGCGTGCTTCTCGTCCGGGGATTATTCTACGAAAGGTAGTATAGCTCTGCTCGATTCGAGATTTATCGAATTGCATTTTTTTAGCGTGTCTTCGTATATGAGGTTTAGCCCGCTGCCGCCGTCCATGAGTACTTTCGTTAGTCAAAAGCCATCCACTATAGGATCAAGGACCAGTGCGGCAGGTGCTCGGACTGAGCGGGCCCTGGGTTCGTCCTTGGCATCAAAAGTTATTGGCACGTCATTCCATGGGCTTGTTGCTGTTACTTGATGAACCTGGGCGAGCACTCGAAGTGCTCTTTTTCACCGATTATTTGAAGATAAAGTCTCGTATATTGTCCGGACTTCAGGGTGTTCGTTCATAGGTGATCGTCTACTAGAGGGTGTCACGTCGAGGATAACCTCGCCGCTCTTCACAGCCTGCCTTACCACCCAGTGTCAGTGTCAAAACCGGCAGATCTCGGGTAGGGGGTCCCGAGCTGTAGGTCTAAGGATCAATGGTAACAGGAGACGAAGGGACACAGCTTTTACCCAGGTTCGGGCCCTCTTAATGGAGGTAATACCCTACGTCCTGCTTGATTGTATTCAATGTAGATGATGATTACAAGAGTAGATCTACCTCGAGATAGTAATGGCTAAACCCTAACTGGTATGCCTATGGTAATTCTGATTATTCCTATGGACTAAAACCCCGCTGGCTTATATACACACCGGAAGGGCCTAGGGTTGTTCAGAGTCGGTTACAGAGAAAGGAAACTACACACCCGGACACGTAAACTTGCCGTAACACACATATAGGAGTCCTAACCGGACACGGGGGCAGCCTTCCGCATTATCTTCACGACCGAATAATCCGGCCCATATCAAGTAGACCGGACACCCGAGGACCCCCTAGTCCAGGACTCCCTCAGTAGCCCCTGAACCAGCCTCCAATGACGATGTATCCGGCGTAAGAATTGTCTTCGGCATTGCGAGGCGGGTTCCTTCCTCCAAATACTCGAACAAGTTTCCTGCATAAAAAGGCGTTGTATCCGGCTCTGCATTATTAATACAACACTTAGCCGCGAAGGCCAGGCATCCGAATGGGAACAATATCTTTTACTAACAACTTTTTAGCGAAGCGGCACGCTTATCCTTTCATATTTCGAACCATCGTGTGTCCTCGTTTCGCGGTTCGAGGCCAAGCCTCCATTGGCATGTCTTATCAAAACAGAGATCATGCCCGTCCTTTAAGGGATACTCATCATTGGGATTTGGGTAATCCAACCGCACCTTAAGCACGATTTCATCGGGAACATGTGAGGTTTATGTCGCTGGGAGGGACGTTTGGTATATTTCATAGCCTATAAGAGGGGAAAGGTAATCCCTTTTTTCACCTCACGCCATCATCTCGCCTCTGTTCCCCAATCTCCCCAAAGCTCTAGCGCCCATAACCTCAAGCCTTTCCTTCGGAGGCACCGCCGCTCAGCCATGGCCAGATCTGGCTCAAAGGGCAAGTGGGAGGCCTCGATTGTCACATCCAAGGACATTGAGGACCTCAAGCGCGCGGGCTACTTGTGTTCGAACATCGCGCACTGAGTTCCGGAGGAGAACCAAGTTATCCCCACACCAGAGCCCGGGGAGAGGGTCGTTTTTATCCCTCATTTCCTTCGAGGGCTCAGCTTCCCTCTTCACCCCTTCCTTCAGGGTCTCATGTTCTTCTACGGGCTAGATTTCCACGATCTAGCCCCGAACTCAATCCTCCACATCTCGGCTTTCATAGTCGTGTGCAAGGCTCTTCTCCGAATCCCCCCACACTGTGGCCTATGGCTCAAAACCTTCAATTTGAAGCCGAAGGTGGTCGACGGCCAGCACACGGACTGCGGCGGAGCCATGGTGAGCAAACTCGCCAACGCTGTCTAGCCGAAAGGGGCATTCATCGACACAGTAAAAGTCTGGCAGCAGGAGTGGTTCTACATCACCGAACCCCGCAACGCCGATTGGGCAGCTGCTCCTGCTTTCAGATCCGGACCCCCCATGAGGCTTACCTCCTGGACAAAGAAGGCCCTTGATTAGGGGTCTCAATCCGAAGTGAAGGTGCTCCAGAAGCGCATCTCCAATATGATAGATCGCAACACCGCTCTCACCAACGTGGTGCAGGTGATGCTTTTCCGACGTCTCCTCCCTTGCCAACTTCGGGCCTCCCCTATGTGGGAGTTCGACCCCGAAGCTCCTCGAACCCTTCAGCACTTCCATGGCACCACGCACGAAAACATCTGGAAGCAGCTGTTCAAGGCCCAGAAAGAGTGGCCAAAGAAAACCGAGGGCACTGGGCTCGACGTCGCCCATCCAGCTACGAAGGTAAACATTCCTTCCGAACACTAATATGCACAATCTTACATACGCCTAAGTGTATAATCTTAGACTTCTTCTTATCACAGGGCTGGACATCGATGGCGGTGCGGGTTAGTAGTCCGGCACCACAGCCCGAAGACCCCATGACCACCCAGCTATCCAAGATGCTGGCTCCGGCGCCTTACCAGGCGCCCGAGAAGAAATCAAAGAAGAAGAAGAACGAAGAGGCGCGAGGCAGCCTCCGCTCCAAGGGTCCTCCGGAAATGAAGTCCGGAGAGACCGAACTCCCCTCCGCCGATGACGGAGATGAGGGGGAAGAAGAAGAAGAGGAAGGGGAGGGGAGTGATTCCCCTCTCCAGAAGAAGAGAGCGGCCCCTGAGGATATTGAAGAGGCCGCTCCGAAGAAGCCGAACCTGACCCTTCCGGACAGCTCGGATTCAGAGTCCGAGGTCATCCCCAAGCGGAAACCCAGGGCCAAGCCTTTGGCCGAGTCGTAAGTCTTCGGATGCTCTTGATTAATTTTGACTTACCTGTTTTAGCTAAATGAATAATCCGCTATTTGTTTTTTTAGCCCTCCACGCACGATCCCCGCCACGCCGCTGTCCGAAGGGAGCTCTCTACCCGCCGAAATGGCGGAGAGCGACACGCCACCCAGAGCCCCCGCTTCTACCGCCATGGAGGACACCGAGGTGTCATCCCAAAGGACACCTCCAGGCTAGGAGGAGATGGGCGGGGCTGACCAAGGCGCGACCGAGGTGAATACCTCGATCGCCGAAGACCGGGGGGAGAAATCCCCCATGGTACCTGAAGGAGGGGAGCCTAGCCAATCAGGGCTCCCGCCAAATACTGTTTCAGAGTCACGTAGGACTCCGGAATCGACCTCCGAGCCCCCTACTAAGGAGGGGACCGGAGCACCAGTTCCGTCGCCGACCTCCACCAATCCGGAGATGTCTAGGGCGCCAGACGCTCTAGAGGAAGCACTGCGAGGTGCTTCCATTGTGGAAGAACACCGTACCCTGATGGGTACGGTGATGGAGAAGATTCAGTCCGCCAAGAGTGGGCTGAATGACGCCTTTAGCAGCCTACTGATAGGCTTTGAGGTAGGCGATGTAATAATCTTAATAAGTTTTACTTTGCTAGAAGAAAGGAATGATCCTATCTTTACACACAGTAGCCCCCGAGACTCTGTCTGGTTTGAAAAGAATCGGACAGAGGATCGATATAGTCGTTGGGATTGTTTAGTAACTGTATTTTATCATGACAGGCCTCCATGCTAGCGGCGACCGCGAATGCCGCGGAGGTTTCCAAATTGAATCGGAAGCTCCAAGTTGCGGATGAGGAAATAGACCGCATCAACAAGCGGTTTGAAGAAATGCAAGGTATGCAGATTGTAATGTTTATATAACTCGAATACACTATTGTTCGTGGGAATTTTAACCCATGTATGTCTGCACATGGTAGCAGCTGGCGCTGCTGAGGTCGAAGCCCTCAAGAGTTCCCTTGCCAAGGCCGAGAAGGAGGCGATGGTGAACAAGGCGGCCGCTGACAAAGCGGCTACCGAACTGAAGGCCGAACAGACTGCCCGTTGCCAACATGAGGCGCGGGTGGCCGAAGTCGAGCAGGAGCTGAAGGACGCAATCAGTAAATGCGAAACCATGGAGCAGAAGGCTTCGGCCCAGTCTGCGGAACTTCCAAGACGATCAAAAATGCCGAAGAGGCGCGGAGCGAGTCCCGGAGCGCCCGAGAGGAGATCCGCCAGGCTAAACTCATAGCGGATGGAAAGCCCTTTCTTTTGCAGAGTGTCTTTGGAGGTCAGCGGTATGCTTTGCTCAGAAGACTATGGCGTTCGCCAGGCGCGTTTGCGGATCTGCCGAAGAGTGTCGTCGATGCCGCGAAGTTCTTCCGTGCTCGGGGGGGAGATTCGACGGAGAAGCTGTTCTGGTCCCAATTCCTTGCGCCCGAACACCCCGCCCTCCTGAGCAACCAGATGAAGCAACTGGTGGAGCTCCATAGGGTGGCGGAGCTGGCCATGAAGGATTTAATCATCCAACTATGGCCGGCCGAGCCAATCCCTAGTAGTTACTTCGGGCTGGTGAAGCGACTGCTCGACGCACGCCGGCGGATTGAGGCTGTAAAGCGCTCCGCTTGTATAGAGGGTGCACGGATGGCCTTTGCAAGAGTCAAGATGCAATGGCCGAAGATGCAGGCCACCGAAGTGTCCACCGCGAACCCTCCCCAAGGAAAGGAGCATCGGAAGCCGGAGAGATACTTCGCTGAGGTCCTGGATGGGGCTCGGGCGATCGAGGGCCAATGCTCAAAAGATGTAGTGTTTGAATGAATTATCATGTGGTGTAGAACTATGTCATGAACCTTTTGCATGATGAATGTATTATATTTGCGCCTCTTACCAAGGCGACTTGTTTTTTATTTTGACTCCTTTGCGGCCATTTCATACCTGAAAGTTACCAGTCATTGGCTTCAGCCCCCATGTAGTTACTACAGGGGTGTTCCGAATTACAGATCTCGACACTTATCCAACGTCTTGGTCCGTTAAGGAGGTCTATGCTTACGGAACCAGTCAATCAGACTATGCGGCTTTATTGCTTTCACTTAGCCATAGGAGCTTAAATGTGAGGCTAAGGACTAGCCCCTGGTGGGTGTGCGGCCAACCGAACTAGGGTGCCTTTTCCACACGGCTGGATGAGGACCAGCCCCTCGTGTAACACGGAATGAATCTCCAACGATTCGTAGTATGACACTAAGTCACCGGACCGCAGATCGGCTCTCACTTATTATGACAGTCAGTTTTCGGCTTTCTCTACTGAGGTACTTGACCAGACTAGCCAGAAATACAATCGCAGTAGTTCTCCCTTTACACACTTAGCCGAACGTGCGGAACATAAGATGGTAAACACAGGAGCCGGGCAACCCAACTATAGACCAAAGACATAAATCAGAGCTGATGCATATAACACAGAATCCGGGACGCCGAAGACTCTCGAAAAGGTGTTCGGACTTTGAACATGCAGGGCCAGATACAGCCCCCGGTTTATAAGGCCGGTGTGAAGCACAAATATACTTTTGGCATTGTGGAGTAAAGAAGGGAACATTGAGGACAATATAAATAGATTACTGGCCGCATGAAGCGGCTTTCGTAAGGCTTGACTATCACCTTTAAACTCGTTATATCACGTCGAGCCATTCCAACATAAAATTTTGCCAAGGGGATCATAATTTATATATATGTTTGAAATTGTACACAAGGGAAAGGTTTACATAGAGCCTATCTAATGGTTTAAAAACCCAGTGATGCCTTGTTGCAGGTCTGCGCCGTTTCTCCTTGGTGAGATATCCTTGAAGGGGAAGAATCCGGTGACTGTCTCCTGCATAGAGGAACCTGGAAAGGGGTCACCGTGTAATTATACGTCAGATATATTCTTTACGTAACCTATTGTGATTTGAAAATCGGAAGGTCCGAATAGGGTTGAGCCGTGCTATGGACGTTTGTAAATTGTGCCTCCGTTGCCGCCCAAGGTATTTTAAGTGCGTAGTGATGCACGCGAGGTACATACTTTGCTTTGTCAGAGGGCGGGTATCGGAGGCCGAACTGCTATTCCATGTGTGGTTCCATCGAGCCCCCGCGCTGAAATGCGCATCAAGCACGTTTACCCGAATCTCGGATCTTGACGACCAACGAGTTGTTCGGCTTGATCAGTCCGCCCTGTATTTCGGCTGCTAGAGCCGCAGTGTGCTCCTCAGTTCGGAGGGAGCGCTCCGTATTTCCATTGACTGTAATGACGCTCCGAGGTCCAGGCATTTTAAGCTTCAAATAGGCATAATGCGGGACCTCGTTGAAGCAGGCGAAGGCAGTTCGTCCAAGCAGTGTGTGATAGCCGCTGCGGAAGGGGACGATGTCGAAGATCAAGTCTTCACTTCGAAAGTTGTCTGGAGAGCCGAATACTACCTCCAGTGTTACTGTGCCCATACAACAGGCTTCGACGCCCAGGATTACCCCTTAGAAGGTGGTGTTACTGGGATTGATCCTTGACGGATCTATGCCCATCTTTCGGACAGTATCCTCGTAAATCAAGTTGAGGCTGCTGCCGCCGTCCATGGGGACTCTGGTAAGATGAAACCCATCAATGATGGGGTCAAGTACTAGGGCCGCCGAACCTCCATGATGGATACTGGTTGGGTAGTCCCTTCTGTCGAAGGTGATCAGATAAGCTAACCAAGGGTTGAATTTTGGGGCCATAGGCTCTACAGCGTAGACGTCCCTTAGTGCGCGTTTGCGCTCCCTCTTAAGGATGTGGGTGACATAGATCATATTCACCGTTTTCACCTCAGGGGGGAATTGTTTTTGCCCTCGAGTGTTCGGGCGGCGGGGTTCATCATCGTCCTCGCTTTGAGGCCCTCTGCCGTTATCTTCGGCATTGACTTTGCCGGCCTATTTGAAAACCCAACAATTACGGTTGGTGTGGTTAGCAGGTTTGTCGAGGGTGCCATGAATCTGGCAAGGCCTTTCTAATATTTTGTCCAAGGCGGATGGACCGTCCTTGTTGCCCTTGAACGGCTTCATCCGTTGACCAGATTTGGAGTTACTGAATCCGGCGTTTACCACCGTGTCTTCTCTTTCTCCACTATTGTTTCGGCGCTTGTTCTTATTGTGCCGTGGCTTCCCGTTTCCGTCCCTGACCTCTAAGGTACTTGGGTCAGCCGTGTTGTTGCTTCTTCGAGCCAACCAGCTGTCCTCTCCCGCGCAAAAGCGGGTCAAGAGTGCGGTAAGGGCCGACATTGTCCTCAGCTTTTCTTGTCCGAGCTGTCAGGCGAGCCACTCGTCGCGGATGCTATGTTTGAATGCGGCTAGGGCTTCGGCATCCGGACAGCCGACTATTTGGTTCTTTTTTGTTAATAACCTATTCCAAAATTGGTGAGCTGACACTCCGGGCTGTTGGACCACGTGGCACAAATCGTCCGCATCCGGTGGCCGAACATAAGTGCCCTGAAAATTGGCCCGGAAAGCATCGTCAAGGTCCTCCTAGCTCCCGATAGAGTTTTTTGGGAGGCTGTTCAACCAGTGCCTTGCTGGTCCTTTCAGTTTTAACAGTAGATACTTAATGGCGTGGAGATCATCTCCTCGAGCCATGTGGATGTGGAGAAGGAAATCTTTGATCCACACCACTGGGTCTGTCGTTCCATCGTACTGCTCGAAGTTTACGGGTTTAAACCCTTCCGTAAATTGGTGCCACATTACCTCATCTGTGAAGCACATGGGGTGTGCTGCACCCCTGTATCGAGCTATATCACGACGGAGTTCCAATGACACTTGAGTTCGGTGTTGATCCTGAACTTGGTTGTTTCTGTCGCGCCAGGCTTGATGGCCATCGTCCAGTGTGGGTGCATATCCCTTTGATCCGTAGATGGACCTGGTCTGGCCGACTCTATTGGCAAGATCCTGACGCAGGTCATACATATAGCCTGGTGCTGCTGTCACCTTGCCTTTATGACGAGGTGGAGCGGGCTGGTGCTCGGCGCCGTCAGCTGTCCTGTCCTATCCGCGAGGCGGGCGATCGGGCTGATCAGCTTGGTTATATTTTGATGGTATTGGCTCTAGGGCCTCGTCATCGAATTTTGGCGGCAGCTTGCGTTTGGGGTAACTCTTTGTCTGGCGTTTATAGCCGTACCCTTCCTCAGCCGCTAGGACCTTGGTCCATCTGTCGTTGAGCGTGTCCTGTTCGGCCTTGATCTGCTGCTGTTTCTGTTTGAGGATCCGGGCGGTGGCTATGAGCTGTCGCTTGAAGCGCTCCTGCTCTAGCGGTTCCTCGGGGATGATGAAATCATCTTCGTCGAGGTTCACATCCTCCTCGTAGAGGGGTAGGTAATTACTATCTTCGGAATCATTGTTACCTTCGGGGTCTTCGGGATTGAACTAGTCTTCTCGCTCCTCCGGATTGTGTTCGGGAGCAGCGGGCTCATTGTATTCATCTGCGTCTTTCGGGGTATCTTCTTCCCCGGTGCCAGTGTTACTTTCCCTTCCCCGGAATGATCGACATCGGCGCCGCTGACGTCGGCGCTTTGGTGGTTCTTCGATAGGCTCATCCTTGTTTTTTTCTGGAGAGCCATCGTCCTTCTTCTTGGCAGTATCCACCATGTATATGTCGTATGAGGAGGTGGCTGTCCAGCGCCCTGTCATGGGCATACCTTCGACAGGTTCTGCTTCGGCATCTTCGTCCATGCCATCGATGTCTTCGGAAGCATAATCGAGCATGTCGGTTAGATCCTCGACAGTGGCAATCAAGTGTGTGGTGGGTGGGAAGCAAAATTCCCTAGGCTCGGCACATAGTTCGGGCTGAGCATAGTTCGGAGATAAAACTTTGGCGATGGCGCGGGATCATGTTAGGCCCAACGCCTCGTTTGGTAGTCCGAGCTGGACGGGCTCGAGGGGTGGAGAATTTGAGAGCTTGAAGTTTGTGACCGGGAGAGAGTTCGGTTCATCGGAGGTGGGCTTGATCCGGATTGACCCCGGGTCCGCGGACGCATTTGAGCCTAAAGCTAGACGCTCCATAGAGGTACAGAGTCTGGCAGGATCTAGCCTCCCGTCTTCGGACGTTGCGATCTGCTCCGGATCTAGCGCCGGGGAGACCATGATTGCCGACCCCTGGATGGGATCGGATGATTGATCCAGAGGCTCCTCTTCGAGTAAGCGGGGCATGGCGGCCGAAGCCGCGAACCCCTCGAAGATCAGATCTCCTTGGATATCGGCGATGTAGTTCAGACTTCCGAACCTGTTTCGATGACCAGGGGCGAAGCTGTTGACCTGGTCAAGGTGACCGGTCGAGTTGGCATGTAGTACGAAGCCGCCAAGCACGAAGAGCAGGCCGGGGACAAAAGTTTCCCCGGAGACGATGCCGTTGTCGACAACGAGGCGAGCCATCGATCCCACTGGCAATCCCACAGCGGAACTCTCAATGAAAGCATGAATGTCGGTGTCAAAACCGGCAGATCTCGGGTAGGGGGTCCCGAGCTGTAGGTCTAAGGATCAATGGTAACAGGAGACGAAGGGACACAGCTTTTACCCGGGTTCGGGCCCTCTTAATGGAGGTAATATCCTACGTCCTGCTTGATTGTATTGAATGTAGATGATGATTACAAGAGTAGATCTACCATGAGATCGTAATGGCTAAAGCCTAACTGGTATGCCTATGGTAATTCTGATTATTCCTACGGACTAAAACCCCTCCGGCTTATATACACACCGGAGGGGCCTAGGGTTGTTCAGAGTCGGTTGCAAAGAAAGGAAACTACACACCCGGACAACTAAACTTGCCGTAACACACATATAGGAGTCCTAACCGGACACGGGGGCAGCCTTCCGCATTATCTTCACGGCCCAATAATCCGGCCCATGTCAAGTAGACCGGACACCCGAGGACCCCCTAGTCCAGGACTCCCTCACCCAGCAAGCTCGAAGGCTGTGGATTGGGTATGTATTCAGCAATGTTGAATGTATCAGGCATGGTTTGTCCAGGAGTTCGTCAAGGACTGTCCTGGGTCCCTTGGTGTGTTTATTCCTTTTTCCAGCGGGTTCGTGTTCGATCAATCTTCGAGGGTGTATCCGCTTTGTCCGAGCCGTGTATGGGTCTTTGGTGTGAGATGATTCCATGTGTGTCCGTTGCGCTTTCCATGTGATTTCCATTGCACAGTACTAGCGTACCAGATCGGATAGTTCAGGGAAGCTTTGGATGTGGCGGCAGGCGAGGGCATTCGAGATTCCCTCGTCATGACAATTGCGATGGAAGGTTTTTATGATGTCTCGGTCGCAGCAGTCCCTAATCCTGTTTTTAACGAGGAGGAACCTAGCCCAATAGTGCGGGACTATTTCTCCAGGCTGCTGCTGTACGTACATTAGATTGCATATGCCCGGAGGGCCAGAATTACTTGGGGAGTATTCGGCGTGGTGGGTGGGAGGGCAAAAATTTAGCATCCCGGCCAGGCGCGCGTCCGGAGCCTTGAGGGCGGGGTCGGCTCTGGAGTGTCCAGAACAAGAGGTCCAGGGCTGGGGGTGTCTGAATACTTACCGGGCTCAATATCCGGCCTAAGGTCCGGGATGAGCGCCGGCTTTTCCTCGAAGGGGAGCTCAAGCTCCAGGAGTTCGGAAATCTAAAAACACCTGGATTTCAGCCTAGGGGACAAGGAGTCTTCGGCCAAATCTTCAATGGTCGCAACGAGGTGAGTGACTGGCGGAGTGTGAATTTCCCTACCGTCAGGTTTGAGCCCAATTCGGTCGTAGGCCGAAGTGAGTCCCAGGGTCTTGATACGGTCTAGCAACTCGTTTAGCGACGAGACATCCGCGGGGTTCATCTGCTCCGAATATTCGGGGCTGACGCGTAGCATCGGGTGTATCTTCATCACGGCGACGCGTGGGGTAAGTTCGGCAGACGCCGAGGTCATCTCCAGGCCCGAGGCCTGGCTGGAGGGTAATCCGAAGGAAAGATCTGAAGTTAAAGCTTCAGGGTCGTTCCGAGCCCCAGTTGGGGCCACAGACCTGATCGAGGCTAAACCACGCCGGGCATCAGTGATACACACCGGACTACTGATCACGATCTGGTGCTCAAGAGTAGAAGTGTCGACACGGTTGAGATGACTGGCCAAGTCGGCACTCAAGACGAAACTGCCGATCCGAAGGGTTTGACCAGGAACTAGAACGCTCCCAGAGTTTATTTTGACATAGAAGTTTATGCAAGCCATTGATCCTCTGGCGATCCCACAGTGAAACTCTCAATGAAAGCACCAATGTCGGTGTCAAAACCGGCAAATCTCGGGTAGGGGGACCCGAGCTGTGAGTCTAGGATCAATGGGGAACAGGAGACACGGGACACAACATCGGTTCTCAGGGGTGTGGTGCGGCAAGGATGGGATTGGTCGCCAGGAGTGCCTTGAATCCTTCCAAGGCGGCGCTGGCCTCGGGAGTCCACTTGAAGTCACCCTTCTACTTAAGGAGCCGGTATAAAGGGAGCACCTTCTCGCCGAGCCAGGAAATAAACATGCTAAGGGAGGCGACCACTACTTGGGAAAGGCTTATAGGTGAACTCACATTAGTGGCGGGCACAGTCTAGCTCCTGCCACTGGTAATCTGAAAATTACCAGTGGCGGGCGCAATAAACCAGCACGCCGCTGCTATAGGCTTACCCGTGGCGGGCAGTAGTTTGCGCCCGCCACTGGTAACAGCTGTCCATATTTGTTGTGTTACAAATGTTATCAGTGGCGGACCAATATCGAACAGTCAGGCACCTCAGACTTGGGTAAATTATTGAGCAAGATCAACAAATTAAATAAAGGCACAAAAGGCAACATAAGAGGCCCCGGATGCGGGGTGACAAACTTTATTTAATTCAAACAATAAAGTTCAGGTGATCGAGCTAAACAATAATTTAAACTAAGAAAAAAAGAAAAAATAGTGCTAAGCATAAAAATGACATTGCAGAGTGGCATTCCAGGGGTTGGGCTCGATATGCTGGGTCTTCGCTTCTCGGATCCGATATGCTCCTCCAGCGAGAACCTTGTCGATGATGAACGGTCCGTCCCACGGTCGGGACAGTTTGTCCTTGCCCTTCTAGGCCTGGAACTGACGTAACATGAGGTCACCAACATTGAACGTCCAGCCTCGTACTTCGCACTCTTGATAGCGGCAAAGTTGCTGCTGGTAGATGGCTGACCTCGACACCGCCATGTTATGTTCTTCATCGAGCGCGTCCAGGTCATCCTACCGCTCCAGCTCTGCCACCGGCTCTCTGTATTGACGTATCTGAGGACCATCATGTGTGATGTCGCTGGGGAGGACGGCTTCAATGCCGTACACCATGAAAATGGCCTATAACCTACAGAACGGTTAGGCGCAGTGTGTAGGCTCCATAGGATGCAGTCGAGCTCCTCGACCCACTTTTGTCAGCCTTTTCTAAGGATCTGACCAACCTCGGCTTAATGCCACCAAGGACCAACCCGTTGACTCGTTCAACCTGCGCATTGGTCTGTGGGTGGTACATAAAAGCATAGTCTAGTTTAATATTCCGTGCAATGCACCAGTCATGGACCATGTCCCAGGTGAAATTGGACCTGTTATCCATGATGATGCTATGGGGCATGCCGTAATGGTGAATCACACCGGACATGAATTTCATAACCGGCTCGGCAGCTTGAGTGGTGACCGGCTTCTCCTCAATCCACTTTGTGAACTTCTCGACCATGACGAGGAGATACTTAGTACCAGACTCGCCCTTATGAAGTGGTCCAACCATGTCCATCCCCCAGACCACGAACGACTAGGTTACAGGGATTGTTTTGAGAGCCATAGCTGGTAAGTGGCTGGCTTTAGCGAATAGCTAGCACCCCACACACTTGGTGACTAACTCAACCATGCTTTCCCTTGCCATGGGCCAATAGATGCCTACATGATAGACCTTACTCACCAAGTTCTGAGGAGCCGCGTGGTGTCCACAAGTGCCGGAGTGAATCTTGTGCAACAGTTGCCGGCTCTCCTCAGGAGAAATATAGTGCTGGAAGACGCCAGTAACTCTACACTTGTACAGCTCTTCCTCATGCACGATGTAAGCCGTGGCATGTCAGACGATCTGGCGTGCCTCCGTCTGATCCTCGGGCAACTCCTTGCATAGCAGATAGGGGAGGACGGGCTCTGTCCATGATGCGATGACTGCCATGATCTCATGGGCCGAGGAGATGCCCTCAGGTTCCGAGCCCCAGGTTATGCCGTCGTCTAGCTCTACGACCATGGGCACTACCTGGCTGGGGTCGGAGCCCCCGGTTTTGATGACCGATTCCTGTTCACCCTACCACTTGACGGATGGCTTAAATAGCCATTTGAGGAATGTGTTCTTGGGCACCGGCTCCCGCCGTGCGCCTAATCTAGCCAGCGCATCGGTAGGCTGATTGCTGTCGCACTGGACATGATGGAACTTCAAGCCGTCGAGCCAAGGTGACATCTGCATGATGGCGTTTCGGTACACCGTCATCTTCGGGGTCTTGGTGTCAAAATAGCTGTTGATATGGGAGATGGTGAGGTTGGAATCACCTCGGCCTTCCAGACATTAGCTCCCCATGGAGACGGCCATCCGAAGACCGTGCAGCAGCACCTCGTATGCTGCAGTGTTTTTAGAGTCTGTGTACATGATCTATAGCACGTATTTCATCACATCTCCGCTGGGGGAGAAGAGGATGACTCCAGCCCCCAGGCCGGCCACATCTTGGATCCATCTAAGTACATGACCCAATTTGTGTAGGCAACATGCTCTTTAGGGAGCTCAGCTTCCATCCACTCGGCGACAAAATCTACCAACACCTGGGACTTGATAGCCCGATGTGGCTGATATTGGATCTCAAAAGGTAAGAGCTCGATGGCCCACTACGTGATCTAGCTTGTGGCATCCCAGTTGTTGATGACGTCACCTAAAGGGACCTGGGACCTGGGACGTCGGAGCTTCCAAGAAGCCATGAATACTACGTAAGAATGTTCTGGTAGTGTGGGTACCTCGTCTTACACGGGATGAGCACCTTAGAAACATAGTAGACCAGCCTTTGCACCTTATATGTGTGGCCTTCCTCGTCCCTCTGCCCGACCAGCACCGCGCTGACCATCTGGCTGGTGGCCGAGATGTACAACAACATCGGTTCTCAGGGGTGTGGTGCGCGCGAGGATAGGATTGGTCGCCAAGAGCACCTTGAATCCTTCCAAGGCGGCGCTGGCCTCGGGAGTCCACTTGAAGTCACCCGTCTACTTAAGGAGCCGGTATAAAGGGAGCACCTTCTAGCCGAGCCAGGAAATAAACATGCTAAGGGAGGCGACCACTACTTGAGAAAGGCTTATAGGTGAACTCACATTAGTGGAGGGCGCAGTCTAGCACCCGCCACTGGTAATCTGAAAATTACCAGTGGCGGGCGCAAAAAACCAGCCTGAAACTGCTATAGGCTTACCAGTGGCGGGCAGCAATTTGCGCCGGCCACTGGTAACAGCTGTCCAGATTTGTTGTGGGACAAATGTTATCAGTGGCGGGCACAAAACTATGCCCACCACTGCTACTTGAGTTACCAGTGGCGGGCAGCAATACGTGCCCACCACTGGAATTTTTGGTCCCTCAGCTAATCTGTCTTAATATACCAGTGGAGGGACGCAATACGTGCCCGCCACTAGTAACTCGAGTAGCAGTGGCGGGCGAGGTTTTGTGCCCACCACTAGTAACTTTTTTTGCCCACCACTGCTAACTTTTTTCTACCAGTAGCGGGCACATTGTTTGCGCCTGCCACTGGTATTTTTTTTGGCCACTTTTTTGTTATGCAAGGGTTTTAGTGTTTTAGCTTTTGTCTTACGGGCCAAAAAAATTTATACATTAAAGGTACATCATTTAAAGTTTCTTGTATGATTTTGGCCATTTTTCCTATTCATTTTTAGGACATTAAATACATTTCTAGGTATTTAATGGAGGTAAATGCACTTAAAGGCGTAAATATAGCAGACTGACCCGAAACAATTCCAAATTTTGGCTTGTCACATGTAACGGTGTATGTTGAGTGTGGAAAAAGTTTGAACACTAACCGAGGAAGGAGCGGTAACTTCGAATGCAAACCGCTCTATTTCAAATGTCTAGAAATACATTTAATTGCTACATGATACATGTAATGGTGTGTATTGAGTATGGAAAAAATTTCATGGTCAACCAGGAAAGCAGCGTTTGAAGCACATGCACACTTGACCCGTTCCCTCTCGAAACCTAGTTTCTTCCTCGGAGATTGTCGGTTTGTAAGCAGTGTAGATGACAACTTTTGTGAAACGTTATCATTTTTTACCACATCCTCTATTGGTCATATCATGACACCTTGCCAAGTTTCGTAATATTTGCGAGTCACTTGAAAAAAAATTGAATTAAAATGCGAATAACCACCATGTTGGTGCCCCGATCTTGATCACCTGGTGTATGAGACTCCTTATTTTTGCTTGCACAAGGACTAAACATAGACTGAATACCACCAATAAAGATTTTGAACCCATTTCTAATGATTATTTTCATGTACCTGCTGTTCAAATTAGAATTATATCCATTAAATGTCTAGAAATGCATTTAATTGCTTAAATATAGCAAATGGATCTCGAAAAATGGCAAATTTTGACATGATACTTGTAATTGTGTTTATTTAGTGTGGAAAAAATTTCAAGGTCAACCGACAAAGCAGACCTCAATTCACATGCAAAGTTGACCCCATTCCCTCTCGAAACCTAGCTTCTTCCATGGAGATGGTTTGGTTTGTAAGTAGTCTACTTGACAACTTTTGCGAAAAATACTCAATTTTTTACCACAACCTATCATATCATGACACCATGCCAAGTTTCATGATTTTTGGGCATCGGTTGAATTTTTCTGAATTAAAATGCCAACAACCACCATGATGGTTCCCTGATCTCGGCCACCTGGTATATGAGACTCCTTATTTTTCCTTACACAATAAATTACTTACTCTGTGACTTTCCCACGATTGCCACGTAGCACATACACAAGAAATTACTCTCTGTGACTTTACCACTGTTACCACTTAGTACATAACACAATAAATTACTTACTCTGCAACTATCCCATGATTGCCACGTAATTTATTGTGTTATGTACTAAGTGATAAATATGATAACGTGGTAAAAGTGATGAAACAACATTTTACCAGTGGCGGGCACGCGGCGGTGGATCCAGCGGACGGCTGCATGTCGACGGATCCAGAGGGCGGGCACACGGTGGTGGATCCAGAGGGCGGGCGCGCTGCGAGCGCACGGTGGCGGATCCTGCATGCGCGGGGTGGCAGATCCAGTGTGCGTGCCGATGGTGCGAGGCTACATGTTGCGTTCATGTGTTTGTGCTGGCAAGACCCATTTTTTTATTTTTGTAAAATCATAACAGTGGCGGGCGGGAAGAAGGGACTGCCACAAGCACGCTTCCCTGCTAGTGGCAGGTGAATATTGACGCCCGCCATTGGTATTGCCTGCCAGCAGTGGCGGGCGCTAGAAAATGTCCAGCACTGATTGTCTGTTACCTATGGCGGGCGGCGCATCCGTCATTGATGCCATGTTAGCAGTGGCGGGAGGTCAGTGGCGGGCGCCCCTGAGAGCCTCGCCCACCACTGCTCAGATTTTGGCGCCCACCACTGGTAGGCATTCCTGCCATAGTGGACGCATTCGGCCAGACATTGAATGTCTTTCAGCTTCTCGGGAGGCTTGAATTTTGCTAGTGCCTTGATTTTTTCTGGATTCGCCTCGATTCCGCGCTGGGAAATGATGAATCTGGGGAGCTTCCTAGATGCCACACCGAAAATGCACTTCTCCAGATTGAGCTTGATATTGAATGCTGAAAGTGCAATCATGCCCTTAATTATATTTTGATGTTGATGACAATATACATATAGGGCACTAATCATGCTTGTTAAGTATGTCACAGGTTTTAGTCCCCATGGAATCATATGTGTGTGTGGATCATGTACCATGTAATTCTATATTGCTCAAGGATGAAGAAACAAAGTAATGAAGCGTAGGCTTTTTCCATTTGTTCTTGAGTATAGGGATCCCGCACTATTAAGAGGGGATCGTCAGGCTCGTGAAAGATTTGCTCAAACCTACGGTTTCCTTCAAATATTTCATCCTCACATCATGTACTTGGGTCACACTCATACACACCCACACTATTACCCTAAGAGTCTTATTCTTAAAATTCACTCTTAGATCCCCTTAGGAAAAATGTCTGTTTTCACTGATCCACCGGATGTCCTGTCCCATTTTCGGTACCGGATGTCCGGTACATACCAGAAATCTGGTAAACCTATACAGAAGGTATTCACAAAAACATTGTCGGACTTGTGGTATTCACCGGATGTCCGGTGGCTCCCATGCCACCAGATGTCCGGTCCTCACCGGAAATCTAGCACTTCTATCCAGTACCAAAAGACTAGAATATTATTGGACTTTTGGTCTCCACCGGATGTCCGGTGGCTCCCATGCCACTTGATGTCCGGTCCTCATTAGAAATCCAGCACTTCTATCTAGTACCAAAAGACTTGAATATTATCGGACTTCTGGTCCTCGCCGGACGTCTGGTGCTCCTTGACCCACTGGATATCCGGTGAGTACCGGATGTCCGGTACTTCATCACCGGATGTCCGGTACTTCGGATACTTTGCCGTTTCATTGGCTAACCTTCAGTCCTTACATTCTACAGCCACCGGAAGTCTGGTGCCTGATTAGCCACCAGATGTCTGGTAAAACCACCGGATGTCCGGTACTTAAGTCACAAATTTTCCTCCAATGGCCATATTCTTGGGATGCTATATATACCCCTCTCCCACTCCAGGAGAGGGTTGACCACTTCATTTGAAACACCACAAAGAACATAAAGTGCTCCCTCTCACTCCCTCATCACCAAATCTTAGATCTCGGAGGCATTCGTGAGAGTTCTAGAGAGATTTTCCAATCAAGTGATAGATCCACTCCCTCTCACTCTTGTGACCAAAGGAATTCATCATGTGAGCAAGTGTTGAGCTTTTCCCCTTTGATCTTGTTACTCTTGGACGTTGGAGACTCCTAGGCGGTACGAGTTCTTTGGAGAGGAATCGTTCTTTATGATTACCCCCAAAAAGTTTGTGAAGGTTTGGAGACCACCTCAAGGTCTACCACTAGTGGTTGAGAATCGCCTTCATGGTGATATCTCAAGGGGAGAATAGGGTGAGCCTTCGTGGCATTGGTGTGCCTTCGTGGTAACATCCACCCCTAAAATGGTGACTAGCTTCCCTCCAAGGAAGTGAACATCGGGATACATCCTTGTCTCCAGAGTTTTAGTTATCCCTAACCCTAAATCTCTACTTGTCATTAATTTTCTCATTAGTAGTTGTTGAATATATTGCTTGCACCAGAATCTCCTTTTCAATTGTTAGGCCCACTTTCATATCCCACATAATTGCCTAAAATTGCTAAGTAATAAATAAAATTTGTAATTGTGCCTATTCACCCCCCCCCCTCTGGGTCCATCCCGATCCTTTCAAATGCATGGAGGTTTTTGAACATCTCGCGCAAATCATCGATGAGGGTGTCGGCTTTTCTGGTCTTGATGACCACATCGTCGATGTATGCCTCTGCGGTGGTCCTGATCTGCGGTGCAGACAAGTCTAGGTCATCTGATGATATGTGGCCCTTGCGCTCTTTAGCCCAAACGGCATTGTGATGAAGCAGAACAGACCATAGGGGGTGATGAATAAGGTTGCCTCATGATCAGACACCTTCATCTTCATCTGGTGGTATCCGGAGGACGCATCCAGAAAACAGAGGAGGTCATGCCCGGCCGTTCCGTCTATGATCTGGTTGATGCGTGGCAAAGAAAACAGGTCCTTCAGGCATACCTTGGTAACGTCCATGAAATCCACACAAAGACACCAAGAGTGATCCTTCTTTGGGTCCATGACCAGGTTTGACAACCAGTTCGGATGCTTGACTTCCCGGATGAAGCCGGCTTCAAGTAATTTAGCCAGCTCTTCACCCATAGCCTTACGCTTAGGCTCCGAGAACCTGTGCAATGCCTGTTTAACCTGTTTAGAGCTGGGGATAATATTCAGGTTGTGCTGCGCATACTCCCTTGGGATTCTTGGCATATTGGATGGATGCCAGGCGAAGATCTCCCAATTCTCATGGAGGAAGTCATGAAGCGCGCTTTCCTATTTGGGGTCCAGGCCGGATCCTTTCGAGGTCGTCTTGGACAGGTCCTCGAGATGGATCTGGATCCTGATGATGTCATTGCCGAGCTTGAAGGACGTCGACTTAGAGCATTTCGCGAGGATGACATCATCCCTTTGATCTTTGACCTCATCTTGGATAGCTCCTTGGCTGCCAAGGCCTCGGCTTGGGCTTCGGTGGCGAGGACCGAAGTCTGCTCCTCAGTTCTGAGTGACTTTTCTAGATTGCCGTAGATAGTGATGACCATTTGGGCCTGGCATCTTCAATTTCACGTACGTGTAATGCGGCACAGCATGAAAACGTGCGAATGTGGTCTGACGTAACAACGCATGGTAACCACTCCGGAAAAGTACTATGCCAAAGCTCAACACTTCAAGACGATAGTTGTTAGGAGTTCTGAACACCACCTCGAGCGTGACCCTTCCCGTGTGAAAGGGCATTTCCCGCCTTAAGTGTTTTGGTGTTGATGACAATGCAATTTGTGGACTAATCGTGTGCTTAAGCTACCCAGGTATCCTTTATAGGGCACAAGATGGTTGGGCACCCCCTTCGGATAGAAAAGAGTGAAGACGGTTTTTCCGATGCCTTTTATTTCATTGGTCATAGGAAATCTGTACTATTAAGAGGGGGTCTGCATCGGAAGGTACGGGTAGAATCAAACACATACACAAATACATATTGCACCCACATAAAGCCTTCTATTTTGAGGAAAGAGCGCATTTTCTAAATTATGCAGAGAAACTTGCCCAGAGCGGTTGTACCACAGGTACTAGCGGTTGTACCACTCCTTCTGTGGAATGGCCACACTGCTACGGCTCCGGCGGTTGTACCGGCCTACTTGCGGGCGGTTCAACCGGGCCGTGCACTAGCTCAACCACCGCCCATTGGGTGATTCCCACGGGTATGGCTGCGGTACCTGAGAGGTGGCTGCCCAGTTGTTCCGGTATATGAGTTATATACCGGTACAATAGGGGTTCTAAGCGGTTGTACCGCTAAGGACTTAGTGATCTCCAGAAGTCGCTTCTGGGCAGTTGAACCGGGCCAAGTACCGTCCCATCCACTGATACAAGGGTGAATCCTTTGGGTTGATGGGTGGTACAAGGGTGCCCAATTGGTTGTTCCGGTATATATTGTATTTACCGGTACAACCGGGCCTCCCTGCGGTTGTACCGCTCCGGCTCTGTAAGTGCATGCTTATGCCTAGGCCAGTTGTGCAGCCCCAGTGCATTTCTACACATAATGGTTAGAATTGGGGCGCCACTATAAAAGGAGGTGGTTCTTCCACCTCCCACCTACCTCCTGCCTCTCTCTCACCTCCATTAATGCCCTAAGCTCGTTCTTGCCCGATCTCCCTCTCTAGCCAACCAAACTTGTTGATTTGCTAGGGAGTGACAGAGGAGACCTAGATCTACACTTCCACCAAAGGAAACTTGATTCCCCAATACTTTCACTTGTGGATCTTCTTACTCTTGGGTGTTTGGGCACCCTAGACGGAAGAGGTCACCTCAGAGCCACATTCCATTGTGGTGAAGCTTTGTGGTGGTGTTGGGAGCCTCCAATTAAGTTGTGGAGAGAGCCCCAACCTTGTTAGTAAAGGTTTCGGTTGCCTCCTTCAAGGGCACCGCTAGTGGATTCACGGCATCTTGTATCATGCAAGGGCATTGCTACTTGTCGCTTGCATTGGTATTTCCCCGATGAGGAAGGGATGATGCAGCATAGTAGAGATAAGTATTTCCCTTAGTTATGAAACCAAGGTTATCAATCCAGTAGGAGAATCATGCAACACCTCATTAGCAGTACCTGCACACAAGACAACAAATCCTTGCACCCAACGCAAACAAGGGGTTGTCAATCCCTTAGCGGTTAATTGCAAGATTAAATTGTATGCGATAGATAGATAGATCAAACTAAAATATAAAATAAAATAAATAAATAAAAAGTGCAGCAAGGTATTTTAGGGATTTTTAATATATGATAAAGTAGACCCGGGGGCTATAGGTTTCACTTGAGGCTTCTCTCGAGAAAATAGCATACGGTGGGTAAACAAATTACTGTTGGGCAATTGATAGAAAAGCAAATAATCATGACGATATCCAAGGCAATGATCATGTATAGAGGCATCACGTCCGAGACAAGTAGACCGCCTCCTGCCAGCATCTACTACTATTACTCCATACATCGACCGCTATTCAGCATGCATCTAGTATATTAAGTTCATAAAGAATGGAGTAACGCCTTAAGCAAGATGACATGATGTAGACAAGATAAAATCATGCATGAATAAAACCCATCTTTTTATCCTTAATAGCAATGATACATATGTGTCATGTCCCTTTCTGTCACTGGGATTTAGCACCGCAAGATCGAACCCATTACAAAGCACCTCTTCCCATTGCAAGATAAATCAATCTAGTTGGCCAAACCAAATCAATAGATCGGAGAAGAAATATGAAGCTATAATAATCATGCATAAAAGAGATCAGAGAAGACTTAAATAATATTCATGGATAATCTGATCATATACTCACAATTCATCGGATCCCAACAAACACACCGCAAAAAGTGATTACATCGGATAGAACTCCAAGAACATCGAGGAGAACATTGTATTGAAGATCAAAAAGAGAGAAGAAGCCATCTAGCAACTAACTATGGACCCGAAGGTCTGTGGTAAACTACTCACGCATCATCGGAAGGTCAGCAAGGTTGATGGAGAGACCTCCGTGATCGATTCCCCCTCTGGCAGAGTGCCGAAAAAGGCCTCCAGATGGGATCTCTCAAGAACAGAGACTTCTGTTGGTGGAAAAAGTATTTTGTGGACTCCTCTGATGGTTTCCTGATTTATGGGTATTTATAGAGGTGGAATTAGGTCAAACGGAGCATTGTGGGCCCCATGAGCCACCAGGGCGTGCTTGCCCCCCCAGGCGCACCTTGGTGCCTCATGGGCCACTGCTTTATCTTCTAGCACTCTCCCGAAGCATCCAGTACTTGTTATGTCTAGAAAAAAATCTCCAAAAAGTTTCGTGGCATTTGGACTTCGTTTGATATTGATATTCTGCAAAACCAAAAACAGGCAAAAAACAGCAACTGGCACTGGGCACTAAGGTAATAGGTTAGTCCCAAAAAAATGATATATAATTGTTGTGAATGATACATGAAACATCCAAGGTTGATAATATAACAACATGGAACAATCAAAAATTATAGATACGTTGGAGACGTATCAGGAGTGAGGAGAATAGGGTGAGTCCTTGGGACGCTTGGGGAGCATTGTGCCTCCACACCCGTCCAACGGAGACGTACCTCCCCCAATGGAGGAAACTTCAAAAATACATCATCGTCTCCATCGACTTCACTTGTGGTTATTTTGGTCCTTTACTTTGTGCAAGCTTATATCTCTTGTTTACTCTTGCTTGAACTCATTACTTGTGTTGCTTGTCATATAGGTTGTCCATTTAGTTGCATATCTAGACAACCTACTTTATTGTTGAGCCTAAATTTGTAAAAGAGGATAAAATTTTGTTAGTCGCCTAATCACCCCCCTCTTGTCGACCATACTGATCCTTTCAATTGGTATTAGAGCAAGGTTCCTTTATTATGGGCTTTACCGCCTAAAGAGTATGGCCGATAATGATGGGGTGGTTGATGGTCACCCAGTCAACCCACAACGACCTCCACCTCAACAAGTTGTTGCTCCCGTTCCGGACAACTCGTTTGTCACTAGAGATGTTTTGAATGGGTCCATGGACGCACTTAAAACATCAATTCTAAGTGAGGTGAGGGGTTTGTTGAGTGAATTTCTTTCGGGCTTACCCACCGCCGCCACCACTCCCGAGAAAGTAGTGGATGCTTCGTCCTCGGGGGTGGATGCCGATTTCGCCAAAGAAGCATCTAGTGGCTTGGGGTCCAATCCTTCCCAAGGGAAAAATGGGTCGGGCATCCATGCCAAGGTTGCTCCTCCTTTGGTCTATGGTGGCCCAGTTCCCTCACCGCATGTAAACAACCATGGCCCTCCTCCTAGACTTGACTAACTTCGCTAATTGGGTTTTTTGAATTAAGTCTCATTTGAATAGCTCCTCTACACAATTTTGGTGGATCATTGAGGAAGGCTATCATCCTTATGATCCAAGAAACTTGACACCATGAGAAGAAGTGGACAATCAACTCAACGCGTCTGCTTTGTTCATTCTCCAAGCATCCATGCCCCCCGAAGAGCTCCCACACTTGCGACCATTCACTTTTGTCAAAGATGCATGGGAGCACATCAACTCTTTGTACAAGGGAAGCTCGAGCATTCAACACTCCAACTTTAATGTCATTCTTGATGAGGCCGATGAGTTTGTCATGAATGAAGATGAAGACCCCGGTGATCTTTATAGTGGTTTCACTCCGAGACCATGGGAGTAAGGACACGGATTACAATTGGGTCAAGCGCAAGTTTCTTAAGGTGATCATGAGCATGTCTTCTGTGATCCGTAAAAGGCTGGACTTTTCACACCTTGTCCTCCAATGACGTGTTGGATGAATTTGTTGCAACGGACATTTTGAACAAGACCACCGACAATGCACTTGCACATGTTCAATGAACGACGAAACCCAACCTTGCTTTGAAGGCCAAGGTGGTCCAAGAAGAGGATGAAGAAGAAGAGGAGGAGTGTTGTCCTGAAGATACCAAGTATGCTTACCATGAGCACATGGCTCTTGGGTCAAGGCAATTTTGTGGCAACAGGAGGAACTTCATGTCCAACTACTCAAGAAACAACTCAAGTGGCCCCAAGGCTAGGGATCAATGAGTGAGGACTTGTCACAACTGTGGGAACGTAAGCCACTTCATCATGGAGTGTCCTTATGAGAAGAGGGAGTACAATGGAGTCAAGCTTATCCGCAAGGACAAGACCAAGTCATTCTGAAGCGAGAACAACCACGACGCGAAGAAAGCGCCTCATAAGGGGTTGGTGGTACAAGAAGAGTACGACTCTGATGATGATGTTGAACCAAGCGGTGAAGGGGTTGCAACGACTTCTGTTGCCATTGCCACCACTTCAACTCCAACGGTGTCACTCTTTGACTCCCCCAACAAAAAAATCATCACCACCCACAAGTGCCTCATGGCCAAAGCTTCCAACAATGTAATGTAGGAGATATGCCCTAGAGGCAATAATAAATGTTATTATTTATCTCCATGTTCGGAATTATGTTTATATTCCGTGCTATAACTGCTATGGTTCTTGAGTCCACAATAACCACGAGGCTCGGAGGAAAACTCATAAGCACGTGTGGAATAATAAATGGTAAAATGTATTCCTAGTCATGCCGCTAAGACTGGCTCAAGTATTGCATGATGATTATGTTTTCCTGATCATGGGCATCTCTATGCCCGTAACTTTGAGGACACAATCTTAGAAGAACACTTGTGTTGAATCGACCCGATTGATGTTATGCTATGAGATACATTCATCACAAGTTAATGGTAAATAACACAGAGAAAGTTAACATTTGCATAATTTCTTAGACCATGAGAGTATCTAGTTTCTTCATGCTTGCTTCATGAACTTTGGGGTTTGTTAAACGTCATCCGTAAAAGGGTGGCTATTACGGCGGCTTACAGGTTCATGGAAAAGTATGACAAAGGACTTGATAGATCAAGATTGGGATTTGCTCCTCTGACGATGGAGAGAAATTCTTGGGGCCTTCTCGGTGTCACGGTATCCATCATTGTCTAGCCAGACACAATGTGATTTGATCATAGGGATGCCGGAATGCGGAAACAAGAAAATAGAACAAAACCAATAACGAGGTAACTGGCATAGTGGACAAGTTGCTGATTCACGGGGATGCTGCAAAGTCTCACCTCGGGTGTTTGTAACATATCACAAAGCAACAGGAATAGCACATGGCAACTAACAGGTTCACTCAAATATTAATTCATGTGGGTATAGGGATCAATATGGATATCCACGATTCCGCTATTGATCATTGATCAGAAAGTGTTCCGGTCATGTCTATACTTCACCGAACCTACAGGGTCACATGTTTAAGGGACATCTATTTGCTGAATACTAGACAGAGAGTCTGTGAGAAAGTCACCGGAAATGTTTTAGAGATGACGGAAAAGTTCCGGAGAGAAAACCGGAAATGTTTCGGAGTTACCGGAAATGTTTCAGAGATGAAAATCATAATACTAAAAATGTTTCAGAACGCATCCAGAATTATTTTAGCCGGTACTGGAAATGTTCTGGACCTTCACAAATATTTTCGGATTAAACGGTCGTGGAAAAATATGTTCATGAATAGTGGAAACACTATTTGGATGCTTTTTGGAAAGCCACCTTTTTGGGCTTTTCCCAAAAGATCTAGAGGATGACATGGAAAGGTGGGAGGCCCTTTTGAAGGGGGGTCCACATGGTGTGACCGGCCAAGGAGGAGCTCCTCCATGGAGCTCCACTTCCCGTCCCTTTATGCCCTTATGAAGGACACATGTGATGGGTTTTTTGGTATTATCAAGTGCCACTCTACCCCTTGCCTCACCCTATAAATAGAGCTGGAGAGGAGCTCTCCACGCTCACTCAATCTCTCATACACAATGCCATGCAATGATCTAGCTTCTTCTCTCCCTCACACAAAATAGTTTCATAGAGCTGAAATGATGTCTGGGTTCCGGTGGGAACTAGTTCTGGACGGCGAAGCCCTGCTAGGTAGCTGACATCGTATGTGTACAACCTGGTAGAGAGGTCGTACTTTCGATCTTAGTTCGACAGTGCCTTCCGATGGGCTATCTGAGTAACAGTCTAAGATTCTGTGAGTCCCTCCCGAAGGGATCTCCGAGAGACCGTCCGAGGGACTGGTTGAGGGACTCCCGAAGGGCTGTCCAAGTGACCGTCCGAGTGACCATTCGAGAGACTGTCTGAGGGACTATTCGACAGCCTCCCGAAGTGCTGTTCGAGGGACCGTCTGCGGAGCAGACGAGGGAGAACATCCTCGGGGTTGGGAGGTTGTAAATCCTATCTGCGGGGATCTGCACCGACGATCGTCACCAACTCTACTTCATCTATGCTATGAGTTGGTAATGATCAGATCAAACCTTGTATGCATCTTCATAGTGATCCTGGGCTAGTGCATAGGTCAGAAAATTTTTGTTTTCTGCTATGTTATGTTGGGTAACGCGACAGAAAACAAAAAATTTCCGCACTACAAACAATCCCAGGATCACTATGGAGATGCATACATGGTTTTGATCATATCATTACCGACTCATAGTGCAGCGGAAGTAGAGTCGATCTAGATCATTGGTGTAGATCCCCGTAGCTAGGATTTACAACCTCCCAACCGCAAGGATGTTCTCTCTCATCAGCTCCTCGGATAGTCCCTCGGATAGCCCTTCGGGAGGCGGTCGGGCAGTCCCCCAGACGTTGTCTCGGACAGCCCTTCGGGAGGACCCTCGAACTCGGACGGTATCTCGGACAGCCCTTCAGGAGGACCCTCGAATAGCCCCTCGGGCAGAAGATCGAAACTACGACCTCTCTACGGGGTTGCACACATACGGTGTCAGCTATCCGGCCGGGCTTCGCCGTCTAGAACTAGTTCCTACCGGAACCCAGACAGCCTTTTGGCTCTACGAAACTATTTCGTGGGAGGGAGAGAGAAAGCCAGATCAAGCATGGAATTTGTATGAGAGATTGGAGTGAGTGTGGAGAGCTCCTCTCCACCTCTATTTATAGGGAAAAGCAAGGGGTAGGGTGGCACTTGAAAAACCAAAAATGCCCATGCTTTATGTCTCACATAAAGGGTAAAATGGGGAGGCAAGTGGAGCTCCATGGAGGAGCTCCCCTTGGACGGCCACGCCCTTGTGGCCCCCCTCAAAAGGGGTCCCACCTTTCCATGTCATCCCCTAGATCTTTTGGGAAAATCCCCAAAAGGTGGCTTTCCAAAAAGCAACCAAATAGTGTTTGCACTATTCATGACAAAATATTTTCGGTGTCTGTTTAATCCAAAAATATTTCTGTAGGTCCAGAACATTTCTAGTACCCCCTAAAATAATTCTGGATGCGTTCCGAAACATTTCTGTATGAACACTTTTCTCCAGAACATTTCTGGTTTCACACTGAAACTCTTCTGTCGTCGACTTTCCCTCTGGAATTATTCCAGTCTCTCCGAAACCTTTCCGGTGACTTTCTCTCAGACTCCCTGTCTAGTATTCTGCAGATAGATGACCCTTAAATGTGTGACCCTATAGGTTCAATGAAATATAGATACGTCCGGAACACTTTCCGATTGATGATCAATAGCAGAACCGTGGACAGCCGTATTGATCCCTATACCCACACGAATGAATATTCGAGTGAACTGGTATTTGCCGTGTGCTATTCTTGTTGCTTCATGATATGTCACAAACACCCGAGGTGATACTTATCGGCATCCCCGTGAATCAACAACTTGTCCACTATGCCAGTTACCTCATTACCGGTTTTGTTCTCTCTTCTCTTTTCCGCGTTCCGGCATCCCTGTGATCAAATCACATTGTGTTTGGCCAGACGATGTTGGATACTGGAACACTGAGAGGCCCTAAGAATATCTCTCCATCATCGAAGGAGCAAATCCCAATCTTGAGCTATCAAGTTCCTTGTCATACTTTTCGGTGAACCAGTAAGCCGCCATAATAGTCACCTTGTTACAGATGACATTTAACAAACCGCAAAGTTCACGAAGCAGGAAAGAAAGAACTCAGTACTCTCATGGTCTAAGGAATTATGCAAACATTAACTTCTCTGTGTTATTAACCATTTACTTGTGACGAATGTATCTCATAGCATAATGTCAATCCGGGTCGATTCAACACAAGTGTTCTTCTAACATTGTGTCCTCAAAATTGCCGGCATAGTCATGTCCATGATCAGGAAAATAGGACCATCATGCAACACTTAAGCTAGTCTTAGAGGCATGACTTGGAATACATTTTACTGTTTCTAGTACCACACATGCACATGAGTTTCCCTCTGAGCCTCGTGGTTATTGCGGACTCGAGAATCATTGCAGTTATAGCATGGAACATAAACATCAATTACAAACTTGGAGATACAAAATAACCATTATCATTGCCTCTAGGGCATATCTCCTAGAGACTCCCACTTGCACTAGAGTCAATAATCTAGTTACATGGCTTCCCTAACACCAATTCCTGTTCGGTGCTGCTCATGCTTTGCTCGTGGTAGAGGCTTTGTCATTGGGTCTGACACGTTTAGATCCATGTAAACTTTGCATACTTTCACTAAACCCATTTCAACATGATGTCGAATGAGTTTATATTTTCGTTCAATATGTCTTGTCTTATGGTGGGAACATGGCTCCCTTACCTGAGCCACGGCGCCACTATTATGACAATAAATTTCCACCGGGTCTAGGGCACTTGGAACCACACCAAGGTCTTCAAGAAACTGCTTGATCCAGACCACCTCCTTGGAGGCTTCTGAAGCTGCAACATATTCCACCTCCATCGTAGAATCTGCCATAGTCCTTTGCTTGGAACTTTTCTAGTCCACTGCGCAACTGTTCAATATGTAAACATAGCCTGATTGAGATTTGAAGTCGTCTGGGTCAGTCATGAAGCCTGCATCGGTGTAACCACTTACAACGAGCTCTTCATCACCTCTGTACACAAGGAGTAAATCCTTGGTCCTTCTGAGGTACTTAAGAATATTTTTGACTGCGGCCCAGTGTTCCAATCCTAGATCACTTTGGTACCTGCTGCTAACACTTAGTGCATAGGAAACATCTGGTCTTGTACATAGCATGGCATACATGATTGAACCAATTGCCGAAGCGTATGGAACATCATTCATTTGTACTCGTTCATCGAGAGTCCGAGGACACTGATTCTTGCTAAGCACTATGCCAGGTGACATGGGGAGTAGGCCTGATGCCCAACACGTATGCTGCTTCGCCTAAGTCCTTCATTGAAAAACTCTTCTTCAATGAGTCTTTTATTTTGCTAAGAAAGTTCATGTCATTTCTAATCAACAATATGTCATCCACATATAAGATTAGAAATGCTTTTGCGCTCCCACTGAACTTATTGTAAACACAAGATTCTTCATCATTCCTGATGAAGCCAAACTCTTTGACTACTTCATCAAAACGAATGTTCTAGCTCCTTGATGCTTGCTTCAGACGATAAATGGTTCTCTGAAGTTTGCATACCTTTCCAGCATCCTTATGAATGACAAAACCTTCAGGCTGTATCATGTATACATCTTCTTTGAGATTTCCATTTAGGCAAGCCGTTTTGACATCCATCTGCCATATTTCATAATCAAAATAAGCAGCAATTGCTAGGAATATCCGTACAGACTTAAGCATAGCTACGGGCGAGAAAGTCTCGTCGTAGTCCACTTGTGGAACTTGCGTGAACCATTTCGCGACAAGTCTAGCTTTATGAATAGTAATGTTACCATCCGCATCTATCTTTCTTTTGAAAATCCATTTACAACCAATGGGCTTTACGCCTTCTGGAAGTTCTACCAAGTTCCAAACTTGGTTTTTGTACATGGATTCCATTTCGAATTTCATGGCTTTATGCCATTCCCTTGAGCAGGGCCCCGCCATCGCTTCCTTGTAGTGCGCAGGTTCATCATCTTCAAGGATGAAGATTTCATTATGAAACCACTTAGGTGGCTCGATAGCCCTACCTGATCTGCGTGGTTCAAATACAAAGTTGCCTGAAGTTTCTGCATCACATGCGACAACTTTTGGCTCGGTTGTAGGGATACACTACTAGGAAATACCTTATAGGTAGAATCTTAGTAGTAGCGATGGGTAATGGGCCTGCGCTACTGCTAATTAGCAGTAGAACTAAGGACGTAGCAGTAGCATGGGACACCCATGCCGCACTGCTGCTAAGTGGGCCACAAGGTCACCCCGGGTCTAGCCTTAATAGTAGCGTGGGCTAGGGAACCCGCGCTACTGCTAGCGTTGGGCCCGTAGCCCACGCTGCTACTAAATCTACACGTGGGCATGTGGTGGGCCCAAATTAGGAGTAGCGCCGGGTGCCAGATGCGCGCTACTGCTAAGCCCACCTTATCCTCGGCCGGTTGGTCTCCTCTTTCCCTCACCACACTCACTCTCTCTCTGTTCCCTCGTGCACTGCCATCGCCCGCCGGCCGCCGCCGTCGCCTACCGCCATCGCCTGCACGCCACCGCCACCGAGGTAGCTCCTCCTACCTCCCTCCCTCCCTCCTCCATCCTGCCTCATTCCATCCCTCCTCTCTCTGTTCTTGTAGAATGTAGGTTTTTTAAATGTTTTTGGAATAAAGTAGAATGTAGAAAATTAGCAAATGTAGAATAGAATAGAAAATTAGAAAAATTTCAGTAAATGTAGGTCTTTTGAATAGAATAGAAAAGTAGTAAATGTAGAATAGAATAGAAAATTAGATTTTTTTCAGTAAATGTAGGTCTTTTGAATAGAATAGAAAAAATTTATTTGTTCGATGTAGATCTTTTGAACCAAATACCTTTATGTATTTTAGGTATGAAATAAAATATAAAAATGGTGTATACAAGAATGTTAATAGTGAATGGTGTTTCTCATACAATTTTTATGAATGATAATAGAATAGAAAATTTTAAGTAAAAAAATAGTGAATGGTGTTGCTCATACAATTTTTATGATGATCTAAACTTTTCACTCGGTGGATTATGCAGGATTTCTCATGTCACGTCTCCCTCTCCAGCTCGGCCCTGGCCCGCCCACCGTGAGGACCTCCCTCTCCTCTCTGTTTAGTTTTTTCTAATATATATGTAGATGGATGTATGTTTGCTAGATGGATGGTTAGATGGATGGATGCATGGATGCATTATTGATTGTTGCACTTTTGTTTCATTTTAAAAAAATCCGACAAAATGGATGCATGGATGCATTTTGAAGGGAACACCTCCGAGTGGCCTATATTTTGTCGGGATGTTGAATCATTTCTGTTCTGGCAAATTTCAGGTGCTCGATATGTCCTATTTTAGCAAAGGTCATGCCGAATTTTTTTGTGAATTTTGGCATGACTTGTGATAGAAAGTAGGAAATATTGAGTGCCCGTGATTTGCCGGAACGGGAATTAATCGACATTCCGGCAGAACATAGGCCATTTTTTATGCCATTGCTCCATATATGTAACAGGTTTACTTTTAGTCTATTGGGGCTCCTTGCTCCATATATGAGAGAGAAGAATCCCGACTATTGTTGTGGGGGTTGCTTCTACTTCATTCCCGTGTGCTATACATTTTGGTGTAATGCACTCGAGAACGAAGGGAGGAGCGACCATCACTGACAGTCGAAATATGAGAGTGGAAGAATCCCGACTGTTGTCGTGGGGGTCACTTCTCTTTCATTCCAAGGTGCTAGACATTTTGGTGTAATGCACTTTGGAATGATAGGAGGAGCGACCATCATCGACGGTCGCAATATCAAAGAGGGAGTGCCCACCATATACACCATGTGAGATGAGAGTTTATCAAGGAAGACTCGATGGACCCCAAGTCAACCCATGCTGAATAGTGATATTTGTGTTGAGTTTCCTGGTAATTGCTGTTGATCGATTTTTAATCTTTGAATTATGAACATAGGAAATGTCTGACGATGATAGGATCCCTGAGTGCGACTATTGCAGCGACGACCGGGGTATGTGCGATAGGCCTCACCTAGAAGACGATCGGCGCTTCACCATCAAGCTCGACGAGACCTTCGATGTTTTTACAGTACGTGATGACAATAATTATTTTTTCGTAATTAAGCATGACTTGTGCTTCTTTGCTTCAACGTGTATTTTTTGTTTTCTACAATTCGACTAGTGCATCCCCTGCCATGCAAGACCTTATGTCTTGGATAAGCTGGATTTCAAAGATCGTGAGAATATGGAGACCAAGATAGTTCACCTGAGGAGGCAACATGGTTACTCTTTTGCTGTTAAGCTATACAATGCAGTGAACCACTCCCATTTTGGTTGCTCAAATTGGAGAGCACTATGCAAGGCACATGGTTTTCAGGAGGATATGCATGTCACCTTCGATATTCGTCCTGAAGATTATATTGAAGATAATATCAACATTTGGGTCAATGTGGATACGCTTCCAATTCAACCTCTATGTGAGTTTGTAAAATAAGTTTGTTAAGTAATTTATATTGTTTATTTAAAAATAGTTGACAGCTTATTTCCATTGACAACTTATTTCCATTCTTCATGAAATGTTCAAAAGGTAGTAGACAAAACCTACTACAGTTATGGCTCTGAACTAACTTGCGTGGAGAAAAATCATCTTGTCTCATTTATTAATGATGTTGAGCCTTTCAAAGAGAATTATGAAATTCCTCCAAATTATGGTCAATACGTGCCATTAGTCCACGTGTTGAACTACGGTAACATCTATGGAGATAGCATGGTAAGATTGTTTCTATTATGTCACCAGTGCATCTTTTGCGTACATTCTTCTTAAGCTAAACTACATTGCTAAGTATGTTATTATGATGTTCTGCAATAGAAACTCCCGAAGGATTGTGTGCCTCATCTGATGCATATGAAAGGTGACATGGACATTATTAGCTTACGGCCAAGTCTGCCTACGGTTCTCCGTAGTGCATACATGATTTCTCGAAGAGATGAAGACCTCACAATCAAAGGATGGAGAAAAGTTCTGAATGAAAGCAGGGAACTACTTGGAGGCAATATGGTGCGCAACCCACAACCTGGAGACAGGTGGATCTCTATTCTCCAAAATGGAGATTCAGCGGTTATCCTGTTTTATGCTATTTTACCTTAGAAAGAGTAGCAGGTCTTAGCTAGTACTCATCATGTGCTAAGAACAATTAGCTAGTGTTGGTTATGACTATGATGATGATGAGGAGTTGTGTTATTATGATGATGATGATGATGAGTTATGTGCTACAATGTGCTAGAATGATGAGTTCTTATATGACTATGATGATGATGATGATGTGTTGTTATTATTATGATGATGATGATGCATGAGTTCTTATATGACTGACGATGATGATGATGAGTTGTTAGTATGATCATGATGAGTTATTATATCGTTGGGTGGAAGAAACGTGGATTAGATTCAAGTGGATGGATATAAAGTGACCAAAAGTTGGATGCATCCACTTGAATCTAATTCGTGTTTCTTTCACCCAACGATATAATAACTCATCATGATCATACTGATATAACAATGTCTTAATTGGTACTGTATCAAAATTTGTATAACCATGTATAAATATAGTATAAAAAAATACAGAGGAATAGCAGTAGCGCGAGGTCCATACCAACGCTACTGATAACAGAATTAGTAGTAGCGTCGGGCCAACCGGCGCTACTGCTAAAAGTTAGCCGTAGCGCCCTAGCAATAGCGCGGGACCCCGTGCTACTGCTAGGCATAAACCCCGCGCTACTGCTAGGGTTTTCCCTAGTAGTGATAATTTGCAGAATTTCTTCCGGTCCCTTAGCCATATCAATGGTCGCTGAAGATTCACTAATCTCACTAAGTTGTACAGTCCTCCCACTTAATTCTTTAGCGAGAAATTCCTTCTCGAGAAAGTGTCCAAGTTTTGCGACAAACACTTTGCCCTCGGACTAGTGGTAGAAGGAATACCCAATGGTGTTACTGGGATAACCTACAAACTAACATTTGTCTGATCTATGTTCTAGTTTGCTTGGCTATAAACCTTTTACGTATGCCTCACAACCCCAAACCTTGAGATGCGCACATTCGGTTTCTTCCCATACCATAATTCAAATGGCGCCATCTCAACAGACATAGATGGTGCTCTATTTAATGTATAAGCAATAGTTTCTAGTGCGTGCCCACAAAAGGATATTGGCAGATCTGTAAGAGACATCATCGACCTCACCATGTCTAACAGGGTTGGGTTACGTCGCTTCGACACTCTGTTTCATTGTGGAGTTTTGGGAGGCATAAGCTGTCAAACGATTCCACGGTCACTCAGAGAAACTTAATCCTTTTGTTACGATGATTTTCTACCTCATTCTGAAATTCTTTGAACTTTTCAAAGGTTTCCGACTTATGCTTCATTAAGTAGATATATCCATACCTACTTAAATCATCAGTAAAAGCCACAAAGTAGAAATACCCACACCATGCAGTTGTGCTCATTGGACCACATACATCACTATGTATTATTTCCAACAATTCACCTGCCCGTTCAGGATGACCCATGAACAGCGTTTTGGTCATTTTCCCCATGAAACAAGCCTCACATGTGTCAAATGATTCAAAATCAAAAGATGGTAAAACTCCATCTTTGTGGAGTCTTTGCATGCGTTGCTTTTCGATGTGGCGAAGATGACAATGCCATAGAAAAGTGGTGGTGGTATCAGCCTTCTTAAGACATTTAGTATTTACGTTAAAGACATCATTTCCACATTCAAGATTTAGTATGAAAAGGCCCCCAACAATGGGTGCAAATCCATAAAACATATCCTTACAATAGAGTGAACAACCATTATTCTCATACTTGTATGAATACCCATCATGTACCAAACATGATCCAGAGATAATGTTTCTACACAATGCCGGAACAAAATAATAGTTACTTAGTTCTAAGATAAATCCCGAAGGAAGACGTAGAGGCATGATGCCGACGGCTTGAGCGGTGATTCCAGCACCGTTCCTGACACGCATCATTACTTCATTCTTTGCCAGCTTGCACACCTTCTGAAGCCCCTGTATCGAGTTGCAAATGTGAGCAACCAATCCGGTATCAAATACCCAAGACTTAGAATTTTCGCTAGCAAGCAAAATGTCAATGACATTAACCTGTATAATAGTTATACCTTTCTTCTTATCTTCCAAGAACTTCTTGCAGTTCCTCTTCAAGTGTCCGGTGCCCTTGTAGTAGAAGCACCCTTGGCTCCACCCTTACAGTTGCTTTGGGAGCTGGTCTTACCAGTGCCCTTGCCCTTCTTGGACTTGCCTCTCTTTTTGAAACTGGCGGCTTTATTCTCATGCAACACTTGCTTTCGATTTTTTCGCAGTCTTCCTTCTGCAGTTTTTAGCATGGCGAGCACCTCGTTTGGTGACTTCTCCATCCCATTCATGTTATAATTCATGATAAAACCATCGTAATACGGGGGGAGTGAAGCAAGCAACATGTCCACCACGAGGTGTGGTGGAATTGGAAATTCTAGGGTTTTAAGCCTTTCAGCGTAGCCAATCAATTTGACCACGTGTTCGCCAACTGAACCTCCCTCAGCCATCTTACAATCCATCATGATCTTTGTGACATCATAATGTTTAGACCATGCATTTTGCTTGTATAGAGCATCCATTTCCCGGATCATATCACGAGCGTTACGGAATTCAAAACATATTTCAAGCTCTGGACTCATGCAAGCTAGCATGAGGCACTGTACTACATTGCAGTCATCCTCCTTAGTGGCCCAGGCATTTCTTTCTTCTTCCGAGGCAGTTGCCATCGGTTTAGCTGGAAGAGGCGTGTCAAGCACATACACTTTCTTAGCACTCCTGAGGACAATCCTCAGGGTACGGACCCAGTCTGCATAGTTGTTTCTAGTTGCAGCTAACTTATCTCTCTCGCTAACATTGGGCCTGAGCTGAACATGGCGTTGCGAGCCATGTGATCTACAACGGTAAACACAAGTTTCACTTAGACTTTACTCATAATTAATTTGCACCAGTGAATAAAAGATTTTATTCTAAAGTGTGCTCCTACTCAAATCAATATCTCTCATAATTGATTGTGAGTGATTCAAGACCCGCATTTCCATTCAACGCCATTGAACGAGATGAACACTGATGGCACAAACTTCAATTGGTAGGAAAACTTGCTGATCACATCTCTATGTGACTCTTGTTCTATAGGGTAACATAGCAAAAAACAAAAAATTCTGACCTATGCACCAGCCCAGGACCACTATGAAGATGCATACAAGGTTCTTGATCTGATCGTTACCGACTCGTAGCACAGCGGAAGGAGAGTGGGTGGAGAAAATGTGTGCAGATCCCCGCAGCTAGGATTTACGACATCCCAACCATGAGAATGTTCACCCTCATCTTCCCCTCGGACAGCCCTTCGGGAGGCGGTCGGACAGTGCCTCGGACGGTGTCATGGATAGCCCTTTGGGAGGCGATCGGACAGTCCCTCGGACGGTGTCACGGACAGCCCTTCAGGAGGACCCTCAAAACTCAGACGGTCACTCGGACAGCCCTTCAGGAGGACACCCGAACAGCCCCTTGGGCAAAAGATCGAACCTACAACCTCTCTACGAGGTTGCACACATACGGTGTCAGCTATCCGGCAGGGCTTCACTGTCCAGAACTAGTTCCCACCGGAACCCAGAGAGCCTTTCAGCTCTATGAAACCATTTTGCTAGGAGGGAGAGAGAAGGCCAGATAATGCATGACATTTGTATGAGAGAAAGGAGTGTGTGTGGAGACCTCCTCTCCACCTCCTTATATAGGCCAAGGCAAGGGGTGGGTTGGGACATGGAAATACCAAAATACCCATGAAGTGAGCCCTTCACAAGGGCATAAATGGAAACCAAGTGGTGCTCCATGGGGAGCACAACCTTGGGCCGACCACAACCTTGTCCCCCCTCCCCCCATGGGAGGGCCCACAACCCACCAAACATACCTCCAAGAAACAAGGATGCTCCCTAGACAAAAAGCCACCAAACATGTTGCCCACCATTCATGGGATCTTGTCCCCTCACGCTGGGACAAGATGTTTTCCACGACCGTTTTTCCTGAAAAATTTCCAGAAGGTCCCCAAACATTTCCAGCACCCTCTAAAATTATTCTGGGCATGTTTTGAAACATTTCTGATATGGTGGTTTAATTTTGAAACATCTTTGTTTACACTGAAACAATTCCGGCAGCTCCGAAACACTTCCGGTTTTCTCTCCGAAGCTTTTCCGTCGTTTCCGAGACTTTTCCGGTGACTTTCTCTCAGACTCCCTGTCTAATATTCAGCAGATAGATGACCCGTAAGTGTGTGACCCTATAGGTTCGGTGAAGTATAGACATGACCGGAACATTTTCCGATCAATGATCAATAGCGGAACCGTGGACACCCATATTGATCCCTATACCCACATGAATGAATATTCGAGTGAACCTCTAGTTGCCGTGTGCTATTCCTGTTGCAACCTCTAGTTGTTGTGTGCTATTCCTGTTGCTTCACGATATGTTACAAATACCCGAGGTGAGATTTATCAGCATCCCCGTGGATCAACAACTTTGTCCACTATGCCAGTTACCTCATTACCGGTTTTGCACTCTTTTCTCGTTCCCGTGTTCTGGCATCCCCGTGATCAAATCAAGTTTCATTTAGCCAGATGATGATGGATACCATGACACCGAGAGGGCCTAGAGAATATCTCTCCATCGTCAGAGGAGCAAATCCCAATCTTGAGCTATCAAGTTACTTGTCATACTTTTCCATGAACCCGTAAGCCGCCGTAATAGTCAACCATTTATGGATGACATTTAACAAACCCCAATGTTCATGAAGCAAGTGCGAAGGAACTCAATACTCTCATGGTCTAAGGAATTATGCAAACATTAATTTCCTTGTGTTATTAACCATTAACTTGTGACGAATGTATCTCATAGCATAACATCAATTCGGGTCGATTCAACACAAATGTTCTTCTAACATTTTGTCCTTAAAGTTGCCAGCATAGTCATGCCCATGATCAGGAAAACATAACCATCATGCACCACTTGAGCTAGTCTTTGAGGCCAGACTAAGAATACATTTTACCATTTATTATTCCACACGTGCATATGAGTTTCCCTCTAAGCCTCGTGGTTATTGTAGACTCGAGAACCATAGCAGTTATAGCACGGAATATAAACATAATTATGAACATGGAGATAAATAACAACATTTATTATTGCCTCTAGGGCGGCGTAGCCAATCAATTTAACCACGTGTTCACCAACTGGACCTCCCTCAGCCATCTTGCAATCCATCATGATCTTTGTTACATCGTAACATTCAGACCATGCAATTTGCCTGTATAGAGCATCCGTTTCCCGGATCATATCATGGGCATTATGGAATTCAAAACATTTTTGAAGCTCTGGACTCATGCAAGCTAGCATGAGGCACTGCAATACATTGCAGTCATCCTACTTAGTGGCCGAGACATTTCTTTCATCTTCCGGGGCAGTTGCCGCCGGTTTAGCTGGAAGAGGCGTGTCAAGAACATACATGTTCTTTGAACTTCTGAGGACAATCCTCAGGGTATGGACCCAGTCCGCATAGTTGTTTCCAGTTGCAGCTAACTTTTCTCTCTCTAACATCGGGCCTAAGCTGAACGTGGTGTTGCGAGCCTTCTGATCTACAACAGTAAACACAAGTTTCACTTAGACTTTGTTCATAATTAATTTGTGTTGGGCCCATTTCTGAGAATAAATCACAGAGTAGCCCTAAGTCACACCAGCCCCCAGATCAACAAACTGGTGGACTTCCTTGATACAGATATCCAGTACACATAATATTACATCAGGTTGAGTCTGAGTGCTCAACAATTAATACAACCATATCAATATACTACGGTGGTGGAATATGACAGTGGTGTGGTGGTACTCAAGTACCGATACAATAAAATAGAGCCAAGCGTCAGTGTGAGGCTTGACTATTTTATTTGTGTAGCGGAAGCTCTGCGGATAATACATGTGGTAGACTCAATATCACAGGTGGTCTGACTGGGACTCCTCTAAGTGTCGGGCTCGCTAGCGCAAATCTCCTCCACAAGCTCGTCCTCCTCCAAGTCTGGCCAAGTAAATAGCCAGGGACAAGCTAGTGAGTAAGTTGGAATGTACTCGTAAACATAATGAACAAAAGATGTCATGAATGCATGTGCTCAGGGTAATTTATTATGAAAGGCTCATGCTGAACTAAATTGTATGCATGATGACAGAAAATTAAATCATGTCATGATAATTTTTAGTACATGCAGAAGTAAAGTGATAGTGATAAGGAAATCATAACAGAAGTGCCGGTCAGATGTCAAAAGGTGACACCACGGTAGGTCTTGAAAAGAAATGCCAATCGGGTGTCCACGAGAGTAGTGGCGAGATAGAACCGCCTGAGAACTCGAGGGACGCCACAAGAGGTCTTGAAAAGAAATGCCAGTCGGGTGTCCACAAGAGTAGTGGCGAGATATAAGCGCTTGAAAACTTGAGGGACGCCACGAGAGGTCATGAAAATAAGACTGAATGTCCGGGGTAGTCTAGCCAGCCCCTGAGACACTCAAAACATAAATAAGAGCAATGGGTTAGTCCAAAGTAAAATTTTAGACCATCAGAAATATTCATGAAAATAATATCAGTAGTGATAATAATCATCCTGCAAATAATCATGCCTGATTTTTATTTACTTCTTCCAAAGACCGACACCAGGACCGACAGTTGACCCACCCAGCTAACATCCTTGACCGTGGACACGGCTATTCGTATAGATATAACTCTGCAGAGGGTGTACTCTTTACCCACGTGCATGGGATTCCCTTAGTCAGCACCGTGGCACTGGCTAATTCCCATTACGGTCTTTTGGCTGAAAACACGCCTGACCCATACACACCAGAATAACCGTCCGGATGCCAGGAATCACCCAAAGCATCTTTCAAGCAAAACTCTAAGTCGGGGAGACCATCATCCCGACTAGCATGGGATCACTATTTATACGCGCGGATTACAAGGGGGGACCCCCCTCTCGGCATCAGCCGGAAACACCCATGCCCCCTGACCTGATGACAGGATTTAGGACATGGCCGTGGAAACCCTCATTGTGGTCCTCTAGGTGGTGTGTACCCGGACAGGGGTTACAACTTACTAAGCCGTACCTTCCTTGCGGAAGGACCCGTGGCAGCACGGTATACAGCTAGGTGTAACGGAACAAGAATCGATCTAGTCCGACTCAGGAGGTGTTATTAATATGACCTGCATACTCCATAACTGTCACCGAGACACCACCGTGTCAGGATAAGGCCCGTGCCCACCGGCACGTCCAAAACAGAAGAAACACTTCTGAATTTCTCAGAGTTCCCATGCATGTCAGAGAGGTGCTTGAGTAGCATGCAAGCAAATGAACAAGGATGACATGACCATGCATGCATGTCCAATTTCTATCATATGGTGCAACCTCAACCAATGCAACTATGCAATGCAATCATCATCTCCAGTGTTCAAATATACTGCCTTGTCCAAAGTAGTCATGAGAAAACCCCTCCAAATTTCCAGCAAAGTTTTCTTCTTCTTTTTCTGAAAATTTCAAATTCAAATTCAAATAAGAAACTCACCAAAGTACAAAAATTGCCTCAAAATATTTTTAAATAAATACTAAAAAAACTAGAGAGAAAAACAAGAATTTAGAAAAAAGAATCAACTCAGTTGGATCTGTGGTTAGGAAGTTATAAGCAGTCAAAGTTCTGGTCAAACTGCTTTTTATAATAAAAACAGAAAAGAAAACGTTTCGGTAGCGAATACGCCTTCCAGTGGAGAAGACGTAAAAGGAAAAATATGTGACGCCCCCGGCTTAATCGTGCACTAATCATACACGCAAATGCACACGATCAAGCCTAAGGACTGAGGGGAAGATATCATAACACAACTCTAAAACATAAATAAAGTCATACAAGCTTTATATTACAAGTCAGGGGCCTCGAGGGCTCGAATACATAAGCTTGCGAACAAGCATCAGTGGAAGCATCAGATATCTGAGTACATATATGAAACAGAAACAGAAAGGCCTTTGGAAAGGCAGGGCAAAATAAAACACTACGATCGAAAGGCGAAGGCCTCCTGCCTGGGACCCTCCGATCCTACTCCTGGTCGTCAATCAGCTCGTAGTAGTAATCATCCTCTGGGTAGTAGTAGTAGCGATCGTTGGGGCATCTGTCCCAGGGGGCTCCGTCCTCTGGTCACGACAAACTGATATGGGGGGAAAAGGAAAACAAAGCAACCGTGAGTACTCAGAAGTACTCAGCAAGCAAGGATCTACACTACATATGCAACATTTTCAAAGGGAGGCTGTATATGTGGACTGGGCTGCAGAAATGCCAGAATAGAGAGAAGACCTAGTCCTATCGAAGACTAGCATCTTCAGCGGTCTTGCAGCAGTAGAAGAGAGTAGAACAGTACAATATAATGTAGCAGTATCATTAAGTCTCAACCTCACCCAGAGATCCTTTCTCTACTCCCTGCGAGAAAGCAATCCCAGAGCCATATAGTCATGAACCTTGTCCGGAGATCCCTTCTCGATTCCCTGCGAGAAGCAATCCCAGAGCCATACATACAGGTCTCATCACAGGTATCCAGTTCTAGTTGTATCGATCGGGATACAACTCCGAGTGTCCTTTACCGTAGGACCGGCTATCGATAGAAGTGTTCTTCCCTGCAGGGGTGCACCAACTTACCCAACACGCTCGATTAACTCCGGCCGGACACACTTTCCTGGGTCATGCCTGGCCTCGGTCAAACGACACACCGCAGCCCTACCTACAGCTCAGCAGAGAGGTCCCCGCCGGTCTACATCCTAAGCACTCAGGGGTCTTGGGCCATCGCCCTGTGCACTCCGGGTCATTGCGAGCAGGGTGAAGCCAGGCACCCGGAGGGCACCGGTCCGTCCCGGCCGCAAGGCTGAACTAGATGTCTGACAGAGCTTTCGGCTAATGCTACGATGCAGAACGCCCATACTATGCCCACGTGATGGTTAGTGCTATCAGGCCAGAGGCCTGCTCGGATCAAATATCCAAATCGTAGTGGACTAGGGGCTTGCGGTAACGAGCAGAGACTCACGAAAGATGTGACCCCGTCGCCCCGTCTCGAGGACTTGCTGCAAGGGTTAAGAATGCCCGGCCGCGCCTCGTATTCACCACTCGGGCACCACACTGGCACCCGTCTTCACAACACTCGCCTCTCAGGCGCACGCAGGTACCCCTCAGGGCCGACCCGCCTATCCAAGGAACAGTGTAAAGTCCAAGTATCCGTGTGTCCATAACATCAGGGGAATCCGAGGTATCACCCTCGTTGGATTCCTACTCGATGTGTCTGTCAAGGTGAACTCGGAGGATTCACCCTCGATGGGTTCACACTTGATGTGTTGCACGACAGCGTCGTTACCGGAAGTGGCGAAGGAGGAATCACCCTCGATGACCACGACCGAATAGCTACTCTACAGAGTTAACATCAGAAGTGCTACATGTGGTTTCACCCTCGGCACTCGATAGTAACGCTGCAGTGTCGTTACAACTAAGGGGGGGGTGATGTGCGGTGTCGGGTCCTGGTCTTCAATCCCGTTGATCGGGTCTTCTGACGACCCATCGCGGCAGTCGGGATAAGTGGGGTCACTGATAGGTCTCTACCCAGCCTAGACTAAACAGTTTAGGATATGCAGGTAATTATCAACAGCAGGTTACAATAAACAGGCTATGCATCAGAATAGGTAAAGCAGCAGCAGCAGCAATTCTAATGCAAGCATGAGAAATAGAATGGGCGATATCGGGATGATCAAAGGGGGGGCTTGCCTGGTTGCTCGGCGGCAAGGGCAAGGTCGTCAATAGTGTCTTCGGGCTCCGGAGCTGCGTCGGCCTCGGGGACGACGTCGGTGTCGGGCGCTACCGAGAGAGAAGAGGGGGAGGAAACAGTATAAATACACAGCGAACAAGTGCAGCACAAAGCATAACATGGCAATACGCGGTGACGGAGGTGACCTAACGCAGTGCCGGGTGATACTGGCGAAGGTGGGATTCATCCGGGAATGTTTTCCCGTTTTCGGACATTTGTCGGATAGATGACCGGAGAGGAACGGTTGCATGTTCGGATAGTTAGGGACATGTGACGGACGAACGGACCGCGTATTCGGATTCGTCTCGTCGTTCTGAGCAACTTTCATGTACAAAGTTTTTCCATCGGAGTTACGGATTATTTAATATGATTTTCTAAAGTTTTTATTAATTTCTGTAATTTAATTAATTATTTAAATTAACATTATCCGAAACAGTGTCTGCTGACGTCAGCATGACGTCAGGACCAGTGGGTCCCACCTATCTTAGGCTGTTTAGTTAATTAGGGATTAACTAATTAAATTACTGTTTAATTAACACTAACTACCTAATTAAATTAACCTAATCAGGATTAATTAAATTAATTAATTCACTAATTAATTATTTAATTATTTTTATTAATTATTATTTTTTATTTTAAAAACGTTCTGGGCCGTGGGCCCCGTTTGACAGTGGCCCGAGCCGGACATGTCCGTCGGTGCCCGTTCGGGCGCCGGACACGTCCGGGGCTCGCACAACGCGCGCGCGCGCGGGGGCAACAGGCAACGGCGGGCACGACGCCGGCCGAGGAGGGCGAGGCCAGGGCCGAAGCGCGGCGCGGTTGGAGCAGCAGCAGGGCACGCGGGTGCGCTGCGGCAGGGCGGCGAGGGAGTGGCGCAGGGGCGATGTCCGGTGCGGGGGCCTGCAGAGGTGAGGCGAGCGCGGGGGCGGGAACATGGGCGCGCCCCGAGCGCGTGTGCGCGCGGCGACAGCCGTGACGACCGAGGGGAAAAGGCGGCGACTGGGGCGATGGCCAGGGGCAAGGGAAAGGCGGCGCTCACATCGGGCTGCCGAGTCGGGTCTGTCCACGGCGGAGGAGAGACGAGGAGGAGGTGAGGCGGGGCGGCGTGATGGCCGGCGGTGAGGAGGCCAGCCAGGGCGCGGCGGAGGGGCGCCGGGGCAACGCGGCGGCGGTCGGGCGCGGGCGCCAGGCGTCGGGCCAGACGGGGTGAGGCGACGCACGTTGGGGGCGCGTAGGGGAGGAGGCGGTGGCGATGGCGTCCGGCGACGGTGTCGGCGCGGGGCGGCGTCGAACGACGGCGAGCGCGCCCGATCCCTCCTGGATCGGGGGCAGGAGAGGGAGGAGAGGAGAGTGAGGGGGGGTGAGAGTGGGGATTAGGGTTAGCGGGGAGGGGTGGACCGGGGGATAAAGGGGGCGAGCGGCTGGGCCGGCCTGGTGGCCTGGTGGCCTGCTGGGCCGAGGCCCAGTCAGGGGGGGGGGGTCCCTTTTCTTTTTGTTTTATTTTGTTTTTCTTTTCTTTTCTGTTCTGTTAATTGTTTAGGCCCCAAATGGTTTTTGTAAAAAGGGAGACCTAGTCCATAACTACCAGTGCTTTATACCCTAACACCAAAAACTAGTTTGGGGTAAATATCTTTTCATATTTGTTTTAAATAAATTAAAAGGTTACTAAATGTTATTTTCAGCCACTGTTTTAAGTTGTTCGAGTCACTTATCCAATTTTAATAATGTTGGTTTCAATTTTAGAATTGTCTCTGATTTATTTGCTATTTAATGAACAATTTAGTTTTTATGTTGGACCACTTTTATATTTCACTTTCATTTAAATTTGAATTTTGACTTAGGAGTTGAAAAGCATTATGATGCAAATGATGATCATGCACTGTTAATCATGCTGACTTGGCATTATCAAAATGGGATTACTGTGGCTAACCACTGGGGGTGTTACAAAATACGCCTTCGCTTAACACAGAAATGAGAGAGAGAGAGCTGACGGGTGGGGGCCACCCGTCAGGTTTGAATTTAGGCGCCAACGCGCGCGGAGACAGAGGGGATGCGGTGGTCACCGGCGGCGATCGCCGGCATTTCAGGAGGCGGCGATGGTCGGAATGTGCTCGGGGCAGGATTACGCGTCGGTGGGTGTTGGTGGTTCTCGCCGGCGAGTTCGACGGTGCAGGACGTTGCTTCGGAAGGTGATGGATCTCGCCGGAGAGGGCTCCAAACATCGAATTGACGTCCGGAAAGAGCTTGGTGGAGTGATAGAGGGTGATTGGCAAAGTTTTAGAGATGGTGGTGGAGTGACGACGTCGAGCCAATCGGGGATTGTGGCGGCGGGATGGTGATCGGAGAGGAGGAAGAAGACCTCCTCGAGGTCGGGGAATGGTACTGGAGGGTGATTGGGAGATGGTGTGGGTGGAGTGAGTGATCGCTGGGGCTCGGGGGTCCCTTTTATAAGCGTCCCGAGGGTGGCCGTGGCTTACGGCGGATGCCGGAGTTACTCCGGCCGGTGCGATGGTTTAGGGGTGGTGGTTAGGGGCAGTGAAGGAGTTATGAGGGCGGTGGAGGGTTCCGGAGAGGCCGGCGTGGATGAGCTCGAGCTCTCCGGCCTTATCCGCAGTGTGGTGTCCCGTACGGGTGCGGCGGCGACACCAACTCCGGCGACTGCCAGGCGGGGTCCAAGCAGCGTGGTCGGCGTGGTGAAGATGCGGAGGGGTGCCAAGTGGAGGGAAGGTAGGTACGAGAGGGTGGCGGCCGCAGTGAAAAGGGCGGCGCCATGGTGATCCGCTCGGCCCGCCGCAGCCGAGGACGAAGGTAGCTGCACCGGCGAGCTACTGTTCTGTCGGCGGCGGCCACTGACCAGCGGGTCCCGTGGTGGTCCATTTATGAGGATGAGAGGCATGGAGAGGAGGGAGAGCGATGGAGTGTAACGCACGGCGTCGATCACCTCCGCCACTGACCAAATTTAGTTTACTGAATTTTTGTCAGCAGTGAATAGTATGCATATAAGGTGTATGATTGAATGCCAGGAGGTGCTAGGTATTTTAGGAATTTAGGAGAATCTTTGTGGTGATGTGTTGATGCTCAAAAATGAGTTTGCCAAAGTTCCAGAATTTTTGGAGAAGTTTGGAAAAAGTTTTGGGCAAGAAAATAGTTTATGGTTCAAATTTGAACTGTATGAATTTTGAAAATTTTGAACTTGTGCACCCAATGTTTTGGTGAAATGGGTTTTGGGTACCATCTAGTTGATAGGGTAATTTTGGTGGAGGCAGAAATATGGTAGAAAATGTAGTTCCTTTGCAACTCAAAGAAACCATGGATATTGCAAATTCCCATTTTGGAATTTGTTTAAAATGAGAAATATAATTTTTTGCGGGCGAAAAGAAGTTGGTTGCTGCCCTAGAAGGTATGAGTGGCTTGGAAAGAATTTAGAAGTGATAGAAAGACTATTGGATAAATTTTTGAGAGTGTTTAGAAGAAAAGAAAAGACATCTCCTAGGGATAATTTAGTTAAGATAGAAGCTTAACTGAGAAGAAACTATGCTAATGTTCCAAAAATAAATTCCAAACAAAACCATCAAACAAAACAGAAACCCCTAAAGAAAATTTTGAACCCAACCAAATTTTTGAAAAGGCATTCAACCAGAGACCAAAACGGTCTCCAAGAATTCCTTTAAAAGGAAAGATTTTGAAAATCCAGGAATAAAATTTTGGGGTGTTACAATTTGCACTAGTGAATAAAATATTTTATTGTAAAGTGCGCACCCACTCAAATCAATATCTCTCATAATTGATTGTGAGTGATTCAAGACCCGCATTTCCATTCAACGCCATTGAACGAGATGAACACTGATGGCAAGAACTTCAATTGGTAGGCAAAGTTGCCGATCACCTCTCTATGTGACTCTTTTTCATCTTTCGATGGGCATGTTCTGAGCTCAGGACGATCCTTCGGAACATCAAGACAACCAAGTGATCTCACTGCGAGGTCTCAACTCACCCGTCTCACACTTCTCTAATCGTTCGTACCCATGGAGATCATGTGATACCCCGAAGAGATAGGTGCCGTGACGGTGCCAAACTTGGGAGAACACTAACTACTTGATATTTTAAGTGAGAGATCACCCTAATAAAAAGCGACTACCGCACAATCAAAAGGGTGCCTCATAAGGAATAAACATCTCAGGCAATTCATAATAGCATGATATGGTATAGCCCTTTCTGACGGAGAAGTCTTTCTTCGTCTTAGGCATTTGCGTCGGTGTTCACCTTCGCGAAGATTGCCACCACCTTGTCGATGCACCAGATAATAATGCTATCTCTATAGCTAATAATTTTAGTGCATTACATAAGGTTGACACGCAGGTCATTAAAGTGACAATCATATGGCTCTAGCCATCATGCCGAATCATGAGTCGCAGGTCATGTTAATTAATTTTACATCATATAGGCATCTCATAAACATCTCATACACATCATTAATCAAATTAAATATGAGCATTGCTATACCACATCTCATGCACATCCTGCAAAACCAAGTTAGACACCTCTAATCGGTATATGCAAAATTTTATTTTACGTGGCTTCTAAGGTTTTGATTTAAGCCATAGCTACCAACGTTTATCATCAAGTATGATTATTCAACTCGCTAGATTAACTTTGCGGGGTGTATGAAACACGAGATAATAAAATCTCAAGCCCTATACCGAACTTTGTAATACACAAGAACCTCGTGCAGATCATATCTGCATTGCCCTTTAGTCTGCGAAACATCCATCTTTCTCAACTATGATGGAACCCAAAGACACTAATGCACAACGTTGATCTATCAATCAGCATACTCAAGAGCAGCATGGAAGGATCGCGGATAGCCAGAACATTGTAAAGATTCCACCATGCCATCAAGATCGGGACTACGCAAATTCGAGGGAAGCAACAAGAACATCGGGTAATAGATTTCATCTGCTACCCGCATAAATAATTTTTAGCAATAGATCTCATCTACTACAAAATTATATTATGCAATACCCAGACATCTCTATGTATTCTAGATCAAAACCTACATCTACGCATAGCACGGCTCATGATGCCACTGTAGGGTAACACGACAGAAAACAAAAAAAATCCGCACTACGAACAAGCCCAGGATCAGTATGGAGATGCATATAAGGTTTTGATGTGATCATTTCCAACTCATAGCGCAGCGGAAGTAGACTCGATGTAGATCGTCAGTGCAGATCCCCACAGCTAGGATTTACAACCTCCCAACCACGAGAATGTTCTCCCTCGTCTGCTCCTCGGATAGTCCCTCGGAACCCTTCGGGAGGCGGTCGGACAGTCCCTCGGACGGTGTCTCGGATAGCCCTTCAGGAGGACCCTCGAACAGACCCTCGGGCAGAAGATTGAACCTACAACCTCTCTACGGGGTTGTACACATACGGTCTCAGCTATCCGGCAGGGCCTTGCCATCCAGAACTAGTTCCTACTGGAACCCAGATAGCATTTCGGCTCTACGAAACTATTTCATGGGAGGGAGAGAGAATGCCAGATCATGCATGGCATTTTTATGAGAGATTGGAGTGAGTGTGGAGAGCTCCTCTCCAACTCTATTTATAGGGAAAACAAGGGGTAGGGTGTCACTTGAAAAACACAAAATGCTCATGCTTTATGTCTCACATAAAGGGCAAAATGGGGAGGCAAGTGGAGCTCCATGGAGGAGCTCCCCTTGGCCGGCCACCCCTTGTGGGCGCCTGCTACTTGTAAACTGCGTTGGATTTTTATCCCCGAAGAGGAGAGGATGATGCAGCACAGTAGAGTAAGTATTTCCCTCAGTTAAGAAACCAAGGTTATCAATCCAGTAGGAGAACCAAGCAATACCGGCACCTGCACACACAACACAAACCTTTGCACCCAATGCAGACGAGAGGTTGTCAATCTCTCGGCGGTCAAGAAATGAGATGAAACGATATATGATAGATTGATAAATAAATAAAAGATAAAAAAGTGCAGCAAGTAGTTTTGGTATTTTGGATTAAGTAAACAAAATAAATCTTATAGTAAAAGTAGACCCGAGGGCCGTAGGATTCACTAGTGACATCTCTCTCAAGAAAATAGCATACAGTGGGTAAACAAATTACTGTTGGGCAATTGATAGAAAAGCAAATAATTATGACGATATCCAAGGCAATGACCATGATATAGGCATCACATCCAAATCAAGTAGACCAACTCCTGCCTGCATCTACTACTATTACTTCACACATCGACCGCTATCCAGCATGCATCTAGTGTATTAAGTTCATAAGAACGAAGTAATGCATTAAGAACGTTGACATGATGTAGTCAAGACAAAAGCATATAAGAATTCGTCCCAACTTGTTATCCTTAATGGCAACAACACATGCATATCAACTCCCCTTCTGTCACTAGGACTGAACACTGCAAGATCGAACCCATTACCGAGCACCTCTTCCCATTGCAAGAAGATCCAATCTAGTTGGCCAAGCCAAACCAAAACTTCGGAGAAGAAATACAAGGCTATACTAAATCATGCATAAAAGAGATCAGCAAAGAACTCAAATAAAACAAGGATAGATCTGATCATAAACTCACAATTCATCGGATCCCAACAAACACACCGCACAAAGTCATTACATCGGATGGATCTCCATGAAGATCACGGAGACCATTGTATTGAGATACAAAGAGAGAGAGAGAGCCATCTAGCTACTACCTACGGACCCATAGGTCTGTGGTGAACTACTCACGCATCATCGGAGAGGCGGAAAGGTTGATGTAGAGCACCTCCGTGATGAGTTCCCCCTCCGGCGGAGTACCGGAAAAGGCCTCCAGATGGGATCTGGCGAGAACAGAGGCTTGCGGCGGCGGAAAAAGTATTTCGTGGACTCCCCTGAGGGTTTTGAATTCTTCTAAATTTATAGTGGCGGAGGTAGGGCAAATGAAGCAAGGAGGGGCCCACAGGGGGCGTGCCCTGGTGTTGTGTGGGGCCCTCCAACGTGATCTTCCTTGGCCCCCAAGTTCCTGGTGATCCTTATCTTCAATAAAAAATCCTCAAAAAGTTTCGGGATGATTTGATCTTATCTGATATTGATTTCCTGTGAAACAAAAAACAGGGCAGAAAAGAGGAACTGGCACGTGGCACTAAGTGAATAGGTTAGTCCCCAAAAATGATATAAAAATGTATAAAATGATAATAAAAACATCCAAGAATAATAATATCATAGCATGGAACAAGAAAAAACAATAGATACATTGGAGACGTATCAAGCATCCCCAAGCTTAACTCCTGCTCGTCCTCGAGTAGGAAAGTGATAAAACATATTTTTGATTGTGGAATACTACCCAACGTACTTCAAGTTATTTTCATAGCATAGACATGAGGACTTAGATGATTCAAAGCAATAGTCTATATTTGACATGAAGACATAGATACTCAAGTGATGCTAACAAGCAACCATGCTTTTCAAAATAACAATGCTAAAGTAAATTATCCCTAGCCCATTATGCTCAATCATTGATCCATTCATGATGCACAGTCGAATATCAATCATACTGCATGCACACACATGACCACATGACCCCCTAGTTGGTGCTTTTAAAGAGAAGGATGAGACTCAACATAAAAATTAATTAGAAAGGCCCTTCGCAGAGGGAAGCATTGATTTACAGAGGTGCCAGAGCTCAAGTTTTAAAAGATATGAAAAATTTATTTTGGGTGGCATGCTTTTCTCGTCAACGAGAACGACTTAAGGTTCCCAACACTTCTCACATTGGATACATCATAGGCGGTTCCCAAACAGAAAATAAAAGTTTTACTCGCCATCATCGTTTCATGGTTTTGAGACTTTGTCCCTTATTTTCCACGCACATCCGAAGGAGTTTATTATTATTTTTCGAGAGTTTTTTCTCTCTTTTGTAATTTTTGCAATTCGGGACTGGGCATCCCTAATACCGCCACAATCTCATGCAATGACAAGTGAATAAACACTCATCGTGATAATGACATATCCAACACAAAAAATATTGGCCACCCCTCACCACTTCATGAGCGATACAGGCACACAAAAGAGAATATTTTTTAGATTTTTTAGAGATGGCACATGCAAATTTACTTGGAACGACAATGAAATACCGCATATAGGTAGGTATGGTGGACAGAAATGGCAAAAATAAGGTTTAAGGGTAATGGATGCACAATCAGTATTCCCGCTTAGTACAAATGAAGGCTAGCAAAAAGATTGAGAAGTGCCCAACTAGAAAATCATTATGATGCACATACATACATAAAACATAACCAACATCAAACAATACACCACAAGTAGGATATAACTTCATTGCATAACTATTGACTTTACGTGCTTGCATAGGAAATCATAAACCTTAACATAAATATTCATACTAGAGCATAATTGACTCACTAACATAGCTCACATATCATCATCTACATATCTCAAAACTATTACAAAGAATCAAGTTTTTCATTTCCCATAAAATTTTTGTATGCTAGTTTTCATTATTCCTCTTGAATATTCATCACAAAGGGACCAAACATCATATCTTGTACCAATTACCAAGACTATTTTCACACTCTCAAAAAGATATAAGTGAAGCAAGAGAGTGAATTTCATCAAAATTTTCTAACATTCTCAAAAAGATATAAGTGAAGCAAGAGAATAAGTTTCTTCAAAACATATAGCATTCTCAAAAAGATATAAGTGAAGCATGAGAACAAGTGTCTCCAAAACATTCGCACCACCGTGCTAAAAAAAATATAAGTGAAGCACTAGAGCAACCACCTAGCTCAACAAATTTAAGTGAAGCACAAGAAGCAATTCTAACAAATTATGATGACGTGAGGCCATCTCAAGCAAATGTGTTCAAAGGTGATGATTGTTAAAAATGAATAAGCAAAGACTCATATCATACAAGACGCTCCAACTAAAACACATATCATGTGACGAATAAAAATATAGCCTCAAGTGCGATACCGATAGTCATTAGAACAAAGAGGGGATGCCTTCCGGGGCATCCCCAAGCTTAGACGCTCGAGTCTCCTTAGATATTATCTTGGGGTGCCTTGGGCATCCCCAAGCTTTGGCTTTTGCATCTCTTCATTCCTTCATCCATCGTCTCACACCCAAAACTTAAAAACTTCAATCACACAAAACTCAACAAAACCTTCGTGAGATCCGTTAGTATAACCAAGCAAATTACTACTATAAGTACTATTGCAAACCCATTCAAATTTTATAATTGCATTATAGGTACTGTATTCTAACTTTCCCATGGCTTTCACCCCCCGATACAATCCATAGATTCATCAAAATAAGCAAACAATACAATGAAAATAGAATCTGTCAAAAACAGAACAGTCTGTAGCAATCTGTCGAAAAGCCATACTTCTGAAACTCCAAAACTTCTGAAAAATAAGGAATTCGTGGAAAATTTGTATATCAATCACATGTAAAAAATTCAGACACATTCAACACTCTGACGAATTTATAAAATTCCTGGACCGGGTGTCAAAGTTTCTGTTTTTCACAGAATTGTATTCACAAGCATCCACATCATCCCAAAGGTCTTACTTGGCACAAACACTAATTAAAATATATAAAACCAACTGAAAACAGAAGAAAATAAAGGAAAATCAAAATAACAGAAACAAAAAGTGAAAAACAAAAATTTATTTTATTCGTTGGGTTACCTGCCAACAAGCGCTATCCTTTTACGCCCTTAGCTAGGCATAAAGCAATACATCAAGTATTGTCATCCTTGGATTTTACTCCTTAGGTAGCCCTCATAATGGATTCATAGGGTGGTTTAATCTTGGTCCTTGGGAAGTGTTCCATGCCTTTTTTCAAAAGAAACTGAAACTTAATATTTCCCTCTTTCATATCAATCACCTCACCAATGGTACGTAAAAACGGTCTACCAAGAATCAAAGGGCAAGACGGATTGCAATCGATGTCAAGAACAATAAAGTCCACGGGTACATAGTTTCTATTTACAACAATAAAAACATCATTGATCCTCCCCAATGGCTTTTTAATAGTGGAATCCGCCAAATACAAATTAAGAGAACACTCATCCGATTTGGAAAAACCAAGAATATCACAAAGAGATTTCGGAATAGTAGAAATACTTGCACCCAAATCACACAAAGCATTGCACTCAAAAAATTTAATATTAACTTTAATAGGAGGTTCCCACTCATCATATAATTTTCTAGGAATAGAAATCTCTAACTCAAGTTTTTCTTCCAAAGTTTTCATTAAAGCTTCCACAATATGTTTAGTAAAAGCCTTATTTTGTTCATAAGCATTTGGTGAGTTCAACATAGATTGCAACATAGAAATACATTCAACCAAAGAGCAACTATCATAATTAAAGTCCTTGTAATCCAAAATAGTGGGTGCATCACTAGCTAAAGTTTTAACCTCTCCAAACCCACTTTCATCATTTTTAGCATCTAGAGTTTCACCCTCCGAATCATGGAGACGCCCTCTATCTAAAGTTGACTCTTCCTCAATCTCCTTTTCAATAAGATTAATATCACTAAACAAAGAATCAATAGAAGACACACCAATCATCTTAACATGCTCATCCTTATTGCTACGAAAATTAGTAAGAGAGGCTTTTTCAAGCAATTCCCGCTTGGCATTCAACATAGCGGTTCTCTTCTTACTTTCATCAATAGAAACATACATAGCCTTAATACATTCATCATCTCTTGAAGGCAAAGATTTCACCTTGAGATTTTCAACATCAAGAGCAAGCCTATCAACACTTTTAGACAAATCATCAATCTTGTTTAACTTTTCTTCTATTGAAGTGTTGAACGTTTTTTGAGCATGGATAAATTCCTTCATACTATTTTCAAAATCAGAGGACATCCTTTGGTTATTATGGGAAGAATTACCATAAGGATTGCCAAAAACATTAGAGGAATTTCTAGGATAAGGCCTAGAATTGAAGTTCCCTCTATAAGCATTATTACTGAAATTGCTATGAGAGACAAAATTCACGTCTATAGGATCACTATTTTGTTCAATCAAAGTAGGCAAAGGCAAATCATTTGGATCTATAGAAGCATTCTTACTAGCAACCAACTTAACAAGAGCATCAACTTTACCACTCCAAGTGCTAATCTCCTCAACGGCATTCACCTTTTTGGTAGTAGGTGCCCTTTCGGTGTGCCATTGCGAGTAGTTAGCCATAATATTATCAAGCAATTTAGTAGCATCACCCAAAGTAATCTCTATAAAAGTTCCACCCGCGGCAGAATCCAAAAGGTTTCTGGAAACAAAATTCAAGCCAGCATAAATTTTTTGGATAATCATCCACAAATTCAAACCATGAGTGGGACAATTTCTCAGCATCAATTTCATTCTCTCCCAAGATTGCGCAACATGTTCATGATCAAGTTGCTTAAAATTCATAATCTGGTTACGGAGAGAGATGATTTTGGTTGGAGGAAAATATTTAGTGATAAAAGCATCTTTGCATTTGTCCCAAGAATCAATGCTATTGCGAGGCAAAGAAGAAAATCAAATTTTTGCATGATCTCTCAAAGAAAACGGAAATAATTTCAACTTGGCAATATCATTGTCCACATATTTTTTCTTTTGCATGTCACACAACTCAACAAAACTGTTGAGATGTGATGTCGCATCCTCATTAGGACTTCCGAAAAATTGATCTTTCATAACAAGATTCAATAGAGCGGCATTTATGTCAAAAGACTCTGCACTAGTGGCGGGAGGAGCAATAGGAGTGCTAATAAAATCATTGTTGTTGGTATTGGAAAAATCACGCAACTTGGTGTTTTCTTGAGACATGATGTCTATGCAAAAGGAGAGCAAAAGGAGAGAAAACGGCGAAGGAAAAGAGGCAAAAGAAAAGGCAAATATTTTTGTAAAAAAAATCTAGAAGTGGGGGAGAGGAAAACAAGAGGCAAATGGCAAATAAAGTAAATGCAAAGATAAGAGTTGAGAGTGTAGGTACTTGGTAATGTTGATGATGTCTCCCCAGCAACGGCGCCAGAAATTCTTCCTGCTACTTGTAAACTGCGTTGGATTTTTATCCCCGAAGAGGAGAGGATGATGCAGCACAATAGAGTAAGTATTTTCCTTAGTTAAGAAACCAAGGTTATCAATCCAGTAGGAGAACCAAGCAACACCGGCACCAGCACACACAACACAAACCTTCGCACCCAACGCAGACGAGAGGTTGTCAATCTCTCGGCGGTCAAGAAACGAGATTAAACGATATATGATAGATTGATAAATAAATAAAAGATAAAAAAGTGCAGCAATTATTTTTGGTATTTTGGTGTGACGCCCCCGGCTCGATCGTACACTAATCATACACGCAAATGTGTACGATCAAGATCAGGGACCCACGGGAAGATATCACAACACAACTCTAAGCACAAATAGAAATAATTCAAGCTTCATATTACAAGCCAGGGGCCACGAGGGCTCGAATACGAATGCTCAAGTACAAACGAGTGTCAACGGAAGCAAATATATCTAAGTACAGATATAAGTCAACAAGTTTTGCCTTAAGAAGGCTAGCACAAACTGGGATATTATGGATCGAAAAGGCACGGCCTCCTACCTGGGATCCTCCTATGTACTCCTGGTCGTCGGCGTCCTCCACGTAGTAGTAGGCTCCGTCGGGGTAGTAGTAGTCGTCGCTGGTAGGGGCAGCTGTCTCCTGGGCTCCACCATCTGATTGCAGCAAATGGGTATGGGGGAAAAGAAGTAGCAAAGCAATGTGAGTACTCATCCAAAGTACTCGCAAGACTGACATCAGATCTATGCTACATATGCATCGGTATCAATGAAAGGGGTAGTATCTGTGGACTAAACTGCAGAATGCTAGAATAAGAGGGGAAGAAGCTAGTACTATCGAAGACTACGCTTCTGGCAGCCTCCATCTTGAAGCAGTAGAAGAGAGTAGTTGGTAAGTTAACCAAGAATGAACATATAGCATAATCCTACCCGACGATCCTATCGTCGCCACCCTGTGAGAGAGCGGTCATCGGGTTTTATCTGGCTCTTGTAAGGGTGTGTTTTATTAAGTATTCGGTTCTAGTTATCATGAGGTCGGAATACAACTCCAGGTCGTCCTTTTACCGAGGGACACGGCTATTCGAATAGATAAACTTCCCTGTAGGGGTGCACCACATATTTCCCAACACGCTCTACGCCTCTAGCCGGACACACTTTCCTGGGTCATGCCCGGCCTCGGGAGATCGACACGTCGCAGCCCTACCTAGGCTTAACAGAGGGGTCAGCACGCCGAACTAACCTATGCGCGCAGGGGTCTGGGCCCATCGCCCAGTGCACTCCTGCACGTTGCGTACGCGGCCGGGAGCAGACCTGGCAACCCACACGATCATGGCGGTTGCTTAATCACGGTCCAACCTGGCGCGCACCGCTCAGTCGCTGACGTCTAGAAAGCTTCAGCTGATACCACGACGCCGATTGCCCATATCTTTCCCGCGTTGTTGGTTAGTGCGTATAGGCCGTAGCTAGACTCGGATCAAATACACAATCTCGTTAAGCGTGTTATTATGAAATAACCACGGACAACGACCAGGGACCAGGCCCACCTCTCTCCTGGGTGGTCTCCGCCTGCCCTGTCGCTCCGCCACAAAGTGTCACTTAGAGGGGTGTCGGGATCCCAGGCCCATCACTACCTGGATGGAACCACCTGTCCTTTCAGCCCCCACATCATGATCCATCTGCGGGTACTCTACAAGCCGACCCGACTTTAGTCACGACAATGTATCATGTATAATATGTATATATATATACCCATGATCACCACCCGAAGTGATCACGGCCGGATAGTATAGCATGGCAGACGGACAAGAATGTAGGGCCACTGATGAATAACTAGCATCCTACACTAAGCATTTAGGATTGCAGGTAAGGGTATCAACAGTAGTAGAAAAGATAGGCTATATATGTAGCAGAAATAGGATCAACCGATAAACAGTAACAGCTACACTACTCTAATGCAAGCAGTAGAGAGAAGGAGTAGGTGATATCGGGATGATCAAGGGGGTTTGCTTGCCTAGAAGCTCTGCTGAGAAGGACAGGTCGGCAACACCGTAGTCGTGCTGGGGGTCGCCGGCAGTCTTGGGGTCTACCGAAGAGAAGAGCGGTAAGAAACAGTTAATACAATGCAAACAGATGCATCATGATGCATGACATGACAATAAGCAGTGCTAGGGGGGTGTTCTGATGTAGGGCTATACGTTGTAAATTAAGTGGGAATTTAACGGGAAAGTTTTCCCGGTTCTGGACATCTGTCACACAGATGAACCGGAGGGGACGGTTCCATGTTCAGGTAGTTAGAGGCATCTGACAGGCATGTGGTTAGCGTATCCAGATTCGTCTCGTTTTTCTTATCGTTTTTCATATATAAAACATTTTCATCCGAGCTACGGTTATTTTTCTACGATTTTTCAAAGTTTTAAACCATTTTCTGGAATCTTTGGAAATTGGCTAAGGCCCTGTTTGTTTGGGCTTTTGCTTTTGCTTTTGCAGCTTTTTCACTTTGCCCAAAAAGCCATAGAAGCTCCTAAATAGGTGCTTTTGGAGCTTTTATGGCTTTTGGAGCTCAATATTGTTACATTGATTCATCAAAAGCCAAAAAAGCTCCAAAAGCACCTATTTAGGAGCTTTTATGGCTTTTTGGCCAGAGTGGAAAAGCTGCAAAAGCAGAAGCAAAAGCCCAAACAAACAGGGCCTAAGTCCTCAGTTTTAAACATCACTTAGTTGTTTTGCAAAGGCTATAGCTAGTGTTCTATTCATCCTATGGGTTAGTATCTTATACCAATCTTGATAAATTTTCTATGATCTACAAGATGGTATCAATTGCATCTCTGTTAGATCTCTGTAACTTGCTTATTTTCTGCTCTAAAGTAGCTATCACAATAACTTTGTTTTCAGCCTTTTCTGTTAACAGAACATAGACTTTTGTCGTTTTCATCGCATTTAATCCTTACACCTTTTGAATTTGGTCCAATGGAACATTTTGAACTTTGTCAAGTGTACTACCTTCCCATATTTTTTTATCTATGTTCGAGCTTGTTTTGCTTCTGTTTAAATGCTCTCTATAGGGCTAGTCAGTGTAAAAGCAGTAAAGCTAGCTAACGCTACAGTAACTTTCAGTTACTGTAGTAGCAGCAGCAAGCATCAGGAGTAGCAAGCTGAGCAGCAGTGGCTGCGCTACAGCCGTCGTAGCAAGCAGCACAACAGGAGGAGCAGCAGGCACGGGCCGCTGGCGCAAGCGCGGTAGCACGGCTGGCTGGGTGAAGCGCGGGACGGAGGGGCGACGGGCGCACACAGGACGCGTTCTGCGGCGCGGTGCGCACGAGGCGACGGCGGGCCGATCGAGCTTGCGCGCCTGCGGCGTACGACGACGGTATTGCACGGTTCTACGGCTAGGGGAAGCGGACTGGAGGGAAAAGTGGTCACAGAGGACCGGGAGCTCACGGTGAAGCTCGAGGTGGGCTCGTGGAGGCCAAAGAGGATCGGGGTGGAGCGGATCGACGAGGGGCAGTGGCGAACAGCGTTGTAGAAGACCGAAGCGCGCATCGGCGCTTTTGCTCTATGGCTCCGATCCAGCACGTGTAGGTGACGAGGACGAGGCGGCGATGCTCCTGGGCCTGCTCCTTTGCGACGGGTAACCTGGTGGCCGCGGGATCAATGATGTGCGCGGTGACGGCGGCGTCGGTGTGGATGGGGAAGAGAGCAGCGGCGCATGGGGGAGCAAAAGGCGGAGCTAGGGTTCATCGGGGGCGTGTGCGACGTCTTGTAGGTCACCGGGGAGGAGCCGGATGGCCGGCACGTGGCCAAGGCAAGACCATGGCACCAGGATCACCTGCCACGACCTCCCTGGCTTCCTGTAGCGGGGTTGGGGATGACCCCGGGGTGGATTGGGCCATGTGCACACTAGAGTCCACAGTACTAGATTAGGCCCTTTTCCCTTTTTTCTGTATTTGCATTTTCTTTTCTGTTTTATTTTAGTTTCTTATTTATCTTAGTTTTATAAATATTTGAAAATAGTCCCTAAATTAGTGTGAATAGATATGTTGCTGCCATTAAAAGGTTTACCCTAGAATAAAATATTTTAGTATTTTATAAATTACCAGAGGCATTTATATAATTTTTTAAGTGCAGTTAATTAATTTATAAAAATATGGTTTCAACATGACAAATATCCAGAGAATATTGGCCACACCTTGAACATTTTTGTTTTGATATTAGAAAAATTTTATCGTTTGACTTGATTTCAAATTTGAATTTCGAATTGATTTGAATCAACGTGGGACTTAGCAACAGTAAAAGTGGTGACCTGGCATCATCAGCAGGGGATTACTGTAGCTTAATTATCCGGGCGTCACAATTCTCCTCCACTACAAGAAATCTCGTCTCGAGATTTAAGAGGGGGAGTAAGGGGAAGGTATTTGGGTACGAAATTCTAACGGATCTTCTCAGTCTTGGTTGCCCTTCTCGAAGAGGTCGATCCACTACGTTGATGTCTTCATTTCTCTGTTTCAATGCACCATGATGAAGTTGTCGTTCTTCCTTTAGTATCCTCACCGTACTTACGAAGGGACAATGGGTAGCTCGACAATGCTAGAATGTTATAAGGGTTAATCATCTGGGGTTATCCGATGAATGAACACATGAGTATCTCTCGAGTTGAACAAATGAAACACATCGAGAGCAAGTAAGAAGGTACATTAATAAGTTTCCAGTGGATAGACAATCGCTCGAAGTCTGAAACAGAGTGTGAAAGGGGTTCAGAGCAATGAGAGTAAGTATTGCGTCTGATACCAGAATAGATCACTAGGAAGGTGGCTCGTGAATTACATACGAAGCCAAGCATGAGAGATAACTTTGGAAATAAGGATGTACAGGAGAGTCAGGTTTCGATCCTGTGGAACTGTGGGTTATGGGCCCACCATGTGGGTCAAAAGTAGAAAGAGCAGTGACAACTTGTACGGTCATGATAGCAGGGCAGGTCAGAGCATAGCCTGACTGTTATATTGGCAACAATGTTGGTACCAAGGGCAAGGGACGAAGAGAACCATTTTCCTGCTCGTTGAAACGAGGCGGACCAATAGGCAAAGTTCCCATCCATTGGTGGTTACCAAAATGTTATCAACAATATAGTAACATGTTCTTGCTGAAAGAGTTGTACACCGAGGTGCTTACTTAAGCAGGGATTTTTTTCTGCTCATGTCTTATAGATCACAAGAAAGGTTTAAACAAACCAATGGAAAGAAAATGTGATTATTAGTTTAAACAAACCAATGGAAAGGAAAATTTGTTTAAACACAAGTAATAGGAATATATCCTTCCCAAGGTTAAGCAGGGCATGATATAAGTGACAGTAGATCAAGGACATGATCATTTGGATACGAGGGGTAAGAAGAATCATGATATGTACCCATACAACGGTGTTTGGACATCTGATCAAGAAACATTTAGCATTGTGGTTTCAATGCCCTTGTTGATGTTAGAGTACCACAGTCATGCTTCGGAATAGCACCGACATGGTCTTCAAGCAAAGATTAGACTGTGGATACACAAAGGATCCATCAGGAACAACTCAAGAATAAGTCTTACAATTTCCTCATGGAAAAATGGTTAACCTTGCAAAAAGAAAGCTATAACAATAGGTCCTCCAGACAGGTGTGCCAAGCATGACTTCACCTTGCCGGGTCATCAAAGGACCAATATTATAACTCCTGGAATTATGTTCCAACCATCATGTCTGACCGGGATTCAGATCTGATTGGTGTCATGGTACCTCGGACTCAGGATATCCGAGAAGAAAAGGTGCGACACAAATTGATGAGGTGACATTGTAAGATTCTCGGGAAATGAACTATGGAAGCGAGTTCCGAAACAAGGGTTCATCTTTAAACCAAGGAGAGGATGAGGAGGTGGCTGATGGACTCAGCGACAACTCATCGAGGTCTCCAAAAAAAGTTGGATTTCCACAATTATGTGAACAAGAAGATGACATTTGTTAGACCAAATGATATAAGGACATATGCTCGAGCAAAAAAACATACACAATTAAATATTGGACGAAAGGTTCACCCAAAACATGGCTTCGGTAGCATGATCAATGTTAGAATGGTGATTCGATAACCAATAGTCTAAAAATGAACTATCGACCATTAACTTCAAAGCAATGGGGTTGCTAGAAGTACAGAATCCAAGCAGCACCGTTCACTTGTTAGTATCCCGGTTAGAATCAACACAGGGACCAAGAAAGAATGGTGATGGTGAGAAGTATCATTATACGAAGAATTTTTAAGAGGTGGAGCAATTCTCACAACATTCTTGATATCAAAGATGGTAACACTCCATGGTAGAACATAACATAAGTTGGATAGCAAGGAACTCAAGGTACAACACAAAACAAAAACAAGTTTTTGTGTCGGACGGAATCCAATAATGTTTTCGATGATAACACAAATCCTCGAGGGGCAAGGATGGTATTTCTCATCATGAATTCAATAGATATCTTGGAAGAGCTCAGAGGGTTGATGATGAGCACGACACATTTGTCGAGAGATTTCATGAAGATGCAATCGATCGGCGATGACATCAAGCCAAAGGTATAATGAAGCGAGAGGTTATTGAAACCACGGGTACGACACAAACTCGGTATCAAGCTTGCTATTCAAGGCAAAAAGATATGACGATGAAGATCGACATAAGATTAACTCATCGTCGAAATTGTGCTCCGAAAAGCAGTACTAGGTAGCATTGTTAAAATAATCATGTAGCCGATTAGGCTAAGAATGACATGAGTTAAAAGTTAAATTTCCCAGCAGTACATTGCTAGGAGTATTGGATCATAGGGTGGATTCGATTCACTTATTGATGTTCTCTGTTGACAAATAACCCAAAATCCGTGGAATACTGAATCAGTGAGAAGGAATACTTGATGAAGACTCATAAGGAGTATTGCAGTCCCATGATATTATTGGGATACCAGCGGGTAATACTCGAAGGTAGATCAGAATAGAAACTAAACTGGATCATTGACATGCGAGAGCAGATACTTTATCCTTGTCAGAAATAGACAAGGCACTGGAATGGTTTCCTTTCAGATATAATGAATAAGGTTAGCATGGTCGGGACCATAACTGCAAGGGATCCAATTTAATGATACCGAAAGAATTATTCAAATGATTAAATATCCTTGAAAGAAGATTTCATGATAAGCTCCACATCGAGTCCATGGGCAAGAACACAAAGGTTCGAGGTCGACTCCCACTTCTTCAATGCATAACCTTTCATTGGCTTCTTGTCTTCAAAGAAGTTGAAGAGTTGAAAATTTATCCTAGGAAACTCCAGTAGATATAGCCCGCATAATCTTCGGGCTCACACAGATTATGGAAGGCATAGGTTCAACCTATCGGGGCATCTTAAGAACATTTAGGACAAACTTCAGGAGTAAATAACTCAAACTCGGAAGCAGAACATGGTTGACAAAGCAGAGGACACAATTTACCAAAGGCATTATGTATCCGAGGAAAGACTCACAAAGTTATTGAATATGAAGGACACTGTCGGATAATAATTCGACAAAGAGTCTGACGGTCAATAGCAGAGCTGATGTGAGCATCGGCACACAACCAGTTGAAGAAAGAATGCAAAGGCATCAGATTATAGAACATCTGAATAATTTGATGCTTAGATAACAAAGGAAATATGAATTCCAATACGAAGGATCAGAAGCAGATGCTCTGATCAAGGATGGGTAACTTGAATAGACCTAAGGGTACGATCGATGGCAATTAGTTTGGTCAAGAACCAGCTCATGTTTGAAATGACGTCTGAGCCGGAAGATAATTTAAAAGGGTCAACTGATGAATGCGTGCATTCGCACTCATGTTGAATCAATAAGATCAAAATGATGGTCTCAAGGGATACTAATGAATATTGCCAGTCATGTGGAAAGCATCCATAATGCAAGCAGACAAATATTTGCAGAGCAATTAGCTGCTAAGGATTTTAAGAAGATCGAATAGTAGTTCAATGTATCTTGTGAATCATATGAACAAAGGGGGGAGAACGGATACTCGGTAAGTGCGAGGAATTATCTGTAGGGGGTATTCATGAGGCAAGAACTGCAAGGCAGTAAGCTCAAAGGATTGTCGGAACAACGAAGAGCAGTTCGGGGCATCTTGTAATAACAAGACTAATGGGATTGAATGTAAGAGTGGCATGTGTAGGTAGTTATCCATAAGGATATAATAGCGGTAGGGAATTAGCAAAGTCGGTGGACATAGGTGTCTCGGGGAAACTTCAAATAGCATCTTTGGAACCTCCTGGTGAAGGAGTCGATCGTTTGGAATGAAGGGGCTATCCGACAGGAAGTGGTATCAAGAACCTAGAGTTATAATTAGTAAAATAATTTAACCCGAATAGATGAGAGATCAGAGTCCCAGAGTATAGATGAGGAATAAAAGATCCTAATACCACCCAATTGGCGACGTGGGCCCATAAGCCACACAGCCATGTTAGTAAAACAATTTTCATTGACTAGACTCAACTTCTGCCAAGGAGTTGGACAGGGGAATCCTACAGGCAGTCGGCTCTGATACCAACTTGTGACGCCCCCGGCACGATCGTACACTAATCATACACACAAACATGTACGATCAAGATCAGGGACCCACGGGAAGATATCACAACACAACTCTAAACACAAATAGAAATAATTCAAGCTTCATATTACAAGCCAGGGGCCACGAGGGCTCGAATATGAATGCTCAAGTACAAATGAGTGTCAGCGGAAGCAAATATATCTGAGTACAGACATAAGTCAACAAGTTTTTCCTTAAGAAGGCTAGCACAAACTAGGATACAATGGATCGAAAAGGCACGGCCTCGTGCCTGGGATCCTCCTATCTACTCCTGGTCGTTGGGGTCCTCCACTTAGTAGTACGCTCTGTCGGGGTAGTAGTAGTCGTCGCCGGTAGGGGCAGCTGTCTCCTGGGCTCCACCATCTGATCGCAGCAAATGGGTATGGGGGAAAAGAAGTAGCAAAGCAATGTGAGTACTCATCCAAAGTACTCGCAAGACTGACATCAGATCTATGCTACATATGCATCGGTATCAATGAAAGGGGTAGTATCTGTGGACTAAACTACAAAATGCCAAAATAATAGGGGAAAAAGCTAGTACTATCGAAGACTACGCTTCTGGCAGCCTCCATCTTGAAGCAGTAGAAGAGAGTAGTTGGTAAGTTAACCAAGTATCAACGTATAGCATAATCCTACCCAACGATCCTCTTGTCGCCACCATGCGAGAGAGCGGTCACCGGGTTTTATCTGGCACTTGTAAGGGTGTGATTTACTAAGTATCCGGTTCTAGTTATCATGAGGTCGGAATACAACTCTGGGTCATCCTTTTACCGAGGGACACGGCTATTCGAATAGATAAACTTCCCTGCAGGGGTGCACCACATATTCCACAACACGCTCTACTCCTCTGGCCGGACATACTTTTCTGGGTCATGCCCGGCCACGGGAGATCGACACGTCGTAGCCCTACCCAGGATTAACAGAGAGGTCAGCATGCCGGACTAAACTATGCACACAGGGGTCTGGGCCCATCGCCTAGTGCGCTCCTGCACGTTGCGTACACGGCCGGGAGCAGACCTGGCAACCCACACGATCACGGCGGTTGCTTAATCGCGGTCCAACCCGGCGTGCGCCGCTCAGTCACTGACGTCTAGAAAGCTTCAGCTGATACCACGACGCCGAGTGCCCATATCTTTCTCGCGTTGTTGGTTAGTGCGTATAGGCGGTAGCCAGACTCGTATCTAATACCCAATCTCGTTAAGCGTGTTATTATGAAATAACCGCGAACAATGACCAGGGACCAGGCCCACCTCTCTCCTGGGTGGTCTCCGCCTGCCCTGTCGCTCCGCCACAAAGTGTCACTCAGAGGGGCGTCGGGATCCCAGGCCCATCACTACCTGGATGGAACCACCTATCCTTTCAGCCCCCACATCATGATCCATCTGTGGGTACTCTACGAGCCGACCCGACATTAGTCACAACAATGTATCATGTATAATATGTTTATATACACCCGTGATCACCACCCGCAGTGATCACGGCCCGATAGTATAGCATGGCAGACGGACAAGAATGTAGAGCCACTGATGAATAACTAGCATCCTACACTAAGCATTAAGGATTGCAGGTAAGGGTATCAACAGTAGTAGCAAAGACAGGCTATGCAGCAGAAATAGGATCAACCGATAAACAGTAACTTCTACACTACTCTAATGTAGGCAGTAGAGAGAAGGAGTAGGCGATATCGGGATGATCAAGGGGGTTTGCTTGCCTGGAAGTTCTGCTGAGAAGGACGGGTCGGCAACACCATAGTCGTACTGGGGGTCGCCGGCAGTCTTGGGGTTTACCGGAGAGAAGAGAGGGAAGAAATAGTTAATACAATGCAAACAGATGCATCACGATGCATGACATGGCAATAAGCAGTAATAGGGGGGTGTTCTGATGTAGGGCTATACGTTGTAAATTAAGTGGGAATTTAACGCGAAAGTTTTCCCGGTTCCGGAAGTCTGTGAGACAGATGAACCGGAGGGGACGGTTCCATGTTCAGGTAGTTAGAAGCATCTGAAAGGCATGTGGTTAGCGTATCCGGATTTGTCTCTTTTTTCTTATCGTTTTTCATATATAAAACATTTTCATCCGAGCTACGGTTATTTTTCTACGATTTTTCAAAGTTTTAAACCATTTTCTGGAATCTCTGAAAATTGGCTAAGTCCTCAGTTTTAAACATCACTTAGTTGTTTTGCAAAGGCTATAGCGAGTGTTCTATTCATCCTATGGGTTAGTGTCTTATACCAATCTTGATCAATTTTCTGCGATCTACAAGATGGTATCAACTGCATCTCTGTTAGATCCCGGTAACTTTTTTATTTTCTGCTCTAAAGTAGCTACCACAATAACTCTGTTTTTAGTCTTTTCTGTTAACAAAACATAGACTTTTGTCATTTTCATTGCATTTAATCCTTACACCTTTTGAATTTGGTCCAATGGAACATTTTGAACTTTGTCAAGCGTACTACCTTCCCATATTTTTTTATCTATGTTCGAGCTTGTTTTGCTGCTGTTTAAGTGCTGTCTAGACGGCTAGTCAGTGTAAAAGCAGTAAAGCTAGCTAGCGCTACAGTAACTTTCAGTTACTGTAGCAGCAGCAGCAAGCATCAGGAGTAGCAAGCTGAGCAGCAGCGGCTGCACTACAGCCGTCGTTGCAAGTAGCGCAGTAGGAGGAGCAGCAGGCGCGGGGCGCTGGCGCACGCGCGGTAGCATGGCAGGCTGACCGAAGCGCGGGACGGAGGGGCGACGGGCTCACACGGGACGCGATCTGCGGCGCGGTGAGCACGAGGCGATGGTGGGCTGACCGAGCTTGCACGGCGGCGGCGTACGACGACGGTACTGCACGGTTCTACGGCTAGGGGAAGCAGAGTGGAGGGAAAAGTGGTCACAGAGGACCGGGAGCTCACGGTGAAGCTCGAGGTGGGCTCGTGGAGGCCAGAGAGGCTCGGGGTGGAGCGGATCGACGAGGGGCAGTGGCGAACAGAGTCGTAGAAGACTGAAGCGCGCATCGGCGTATCAGCTCTATGGCTCCGATCCAGCACGTGTAGGTGACGAGGACGAGGCAGCGGTGCTCCCGGGCCTGCTCCTTTGCGATGGGTAACCAGGTGGCCGCAGGACAGACGATGTGCGCGGTGACGGCGGTGTCGGTGTGGATGGGGAAGAGAGCAGTGGTGCGTGGGGGAGCAAAAGGGGGAGCTAGGGTTCATCGGGGGCGTGGGCGACATCTTGTAGGTCACCGGGGAGGAGCCGGATGGCCGGCACGTGGCCAAGGCAAGGCCATGGTGCCAGGATCCCCTGCCACGACCACCCTGGCTTCCTGTAGCAGGGTTGGTGATGACCCCGGGGTGGATTGGGCCATGTGCACACTAGAGTCCACAGTACTAGTTTACGCCCTTTTTCCCTTTTTTCTGTATTTGCATTTTCTTTTCTATTTTATTTTAGTTTCTTATTTATCTTAGTTTTATAAATATTTAAAAATAGTCCCTAAATTAGTGTGAATAGATATGTTGCTGCCATTAAAAGTTTTACCCTAGAATAAAATATTTTAGTATTTTATAAAATACCACAGGCATTTATATAATTGTTTAAGTGCAGTTAATTAATTTATAAAAATATGGTTTCAACATGACAAATATCCAGAGAATATTTGCCACACCTTGCACATTTTTGTTTTGATATTAGAAAAAATTTATCGTTTGACTTGATTTCAAATTTGAATTTTGAATTGATTTGAATCAACTTGAGACTTAGCAACAGTAAAAGTGGTGACCTGGCATCATCAGCAGGGGATTACTATAGCTTAATTATCCGGGCACCACATTTGGATTAAGTAAACAAAATAGATCTTATAGTAAAAGTATACCCGGGGGCCGTAGGATTCACTACTGGCATCTGTCTCAAGAAAATAGCATACGGTGGGTAAACAAATTACTGTTGGGCAATTGATAGAAAAGAAAATAATTATGACGATATCCAAGGCAATGATCATGATATAGGCATCACATCGAAATCAAGTAGACCAACTCCTGCCTGCATCTACTACTATTACTTCACACATCGACCGCTATCCAGCATGCATCTAGTGTATTAAGTTCATAAGAACGAAGTAATGCATTAAGAACGATGACATGATGTAGTCAATACAAAATCATATAGTGATTCATCCCAACTTGTTATCCTTAATGGCAACAACACATGTGTATCAACTCCCCTTCTGTCAATAGGACTAAACACCGCAAGATCGAACCCATTACCGAGCACCTCTTCCCATTGCAAGAAGATCCAATCTAGTTGGCCAAACCAAACCAAAACTTCAGAGAAGAAATACAAGGCTATACTAAATCATGCACAAAAGAGATCAGCAATGAACTCAAATAAAACAAGGAAAGATCTGATCATAAACTCACAATTCATCGGATCACAACAAACACACCGCACAAAGTCATTACATCGGATGGATCTCCATGAAGATCACAGAGACCATTGTATTGAGATACAAAGAGAGAGAGAGAGAGCCATCTAGCTACTACCTACGGACCCGTAGGTCTGTGGTGAACTACTCACGCATAATCGGAGAGGCGGCAAGGTTGATGTAGAGCCCCTCCGTGATGAGTTCCCCCTCCGGCGGAGTATCGAAAAAGGCCTCCAGATGGGATCTGGTGAGAACAGAGGCTTGCGGCGGCGGAAAAAGTATTTCACGGACTCCCCTGAGGGTTTTGGAATTTTCTGAATTTATAGTGGCGGAGGTAGGGCAAATGGCGCAAGGTGGGGCCCACACAACACTGGGCGTGCCCCCCTGGGGTGCACCCTAGTGTTGTGTGGGGCCCTCCAACGTGATCTTCCTTGGCCTCCAAGTTCCTGGTGATCCTTACCTTCAATAAAAAAATCCTCAAAAAGTTTCAGGACGATTTGATATTATCTGATATTGATTTCCTGCGAAACAAAAACAGGGCAGAAAACTGGAACTGGCACGTGGCACTAAGTTAATAGATTAGTCCCCAAAAATTATATAAAAATGTCTAAAAATGATAATAAAAACATCCAAGAATAATAATATCATAGCATGGAATAAGCAAAAATAATAGATACGTTGGAGACGTATCAGGACCCCCAAAAGGGGTTCCCACCTTTCCATGTCACCCCCTAGATCTTTTGGGAAAAACCCCAAAAGCTGGCTTTCCAAAAAGCAACCAAATAGTGTTTGCACTATTCATGACAAAAATATTTTCAGTGTATTTAATCCAAAAATATTTTTTTAGGTCCAGAACATTTCTAGTACCCCCTAAAATAATTCTGGAATAATTCTGAAACATTTCCGTATGGACACTTTTCTCCAGAACGTTTCTGGTTTCACACTGAAACTCTTCTGTCGTCTCCGAAACTTTTTTGTCAACTTTCTCTCTGGAACTATTCCAGTCTCTCCGAAACCTTTCCGGTGACGTTATCTCAGACTACCTGTCTAGTATTCAGTAGATAGATGACCCTTAAGCATCTGACCCTATAGTTTCGGTGAAATATAGACACGACCGAAACACTTTCCGATTGATGATCAATAGCGGAACCGTGGACATCCATATTGAACCCTATGCCCACACGAATGAATTTTCGAGTGAACCTATAGTTGTCATGTGCTATTCCTATTGCTTCGTAATATGTCACAAACACCCGAGGTGAGACTTATCGGCATCCCCGTGAATCAACAACTTGTCCACTATGGCAGTTACCTCGTTACCGATGTTGTTCTCTCTTCTTGTTTCCGCGTTTTGGCATCCCTGTGATCAAATCACATTGTGTCTAGCCAGATGATGATGGATACTGCAACACCGAGAGGGCCCTAAGAATATCTCTCCATTGTCGGAGGAGCAAATCCCAATCTTGAGCTATCAAGTTCCTTGTCATACTTCTTCGTGAACCCGTAAGCTGCCGTAATAGCCACGTTATTACAGATGATGTTTAACAAACCCCAAAGTTCACGAAGCAAGAATGAAGGAACTCAATACTCTCATGGTCTAAGGAATTATGCAAGCGTTAACTTCTCTATGTTATTAACCATTTACTTGTAATGAACGTATCTCACAGCATAATATCAATCCAGGTCGATTCAACACAAGTGTTCTTCTAACATTGTGCCCTCAAAATTGCAGCATAGTCATGCCCATGATCAGAAAAACATAACCATCATGCAACACTTGAGCTAGTCTTAGAGGCATGACTAGGAATACATTTTACCGTTTATAATACCACACGTGCACATGAGTTTCCTTCCGAGCCTCGTGGTTATTGCAGACTCGAGAATCATTACAGTTATAGCATGGAACATAAACATCAATTACAAGCTTGGAGATACAAATTAACCACTATCATTGCCTCTAGGGCATATCTCCTACACGTTACCCTACAATGGCATCATGAACCGTACTATGCATAGATGCAGGTTACGATCAAGAATACATGATATGTATGGTTGTTGCACAATATAATTTTGTAGTAGATGAGTTCTATTGCTGAAAATTAATTGTGCGAATTGTAGATGAAATCTATTACCCGATGTTCTTGTTGCTTCCCTTGAATTTGCATAGTCCTGATCTTGACGGCATGGTGGAATCTTACAAAGTTCTAACAATCCTTGATCCTTCCATGCTGCTCCAGAGTATGTTGGTTGATAGATCAACGAAGTGCTTCAGTGTCTTTAGGTTCCGCCATAGTTAAAGAAAGATGGATGTTTCACAGACTAAAGGGCAATGCAAATATGATCTGCATGGGGTTCTTGCGTATGACGAAGTTCAGTATGGGGCTCGAGATTTATTATCTCGTGCTTCATACGCCCCGCAAAGTTAATCTAGCGACTTGAATAATCATACTTGATGATAAACGTTGGTAGCTGCGGTTTATGTTGAAACCTTAGAAGCCACGTAAAAATAAAATTTTGTATGAACCAATTAGAGGCGTCTAACTTGGTTTTCCATGATGTATGTGCATGATATGTGGTATAGCAATTCTCATATTAATTTGATTATGTATTAGATGAGTATATGATATAAATTAAATAACATGACCTGTGTGTCATGATTCGGCATGATGGCTGGAGCCATATTATTGTCACTTTAATGACCTGTGTGTCAACCTTATGTAATGCACATATTTTATTAGTTATAGAGATAGCAATATTATCTGGTGCATCGACGAGGCGGTGAGAAGATCTGCAAAGGTGTTGACCGACGTAAATGCCGAAGACGAAGAAAATAAAGAGTTCTTCGTCAGAAAGAGCCATACCATATCATGCTATTGAGAATTGCCTGAGATGTTTATCCCTTATGATGCACCCTTTTGATTGTGCGGTAGTCGCTTTTATTACGGTGATCCATCACAGCATGTATCCTTTCAGGGTGCCACATGCTATGATGGGTACGAATGACTGGAAAGTGTAAGGCGGGTGAGGTCAGACCACACTGCGAGATCACTTGGTTATCTTAATGTTCAGGCAGGAAAGTCCTGAGCTCGAAACACGCGCATCGAAAGATGAACAAGAATTACATAGAGATGTGATTGGCAAGTTGGCCTACTGGTTGAGATTTTCGTCATCTGTGATGCTACCATTGTGGCGAGAAATCGATACACGGGTCTTGAATTACTCACAATCAATTATGAGAGATATTTATCTGAGTGGGAGTGTGCTTTAAAATTAAACTGTTTAATCACTAAGTGTAAATCAAAAGAGTCACATAGAGATGTGATTGGCAAGTTGGCCTACCGGTTGAGATTTTCGTCATCTGTGATGCTACCATCGTGGCGAACAATCAAGACATGGGTCTTGAATCAGTCACAATCTAATATGTAAGATATTGATTTGAGTGGGACCGCACTTTAGGATTGAATTGTCTAAATCTTAGTGAAATTAATTATGAACATAGTCTAAGTGTGATTTGCATAATAGTTGTAGAATGATGGCTCGTGTTTACACCTTCCCTATTATATTGAATAGCTATTATTTATCTGGTTAAAACTTTGTGATTGGTAACATAATGCGAGGATTGTCCTCAAGAGTGCCAAGAAGGACTTTGTCCTATCGCATGCTTTCGGCATTCTCCCACTCTCGTCCTTCGATCCAAAAGCTAGAATTCCATTACGGTCGAGTGCAATATGTTTGCTTCCATGAGACCCGAACTTCAAAAGTTTCGGATAGTTATGTGATATTCACGAAACTGAAAATTATTTTCAGATACAAACAAAGGCTAAAAGATATGAGATATCCAAAGTAATGTATGCTTTGCAAAGTATTAGTAAAGTGTTTACAATGCATTAGACTAAAAAGAGAGGGATCCAGAAGAATGCCTGTCATGAGTTTGATGGTGAATAAAACAACAACTTAAAGATAAAGGACAAGTCCGAAGAGTGTAAGCGAGACTTGCATGCTTAGGATGTCTGGGGATGACTCCACTCTTAAAGTTGGGTGCTTCTTCTGAGAGTAGGAGAAATATTGAAAGTAATACTATTAGAAGTATAATGGCAAAAAGAGAGAAGACTGGAATGTGCAGCTCATGTATGAATGTCAGACGAGTTATTGATGTATGGAAGGCTGGTCAAAGATATAATTCTTGGGAATTATGATTAAACATGTTAGTCACTGATTCTTAGGTATTGTGATTAAAAGTTGATCGCAGAGATACCCTCTCGATTGCATTCTGTTGTGACTCGATGCAAGAACTACTACGGCCTAAAAGACTTGCCAGTAATAAGGTTTAGATACGCGTTGGGAACATAGTAAAAGTTACTATACCTTCCATCCATGTATTAGCTGTATTTATTTTCATAATTCATTTTTGGAGTTTCTTAACTCTAGCCCATTGCATAAAGTATGTTGCAAGAAGGTTGTTCATAAGAGAACAATTATTGTTCGTTGCTATAAATAACATAAGGGCCATGCTTCCATTATGAATGGGATGTATGTTATGGATATTGATGATAAGATAATACATCCATAACACTGACGCTAAATGTCGCAAGACTAAAAGAATAACACATATGTGTGGCATGGCATTTGGTCACATTGGAGAAACCTGCATGGAGAAATTCCATTGTGATGGATTTTAAAGTCATTTGATTATAAATCATCTGACACTTGCAACTTTGATCCGGAAAGTAAAGTGACAAAAATACCGTTCACGGGCCATAAGGAACGAGCAGGCAAACTTATTGGTGATCATACATTTTGATGTGTGTAGTCCAATAAAGGTTGTTGCTAGCAGTGGATTTGTCTATCTTCAGTAATGACTCAAGCAGATATATGGATATTTACTTAATGAGACATAAGTCTGGATCCCTTTGAAATCATTCAAAAGTTTTTCAGAATGAAGAAGAAATTATTGTAACAAAAAATTATGTTTCTGCAATTAGATTGCGAAAAGGAATATTTGAGTTACAAGTTTAGCAAATGTCTGATGAGTTGTGAAAGAAGTTTCATAACTTACACCACTGAGAGTGGAATGTCCGTGAAGATGTAACCAAACCATTTATGACATGGTAAGATCAAAGAAGACATAAATCAATTTGCCATTATCCCTTTTAAAGTAATGCTCTAGAGACTGCGGCTTTTACACTTAAAAGAGCACCATCAGGTCTGTTAAAATGACGCCATGGTATGGTAGGCCCAACCATGTTATGTCTTTTCTTAATATTTGGAATATGGGGCTTGTGTAAAATGTTTACAAACCTATTCCAAATCAGACAAGTGCTACTTTGTAGGTTATCCCAAATTATTGGGTATTCCTCCATCGCTATACCGAGGCAAAAGGTTTGCCATAAAGAGCGGTATAATTTGAAGAAAATGGTTCTTGCAAAAGGGTGAGTTCGAGGACAGTGCAACTTGACGAGATAATAGTATCTTCATCATCAGGTCAAGGGAAAGAAACCTTGGAAGTAATTTCAGAGTTTCCTACTATGACTGATACGGAAGCCTCTACATGAGATGTATGGACTTCGGTCGATCTTGCAGCTAAACCACGTAGGCAAAAGTCATGCAAACCTCTCATGTGTGCAAACGAGATATTGTTGTTAGACAACGGTATACCTATGATAATCAAGGAAGCGATGATGGGCCCTGACTCTGGAATTGGCCAAATGCCAATATAATCCGAGATAGTATCCATATAAATGATTCAAGATTAGATCTTGATAAACCCTCCGAAAGACTTAGAGTCTAACGAGTAGAAATGGAACTATAAACTGATACGGATAAAAATGTTTTATCCATAAAGCTCGACTTGTTACTTATAAGATATTCAAGGAGTTGACTACGGCAAGATTGTCTCACCGTAGCGATGCTTAAAGTCGGTTCGGGTTAAACTAGCAATTAATACATATTTCAATCATGAGATATGATACATGGACCACAAAAGGATTTCCATGAGATGGAAATACAACAAAGGATATGTATGTGATATAGTCCGAAGTATTTTGTCGATTGATACGTCTCCAACGTATCTATTATTTTTGCTTGTTCCATGCTATGATATTATTATTCTTGGATGTTTTTATTATCATTTTATACACTTATATATCATTTTTGGGGAATAACCTATTAACTTAGTGCCACGAGCCAGTTCCTGTTTTCTGCCCTGTTTTTGTTTTACAGAAAATCAATATCAGATAAGATCAAATCGTCCCAAAACTTTTTGGAGATTTTTCTTTGGAGATAAGGATCAACGCAAACTTGGGAACCAAGGGAAAAGCTTTTGGAGGGCCCCACACAGCACCAGGGGGCGCCCTAGGGGGGCGTGCCCTACTGCTGTGTGGGCCCCCTGTGCGGAGTTTTGACCTACTTCCACATCTATAAATACCCAAATATTCATGAAACCCTAGGGGAGTCCACGAAATACTTTTTCTGCCACCGCAAGCCTCTGTTCTCGCAAGATCCCATCTGGAGGCCTTCTCCGGTACTCCGCCTGAGGGGGAACTCATCACGGAGGGGCTCTACATCAACCTTGCCGCCTCTCCAATGATGCGTGAGTCGTTTACCACAGACCTACGGGTCCGTAGGTAGTAGCTAGATGGCTCTCTCTCTCTCTCTTTGTATCTCAATACAATGGTCTCCATGATCTTCATGGAGATCCATCCGATGTAATTACTTTGTGCGGTGTGTTTGTTTGGATACGATGAATTGTGGGTTTATGATCAGATCAATCCTTGTTTTATTTGAGTTCTTTGCTGATCTCTTTTATGCATGATTTAGTATAGCCATGTATTTCTTCTCCGAAGTTTTGGTTTGGTTTGGCCAACTAGATTGGATCTTCTAGCAATGGGAAGAGGTGCTCGGTAATGGTTTCAATCTTGTGATGTTCAGTCCTAGTGACAGAAGGGGAGTTGATATGCATGTATTATTGCCATTAAGGATAACACGTTGGGATGAATTCTTATATGTTTTTATCTTGACTACATCATGTCATCGTTCTTAAAGCATTACTTCGTTCTTTTTGACTTAATACACTAGATGCATGCTGGATAGCGGTCGATGTGTGAAGTAATAGTAGTAGATGCAGGCAGGAGTCGGTCTACTTGATTTGGATGTGATGCCTATATCATGATCATTGCCTTGGATAGCGTCATAATTATTTGCTTTTCTATCAATTGCCCAACAGTAATTTGTTTACCCACCGTATGCTATTTTCTTGAGAGAGATGCCACTAGTGAATCCTACGACCCTCGGGTCTACTTTTATTATAAGATCTATCTTGTTTACTTACTCAAAAATACCAAAAATACTTGCTGCACTTTTTTATCTTTCATTTATTTATCAATCTATCAATCTATCATATACTGTTTAATCTCGTTACTTGACTACCGAGAGATTGACAACCTCTCGTTTGGGTTGGGTGCGAAGGTTTGTGTTTTGTTTGTAGGTGTTGTTTACGTGGTGTTGCTTGGTTCTCCTACTGGATTGATAACATTGGTTTCTTAACTGAGGGAAATACTTACTCTACTGTGCTGCATCATCCTCTCCTCTTCGGGGATAGAAATCCAACGTAGTCTACAAGTAGCATCGATCCAGAGGATGCTAGTGAGTATGCAAACTTCAGAATTCTAGCAATGGACAGAAGAGAGCATAATGGAGTTGGAATCTTCGTTTTGATGAAATAGTCAAAAGAGTTTGATTTTATCAAAGAATAGCGAAGATGCTTGTATGCTTGATGCATTTTTGATTGGAAATAATATAAATTTCATGACACGAATTAGGACTTCATTGAAAATAGTTTTTTGATGAAGTACTTGGGCTAGGTAGCCTCGATATTAGGCATAATTATCTACGGAGATAGATTTTCCTGATAGGGCTAAGCCTAAATACTTATTGACAAGATGCTAAAATAGTTTAGCATGAGAACGCCAAGGAGTGATTCGTGCCGAAGTCACATGGAAAGAGTTTTAGCAAGACTCGGTGTCCTAAAACACTGATGAGAAAAATACATAATGGAGATTGCACAAACTTTTGTGTTTGGATTAATCATGTATTCCATGGTATGTAAAACAACCAGATATGTCCAGTACTCCCACGCAGTTGCGAGTACAGATACCAAAGTGATCAAAATATTGATCATAGGACAGCATTGAAAAATGTCGTTGAGTACTAAAGTAGCAATGATGACATGTTTTCTCGCAAGCAGAGATTATGAAGAGTTCATTGTAAGAAGTTACATCGATACAGTCTTCATCAATGCTCCATGTGATTTTTGATTTAAGTTAATGGTTTTGTGTAATACACGAAATGGTTGCATAGTAAGTTGGAATTGTTCCAAAAACATGTTACTGTGGTGAATTCTATAAGGAAGGCTGATGTATGTTGATGCTTTAGAAGCGAAAAAGAAGATGTTGAATCATATAGTTCATTCATGAACTTAGTATGGTTCCATAATGACTTTCGGTCAATGGAACACTATTGCAGATAGTTGCTCCATAGCTCAGTCTGAGGAATCAAGGTTCGACCAGTGATTCACATATATACAAAGCTAAGTCCACACAGAAAATGAATTTTGTGAAAGCGTGAAAACGCGAGGATATGCAAAGATACACACGGACCCAAAGTTGTCAAATCCGTTGGAAAGGGACTATACCACAAGCGATGCATATTTTACACCAGTATGCCATAGGTGTAAAGTGCATTAGCATTAACTAGATTATTGACTCTAGTGCAAGTGGGAGCCTGTAGGAGATACGCCCTAGAGGCAATAATGATTGTTATTATTTATCTCCATGTTCATAATTATGTTTATACTCCGTGCTATAACTACTATGGTTCTTGAGTCTACAATAACCACGAGGCTCGAAGGAAAACCCATCTGGACATGTGGAATAATAAACAGTAAACTGTATTCCTAGTCATGCCTCTAAGACTGGCTCAAGTGTTGCATGATGATTATGTTTTCTTGATCATGGGCATGTCTATGCCGAGAACTTTGAGGACACAATGTTAGAAGAACACTTGTGTTGAATCGACCCGATTGATGTTATGCTATGAGATACATTCGTCACAAGTTAATGGTAAATAACACAGAGAAAGTTAATGTTTGCATAATTCCTTAGACCATGAGAGTATTGAGTTTCTTCATGCTTGCTTCATGAACTTTGGGGTTTGTTAAACGTCATTCATAAAAGGGTGGCTATTACGAGGAAAAGTATGACAAGGGACTTGATAGCTCAAGATTGGCATTTGCTCCTCTGACAATGGAGAGATATTCTTGGGGCCCTCTCGGTATTACGGTATCCATCATCGTCTGGCCAGACACAATGTGATTTGATCATAGGGATGCCGGAACGCGGAAATGAGAAAAGAGAACAAAACCGGTAACGAGGTAACTGGCATAGTGGACAAGTTGTTGATTCATGGGGATGCCGCTAAGTCTCACCTCGGGTGTTTGTAACATATCGTAAAGCAACAGGAATAACATACGGCAACTAACAGGTTCACTCAAATATTCATTCATGTGGGTATAGGGATCAATATGGATGTCCACGGTTCCGCTATTGATCATTGATCGAAAAGTGTTCTGGTCATGTCTATACTTCACCGAACCTATAGGGTCACACGCTTAAGGGTCATCTATCTACTGAATACTAGATAGGGAGTCAAAGAGAAAGTCACCGAAAAGGTTTCAGAGATGACGAAAAAGTTCCGGAGAGAAAACCGGAAATGTTTCGGAGTTACCGGAAATGTTTCGGAGATGAAAATCATAATACCGGAAATTTTTTGGAGCGCATCCAGAATTAGTTTAGGGGCTACTGGAAATGTTCTGGACCTTCACAAATATTTTTGAATTAAATGGTCACGGAAAAATATCTTCATGAATAGTAGAAACACTATTAGGATGCTTTTTGGAAAGCCACCTTTTTGGGCTTTTCCCAAAAGATCTAGAGGATGACATGGAAAGGTGGGAGCCCCTTTTGAGCGGGCATCCAAATGGTGTGGCCGGCCAAGGAGGAGCTCCTCCATAGAGCTCCACTTGCCTTCCCTTTATGCCATTATGAAGGACACATGTGATGGGTTTTTTTGTATTATCAAGTGCCACTCTAACCCTTGCCTCACCCTATAAATAGAGGGAGAGAGGAGCTCTCCACACTCACTTAATCTCTCATACACAATGCCATGCAATGATCTGGCTTCTTCTCTCCCTAACATGAAATAGTTTAGAGCCGAAAGGCTATCTGGGTTCCAGTGGGAAGTAGTTCTGGATGGCGAAGCCCTGCCGGATAGCTGACACCATATGTGTGCAACCAGGTAGAGAGGTCGTAGTTTTGATCTTAGTTCGAGAGTGCCTCTCAAAGGGCTGTCCGAGTAATAATCTGAGTTTCTATGAGTCCCTCCCGAAGGGCTGTCCACGATACCGTCCGAGGGATTGGTTGAGGGCCTCTCGATGGGCTGTTCGAGTGACCGTCCAATAGATTGTCTGAGCGACTGTCCGATAGCCTCCTGAAGGGCTATCCGAGGGACCGTCTGAGGAGCAGACAAGGGAGAACATCCTAGCGGTTGGGAGGTTGTAAATCCTAGCTGCGGGGATCTGCACTGACGATCGTCACCAACTCTACTTTCGCTACACTACAAGTTGGTAATGATCAGATCAAACCTTGTATGCATCTTCATAGTGGTCCTGGGCTGGTGCTTAGGTCAGATTTTTTTTGTTTTCGGCTGCGTTACCCTACGGGTAACCCCTCACACCAAAGCAATCATTCCTACTTATCCCTCTTTGATGGATTGTGTGGGAGATAGTGAGGTGGCGAAGGAAGAGGAAAATGGGTTTGACAAATTCATGGGCAAACTCAAAGGTGAGACCAAGAAGCACTTTGTTGCTCTCTTGGAACAACTTGGTGAAGCTAATGCTCACATTGAATCTCAAGAGGAGTCCATTTCTAAAATGGAAGGGTATGGTCGTGAGTATGCTGATGAGATATCGAATCTTCCTCTCGCTCTTGAGCAAGAGCAAGGTCTTCGAGTGGCTCTTGAGGAGTCACAAAATGTTGACCTTGCTAAATTAAAGAAAGATCATGATCACGCTCAAGTTCTTGCTAAAGTGCTTAAATCTCAAAATGACAAACTTGGGGTTGGCCATGCAAGACTCAAAGAGGAGTTTGAGTTACTTGACAAGTCTCACAAGGCCTTGAAGGGTTCTCATGCTTCCCTCAAGGAGTCTCATGTTCAACTACAAGTGAGGCTAACTAAAGAGATCACAACTTGTCCTCCTTTTGTTTTAATTGATAATGCTCGTGCGACTAACCCTTGTTGTGAGCATGCTCATCTTGTTGAGGAGAATGTTAAGTTGAAGGAGCAACTTGAGAGAGGCCTTGTCTCATGCATACAAGGTGAGAAGAACCTCAACAAACTTTCGAGCAATCAAAAGGAAGTTCTGGCAAAGGAGGGACTTGGATTTGCACCCTCGTCAACCAAGAAGAAGAAGAACAAGAAGAACAAGAACAGCAAGACCAAACAATCTCTCCCTCTCAAAGATGTATTTGTGAAGGAGGAAGAGAGTTCTCAAAGGGAGAAGAAGAACAAGGTGGTGGGTGGTGGTGCCAAAAGGGGCTAAACCACTCATCCCGATCATGCCGGCGATTTTAACCCTTCTTATGTTTTATGTCATGCTAGTGATGGGTATGTTTATGCCAAATTTGTTGGTTCTCCTTATGAGTACATTGAATGGTCTATTTGGGTTCCTAAGACCCCTATTACTAACATCAAAGGACTCATTCAAAAATAGGTACCTAAAACTAAGAATTGATCATATGTAGGAGTTTCCTTTCAGTGGCGTGTCATGGTTGCTTGATAGTGGAGCGACAAATCATATGACCGGAAGCAAGGAATTGGTGGTGGATGTTCAATCAAGTACATCTATGCCCACTCATGTCCAATTTGGTGATGCTTCAATGTCAAAGGAATTGGGTCTTGGTAAGGTAGTCATCTCACCAGACTTATCCATTGAGAAGGTCATGCTAGTTGAGACCCTTGCATACAATTTACTTTCCGTTCATCAACTTGCACTTATGGGCTTTGCAACGTTCTTTGATATTGATACCGTGGCCCTTTTATGGAGCAAGACTCTTAAGGTAGCCTTTGTTGGACATGTCGAAAATGTTGTTTATGTGGTTAATTTTTCGGAGAAACCCACTAAGACCTCAACTTGTCTAATGGCTAAAGTTGACGTGGGGTGGCTTTGGCATCGCCATTTAGCCCACGTCAATATGATATCTTTGCAAAGCCTCCTCAAAGGGGATCACATCCTTGGACTAACAAATGTTAGTTTTGCCAAAGATCGTGCTTGCAGTGCTTGTATCGAAGGAAAGCTACATGAACAGGCTCACGATCCCAAGACTCTTATTTCTTCCAAGAGGCCTTTGGAGCTCCTTCACATGGATCTCTTTGGACCTCCATCATTTGATAGTCTTGGGGGTAGAAAGTATTGCTTGGTAATTGTGGATGACTATTCAAGATACACATGGGTATATTTCTTCAAGAGGAAGAGTGACACCCAACAAACCATGATTGACTTTGCAAATGAAGCTGAACAACAACACAATGCAAAGATATTGATCATTAGAAATGACAATGGCACCGAGTTCAAGAACTACACCTTGGATGAGTTTCTTGGAGATGAGGGGATCAAGCATCAATATTCTGCACCTTATACCCCTCAACAAAATGGTGTGGCGGAGAGGAAGAACCAGACATTGATTGACACGGCAAGGACCATGATGGCAGAATTCAAGTCTCCGTACACCTTTTGGGCCGAGGCCATCAACACCACTTGTCATGCATCCAATCGGCTCTATCTTAGCAAAGGCTTGAACAAAACTCCTTATGAGATACTTACCAGTAACAAGCCCAACCTTATGACTTCCGGGTGTTCGGTTGTAAGTGTTTCATTCTGAAAGGTGCTCGTTTGTCTAAATTTGAAACTAGAGCTCAAGAGGGCATATTTGTTGGTTATGCGACAAACTCTCATGCTTACTGAGTTCTCAACAAGTCCAATGGGCTCATTGAGGAATCGTGTAACATGGAGTTTGATGAAAATAATGGCTCCCAAGTGGAGCAAAGTAGTCTTTGTGATGTAGGTGATGAAATTCCTCCTCAAGCCATAAGAAGAATGGGCATGGGCCAAATCCAACCCATTGAGTAACCCCTTGTGGTATTAGGAGAAGGACAATATTCTACGCAAGTGGAACCATCACCAACACTAAATCCACATGCTTCCGAAGAACAACGTGAAGGCCCTCAATCAAGTGAACAAGATCAAGGGCAAGATCAACACAATGATGGTGGTGATGCACCATGTGATGCCCAAGATCAAGTTCATGACCATGAGAAAGCTCAAGATGTGGAACAAGCTCAAGAAGACGCTCAAGATCCCCAAGATGAAGCTCCTCAAGAATCTCTTGAAGAGAAAATAGAGAGTCGTGCCGCCAAGATTGCTTCTAATCTTCAACATCAACAACACACGATGGACAATGTTCTAGGATGCTTAAGAAAAGGGGTAACTACTCATAAACAATTAACAAACTTTTGTCAGCATCACGCGTTTGTTTCTTGTGTTGAACCCCAAAAGGTCTATGAGGCGATCGAGGACTCGTATTGGCTTGATGCCATGCATGAAGAACTCAACAACTTTGAGCACAACAAAGTGTGGAAATTTGTGGAAATACCAAAGGAGAATCACAATGTCATAGGGACCAAGTGGATCTTCAAGAACAAGCAAGATGCTCATGGGATAGTGATTTGCAACAAGGCGAGATTGGTGGCTCAAGGTTACTCGCAAGTCAAAGGTGTTGATTACGGTGAAACTTTCGCTCCCGTTGCTCGCTTTGAATCTATTCGCATGTTGCTTGCATATGCATCTCATTGTAATTTCAAGTTACAACAAATGGATGTGAAGAGTGCATTTCTTAATGGTCCCCTTAATGAGTTGGTGTATGTCAAACAACCCCCAGGATTCGAGGATCCCAAGTTCCCCAATCACGTCTATAAACTCGATAAGGCACTCTATGGCCTTAAACAAGCCCCACGTGCGTGGTATGAGCACCTCAGCGAGTTGTTAGAAGATCATAGGTTTGAAATTGGAAAAATTGATCCCACTCATTTTACTAAGAGGGTTAAAGGGGATTTGTTCATATGCCAACTATATGTTGATGATATTATTTTTGGTTCTCCTAAAAAAGCTTTCAATGATGAGTTCACCACAGTTATGACCGAGAAGCTTGAGATGTCTATGATGGGAGAGATAAAGTTCTTTCTTGGATTCGAAGTCAAGCAACTTAGAGAAGGAACTTTTATCAATCAAGCCAAGTACACCCAAGACATACTCAAGAGGTTCAAGATGGATGATGTCAAAGGGGCAAAGACTCCCATGCCCACCACATGGCATCTTGACCTTGATCCCAATGGTAAAGCGGTGGATCAAAAGGTATATCATTCTATGATTGGATCCTTGCTTTACCTTTGTGCATCTAGACCGGATATCATGTTGAGTGTGGAAATGTGTGCAAGGTTTCAATCCGCACCAAAAGAAAGTCACTTTGTGGTGGTTAATATAATCTTTTGATATTTGGCTCATACCCCAGACTTAGGCTTATGGTATCCTAAAGGATCATGCTTTGATCTTATTGGGTATTCAGACTCGGATTGAGTGGGAGACCAAGTGGAGAGGAAGTCAACTTCCGGAGGGTGCCAATTCCTTGGTCGCTCTTTGGTAAGTTGGCCTTCCAAGAAGCAAAATTGTTTGCCTCTCTCCACCACCAAAGCTGAGTGCATCGCTGCCGCAAGTTTTTGTGCCAATTGCTATGGATGAGGCAATCTTTAAAGGATTACGGTGTCATTTCTGACAAAGTGCCTCTTCTATGTGACAATGAAAGTGCTATCAAGATTGCCAACAACCCCGTGCAACATAGCAAGACGAAGCATATTGAGATTCATCATCATCTCATCCATAATCACGTCAAGTGTGGAGATATTGATCTATCTTATGTAGGCACCGGGTAACAACTGGCGGATATTTTCACAAAGCCAATGGATTAATCAAGGTTCCATGAGTTAAGGCATGAGCTAAATATCATTGATTCGAGCAATGTGGTCTAAGACCATGCTCATCCAACCGGACTCATCATTTTGTCTTATTCTAGATGTAGGCACATAAGTAGGGGGAGTGGAAATCAACTCATGGTTTCTCATATCCCTACTAGTGCATAAATTAAACCTATCTTTCACATCCGCCATTTTTTATGGCACTTGTGCTTCAAAGATGAGTTTTGGCTTTGGGCCCAAGGTTAAAATCTTCATGGTGTCAAACCATTCATACTGTAACAAAGGTGGCCTGAGCCACCGACCCTCTCTTTTATGGAGGTTTTGGCTCTCATTGGATTTTCATTTGCTTTATCTAGACTTTTAGGTCTTAGGTGTTTTTTCACTCCAAATTTGGCTTTTCTCTTTTTGTATCTTGCAATCTTGGAGTGCACACCATCATATTACAGTTACTTGTTTTCAACCCAAGCCCATACTCATCCCAAAACCATCTGAAAATTCTTTGTGCACAATTCATTTTTGATCTTGTAGCAGCTCCAGCGTCTGGGCGGTACAACCGCAGGGCAGAGCGGTTCAACCGCTTCTTCCCTCGGCTGTAACGCTCCAGAGGTTCAATCGGTGGGGAAGTCGCGGTCTACCGCTAATCCCCTCGGCTGATGAGATGGCCCAGTACAACTGCTACATTGCCTGCGGTACTACCGCCCACCTTCCTAGGTGAGCGGAAGTACCGCCCGCAACCCAGCTGGTTGTACAGGGGGTGGTACAACCGCTCTGTGTAGCGGTACAACCAATCTTGGTTACGGGGCCATATAAGGGGCACGAGACAAAGGGGTTTTCTTCTCCCCTTCTGTTCGTTGTCTTCCTTCTTCGCCCTAACCACGGGACCCCGCCGCTGCTGCCCCAGGACGCCCTCCGGCACCCCGGTTCCTCCGCTCCCCCATCGGATCCTCTCCGTGGAGGGTTCCTCCTCCCCGATCTCTTCTCATGGACTCCCGTAATGCCCCGATTCATTTTCCTTTAGGTTTCAAACTTTGAATCCTTATCTCTAGGGCATTGCTTGTAGTTCCATGTTTTTGGCTAAACTTTTGGGTGGAAGAGATCACATTGGTGCTATTTTCGTACTAGTAAGTAGTTGGAGAGGTAGTAATGGATAAATTGTTTAAAATCTCATGGTTGTGCTCTCTCTCCCATGGTGAAACTCTTGTTGGCTAGCGGTACAACCGCCCACCCAGGCTGTACAACCGGTCCATGCGGTTCTACCGTGGATACGGATGGTACAACCGCTAGTTCTGAATATATTTCTTCACTATTGTCCTTTCTCTCCATTTGCTACGTACATTCTTCCGGACTTGTGTACATATTCCTTATCTTTTCTTGGTCCCTCTTTTGCTCCTCCTTGTGTGCAGGCAGTTCTGGTTCTCGCCCTGTTCCTCGCAAGAATGCCAAGAAGCGTGCAAGAAGGGGCAAATAGTTAGTGGATGAAGAGTCTAAGGTGGTCATGCCTTCCAATGCTACCCGCCGTCAGAAGTATGCCGCGGCCAAGCAAAGGATGGCCAAGCCTATGCTTAAGTGGTCCCTCAAGGATTGGGGAAGATTTCGTGTTGTCAATCCCTATGCCACTCCGAGGAACCCCAGGTGGAATGTTCTGGAGTACTGGACTGAATATCAAGACAGGATTGTTGGTGAGGTCTAAGATGTGGACAAGAACAAGTTCACCAAGCAGTGATCCATTGATGTTCAGCACATGCGTGATAACGCCAATTACTTTGGTGAGGCTTTCACACTCTATGAGGAGTTTGATCTTCTAAAGATCATGGAGGTTAACTGTGACTATGACCCTCATTTGGTTCATCAGTTTTATGCCACAGTGGACTTTGGCCGTGATGATGCTCGCACCCTTACATTCATGCTCCACGATGTGTTCTTTCAGGTGCCCTGGAGCGCGTTCTGGAACGCTCTTAGGTATGGTGACACTGGTTTGGAAGGCAATGGTGGCATTCGTCCTCATGACAGGCCTAAGCCTATGGGGAAGAATGTTTTGGCTCCTCTGTATCTGGCCAGTCATGGCAAGATGGGTGACTTGGCTGATCTTATTCCTATTTATGACATCATGCACTGGATCTTCCGGAATGTCCCTTTGCCCAAGGTGGGCAACCAGGATCAGATCCATGGTTACCTTGTTGACTTGTTGCTTGCTATGCACAATGAGGCTGGAAAAGGTTGCCCCATTGACTTATCCAACTGACTGTGGCAGGAGATGTTTGTGGTGGTGGCTTACCGCAAGGTCCCGAATTTTGCTCCCATTATCATGGTGTTCTTGAATGCTATGTGGGCAACTCGCCAACCTGGTGAGCAGCTGACTTCGCCTGACAACCTTGTTGTTCATGATGTGAAGAAGCTCAAGAGGAAGACTCACAAGAAGCCCAGGTTCACTAAGGATAATCCAGAGGATGTGTTTGCTACCTCCAATGACAGTGAATTTGAGTTAGAGGCTGGGGTTAAGCCTACCTGGGCGGTCAAGCTGGAGGACAAGCTCAGGAAGACTTTCTGCTTGCAGGTGGATATCCAGAAGAAGATGTATGATGCCCACAGAGATGAGAAGTTGGCTCATCGTCGTTAGATTTTGATGATGAGGTAGTTGAACATTGCTGTTAATAGTAGGACAGAGAAGCACATCACTCCAGAGGACAACTGGATCTCCACCCACAGCAGACGGACTGATGACAATGATTCTGATGCTGGTCCTTCTGCTTCTACTACTCGTGGTGCTGCTGAGGATGAGGATGAGGACATGGAGGCTGAGGACCCTGATGGTGGTGATGGCTCTGACGAGAAGACTGAGGAGTCCGATGATGACTATTGATCTACAAGGGCTCTAGCATCGCTATTTCCCTTTTGGTGTCTTGATTCCAAAGGGGGAGAGAGATCTTATTAGGATTTCGAGGGATTTGCATGGGTGGGGGTCACGAGTTTGTTTTCTTGGCAGTTTTTGCTAGCTTGTGACTCCATCTTTAGTTGAACTATTTGCTTTGGTTTGAGAACTTATTTGGTTTGAAGACATTGTTCATATGCGTGGTGTGAGACATGCTATCCCTATATTATCTATCTTTATCATGTCATTTATGTTTGTGGAGCCATGTTGTTAATTATGCCCTTATATGTTGCTCCACTTCATTTCATTGCAAATATATGCTTAGTGTATATTATTTGCATTTGCATCCCATTGTTGTCTCTAAAACCTAGGGGGAGCCTATCTATATTTTCTAGACCTCTTGTGCAAATAGCTGTACTGTAATCAATCACCAAAAAGGGGGAGATTGAAAGGGCATTTCCCACCTTAAGTATTTTGGTGTTGATGACAATGCAATTTGCCGACTAATCGTGTGTGCTTAAACTACTCAGGTATCCTTTATATGGCACAGGATGGATGGGCACCCCCTTCGGATATAAAAGAGCGAAGACGGTTTTCTTGACACCTTTTATTTCTTTGGTCGTAGGAAATCCGTACTATTAAGAGGGGTGCTACTTGTAGCTTGCGTTGGTATTTCCTCGAAGAGGAAGGGACGATGTAGCACAGTAGAGGTAAGTATTTCCCTCGGGTATGAAATCAAGGATATCAATCCAGTAGGAGAATCACGCAACACCTCATTAGCAGCACCTGCACACAAAACAACAAATCGTTGCACCCAATGCTAACAAGGGGTTTTCAATCCCTTGGCGGTAAATTGCAAGATTAAATTGTATGGTGATACATAGATAGATCAAACTAAAATAAAAAAAATAAAGAAAATTGCAGCAAGTATTTTTAGGGTTTTAGTAAATGATAAAGATAGACTCGGGGGCCATAGTTTTCACTAGAGGCTTCTCTCGAGAAAATATCATACGGTGGCTAAACAAATTACTGTTGGGCAATTGATAGAAAAGCAAATAATCATGACGATATCCGAGGCAATGATCATGTATATAGGCATCATGTCCGAGACAAGTAGACCGACTCCTGCTTGCATCTACTACTATTACTCCATACATCGACCGCTATCCAGCATGCATCTAGTATATTAAGTTCATAAAGAACGGAGTAACGCCTTAAGCAAGATGACATGATGTAGGCAAAGTAAACTCACGCATGAATAAACCCCATCTTTTTATCCTTAATAGCAATGATACATACGTGTCATGTCCCTTTCTGTCACTGGGATTGAGCACCGCAAGATCGAACCCATTACAAAGCACCTCATCCCATTGGAAGATAAATCAATCTAGTTGGCCAAACCAAACCAATAGATCGGAGAAGAAATATGAAGCTATAATAATCATGCATAAAAGAGATCAGAGAAGACTCAAATAATATTCAGGGATAATCTGATCATAAACTCACAATTCATCGGATCCCAACAAACACACCGCAAAAATTGATTACATCGGATAGAACTCCAAGAACATAAAGGAGAACATTGTATTGAAGATCAAAAAGAGAGAAGAAGCCATCTAGCTAATAACTATGGACCCGAAGGTCTGTGGTAAACTACTCACGCATCCTTGGAAAGGCAGCAAGGTTGATGAAGAGCCATTTCATGATCGATTCCCAGTCCGGCGGAGTGCAGGAAAAGGCCTGCAGATGGGATCTCTCGAGAACAGGAACTTGCGGTTTTGGAAAAAGTATTTCGTGGACTCCCCTCATGGTTTCCTGATTTATGGGTATTTATAGAGCTGGAATTAGGTCAAATGGAGCTGTGTGGGCCCCATGACCTACCAGGGCACACCTGCCCCCCCCCCTAGGTGCGCCCTGGTGCCTCGTGGGCCACTGCTTCATCTTCTAGCCCTCTCCCAATGCTTCGAGTACTTGTTATGTCCAGAAAAAAATCTCCAAAAAGTTTCGTGGCATTTGGACTTCGTTTGATATTGATATTCTGGAAAACCAAAAACAGGCTAAAAATATTAACTGGCACTAGGCACTAAGTTAATAGGTTAGTCCCAAAAAATGATATATAATTGCTGTAAATGATAGATAAAACATCCAAGATTAATAATATAACAGCATGGAACAATAAAAAATTATAAATATGTTGGAGACGTATCAAGCATCCCCAAGCTTAACTCCTGCTCGTCCTCGAGTAGGTAAGTGATAAAAACAGAATTTTTGATGTGGAATGCTGCCTAACATAATCATCACATATTCTTTTCTTTGTGGCATGGACATTTGGACTTGGATCATTCAAAGCAATAGTCTATAGTTTGACATGAAGATATAAATACTCAAGCATACTAACAAGCAACCATGTCTTTCAAAATATCAACGCTAAAGAAAGTTATCCCTAGCCCATTATGCTCAATCATTGATCCATTCATGAAACACACTCAAATATTAGCTACACACAATGCACAAGTATGACAATAGTGCTCTCTAGTTGGTTCTTTGTAAGAGAAGATGGAGACTCAAATAAAAAATAAAAATTGCATAAAAGTAAATAGAAAGGCCCTTCGCAGAGGGAAGCATGGATTTGCGGAGGTGCCAGAGCTCAAAGCTTAAATTTAGTGAGAAAAATTATTTTGAGAGACATGCTTTTCCTGTCAACGAAAACGATCGAGAATTCCCAATATTTTCCATGCTAGACACATCATAGGTGGTTCCCATACAGAAAGTAAAGTTTATTTCCTTTCCACCATTCTTTCACAATCCAAGGCTAGCCGTATCCATGGGTGCCCTCCATACCAATTCTTTCCAAGGAATTTTGTTGTTATTAATTTGATTCATTGTGGGACTGGGCATCCCTATTACCTGCCACTCTCTCGTGCAATGACAAGTGAATAAACACTCATCATGAGAATAACACACCTAGCATGGAAAATATTGGCCACCCCCTGCCGCTTCATGAGCGGTACGGGCACACAAAATGGAAAAATTATTTTGAAAATTAGAGTTGGCACATGCAAATTTACTTAGAATGGCATGGAAATACCGCATATAGGTAGGTATGGTGGACTCATTCGGCAAAACTTTGGGTTTAAGGAGTTGGATGCACAAGCAGTATTCTCGCTTAGTACAAGTGAAGGCTAGCAAATAGATTGAGAAGCAACCAACCAAAAAGCAAAAACGGTCATAAGCATGCATTGAACATAACTAACACTGAATAATGCACCATAAGTAGGATATAATTTTGTTGCATAACTATTGACTTTACGTGCATGCATAGGGAATCACAAACCTTAACGCCAATATTCTTACTAAATCATAATTACTCACTAACATGACTCACATATTATCATCTCCATATCGCAAAACTATTGCAATGAATTAAACTTATCATATCCAATGATCTATATGAAAGTTTTTATTATATCCCTCTTGAATATTCATCACTTTGGGACCAAATTCATATCTTTTGCAAATTACCATTACTATTATCAACTCTCAAAAAGATATAAGTGAAGCATAAGAGAAAATATTTCATCAAAATTTCATCTTAACAACTCTCAAAATAATTTAAGTGAAGCATGAGAGTGCAAATATTTCTTCAAAATTTCATCAACTCCCAAAATAATCTAAGTGAAGAACGGGAGTTAAATATTTCTTCAAAATTTAGCCCCCGCTGTTCTCAAAAAGATTTAAGTGAAGCACTAGAGCAACTGCCTAGCTCAAAAAATTTAAGTGAAGCACATAGAGTATTCTAGCAAATCATGATAAACGTGTGGCTCTCTCAAAAAGGTGTGTCCAGCAAGGATGATTATGACAAACTAAAAAGCAAACAAAGCAAAGACTCATATAATACACGACGCTCCAAGCAAAACTCATATCATGCGACGAATAAAAATATAGCTCCAAATAAAATTACCGATGGTTGGTAGAAGAAAGAGGGGATGCCTTCTGGGGCATCCCCAAGCTTAGACGCTTGAGTCTTCCTTGAATATTACCTTGGGGTGCCTTGGTCATCCCCAAGCTTATTCTCTTGCTACTCCTTATTCCTTCATCCATCATGATCTCACCCAAAACTTGAAAACTTCAATCACACAAAAGTCAACGAAACCTTCATGAGATCCATTAGTATAACAAATAAATCACTACCTTAGGTACTGTTGAAAACCCATTCATATTTATTTTTTTGCATTATACCTACTGTATTCTAACTTCCCCATGGCTTATACCCCCCGATACAATCCATAGTTCCATCAAAACAAGCAAAACAATGCATCAAACACAGAATCTGTCAAAAACAGAACAGTCTATAGTAATCTATTTAAAAGCCATACTTATGTAAATCCAAAAATTCTTAAAAATTAGGAAAACGTGGAAAACTCATATACCAATACTGTGTAAAAATTTCAGATTTTTCTGACGCTCCAGTACAGAACCAAAATTCTAGCACTGGACGCAAAACTTTCTGTTTTCCAAACAGCATCAATTATACTATCTTCCAAATCATCCCAAAGGCTTTACTTGGCACAAACACTAATTAAAACATAAAAACACACTCATAACAGTAGCAAAAATGTGTAAACACACAACAACAGAAACAAAACACAAAAATTTATTTTATTGGTTGGGTTGCCTCCCAACAAGCGCTATTGTTTTATGCCCCTAGCTAGGCATAATGCATAGTTTCAAGTGTTGTCATCTTTAGTTTTAATTATTTTTGCGGGGTTTTTCTCAAACCCGGGAGGCTCTTTACACTTCCCATTATTCTATGGAAATGAGGCAATTTTAAGCTCAAGAATATCCAATCGCTTATTGCATAAAGTAATCAAAGTATTCATTCGATTGAGATTTCCACTAATATTTTTAAGAGGTTCATTAAACTTTTGCAATTCAACCAAATTTTTCTGCATGTCACCCAATTTATCTAATATTTGAACCCCTTCTTGAGTATAAGTAAAACCCTTTTGTGGTGGTGGAATCCCCAATATACCCTCTATTATTTCATAGGCAGTATTGGCCTCACTTTCAATAAAATTCCCTTTTGCGGCAAAGTCCAAAAGTTGTATCTGATGCTTAGTTAAACCTATATAGAAATTGTGAAGCAAACCTTTTAAATCTCCTTTTATAGAGCAAACATGGTAGGATTCCATTAACCTATGCCAAGCATCTTTAAGATTTTCTGCTTGTTTCTGTTTGAAGTAAAGCACCTCAAAATCCGGTGACAAAGGAGGGGTAGTTGCGCTAGTCATGATGACAAAGTGAGCAAATCACACAAAAAGGTAAATGAAAAATATTTTTGTATTTTTGTAAAAAGTTTTAGAAGTGGGGGAGATGAAAACGGGAGGCAAATGCAAATAAAATAAATGCAAGGAGATGAGGTTTTATGCGTAGGTTCTTGATAGATGTTGATGATGTCTCCACGGCAACGGCGCCAGAAATTCTTCCTGCTGCTTCTACCTTGCATTGGTATTTCCCCAAAGATGAAGGGATGATGCAGCATAGTAGAGGTAAGTATTTCCCTCAGTTATGTAACCAAGGTTATCAATCCAGTAGGAGAATCACGCAACACCTCATTAGCAGCACCTGCACACAAAACAACAAATCCTTGCACCCAACGCTAACAAGGGGTTGTCAATCCCTTGGCGGTAATTTGTAAGATTAAATTGTATGGTGATAGATAGATAGATCGAACTAAAATACAAAATAAATAAAAGAAAATTGCAGCAAGTATTTTAAGGGTTTTAGTAAATGATAAAGATAGACCCGGGGGCCATAGTTTTCACAAGAGGCTTCTCTCGAGAAAATAGCATACGGTGGGTAAACAAATTACTATTGGGCAATTGATAGAAAAGCAAATAATCATGACGATATCCAAGGCAATGATCATGTATATAGGCATCATGTCCGAGACAAGTAGACCAACTCCTGCCTGCATCTACTACTATTACTCCATACATCGACCGGTATCCAGCATGCATCTAGTATATTAAGTTCATAAAGAACGGAGTAACGCCTTAAGCAAGATGACACGATGTAGACAAAGTAAACTCACGCATGAATAAACCCCATCTTTTTATCCTTAACAGCAATGATACATACGTGTCATGTCCCTTTCTGTCACTGGGATTGAGCACAACAAGATCGAACCCATTACAAAGCACCTCTTCCCATTGCAAGATAAATCAATCTAGTTAGACAAATCAAATCAATAGATCGGAGAAGAAATACGAAGCTATAATAATCATGCATAAAAGAGATCAGAGAAGACTCAAATAATATTCATGGATAATCTGATCATAAACTCACAATTCATCGGATCCCAACAAACACACTACAAAAAGTGATTACATCGGATAGAACTCCAAGAACATCGAGGAGAACATTGTATTGAAGATCAAAAGGAGAGAAGAAGCCATCTAGCTACTAACTATGGACCCGAAGGTCTGTGGTAAACTACTGATGCATCATCGGTAGGGCAGCAAGGTTGATGAAGAGCACTCCGTGATCGATTCCCCCTCAGGCGGAGTGCCGGAAAAGGCCTCCAGATGGGATCTCTCGAGAACAGGAACTTGCGGTGGTGGAAAAAGTATTTTGTGGGCTCCCCTCATGGTTTCAGATTTATGGGTATTTATGGAGGTGGAATTAAGTCAAACGGAGCTGGGTGGGCCCCACGAGCCACCAGGGCGCGCCTGCCTCCCCAGGCGCTCCCTGGTGCCTCGTGGGCCACATTTTCATCTTCTGGCCCTCTCCCGAAGCTTCCAGTACTTGTTATGTCCAGGAATAAAATCTTCAAAAAGTTTCGTTGCATTTGGACTTCGTTTGATATTGATATTCTGGAAAACCAAAAACAGGCAAAAAACAGCAACTGGCAGTGGGCACTAAGTTAATAGGTTAGTCCCAAAAAATGATATATAATTGCTATAAATGATATATAAATCATCCCAGATTGATAATATAACAACATGGAACAATCAAAAAATATAGATACGTTGAAGACGTATCAAGGGGGTCCACATCGGAAGGTACGGGTGGAATCAAACACGTACACAAATACATATTGCACCCAAATATAGCCTTCTGTTTTGTGGAGAGAGCCCATTTTCTAACTTATGCAAAGAAACTTGGCCAGAGCGGTTGTACCGCAGGTAGCAGCGGTTGTACCGCTCCCTCTATGGAGTGGCCACGCTAGTACTGCTCCGGCGGTAGTACCGCGTGCTACAACGGTTGTACCGACCTGCTTGCAGGCGGTTCAATCGGGCCGTGCACCAGCGCAACCACTGCCCGTGGGGTGATTCCCACGGGTATGGCTGCGGTACCCGAGAGGTGGCTACCTGGTTGTTCCGGTATATAAGTTATATACCGATACAACCGGGGTTTAGGGCGGTTGTACAGCTAGGGACTTAGCGATAACCGGAAGTCACTTCTGGGCGGTTGAACTGGGCCAAGTTCCGCCCCATCCACCGCTCCAACGGTGAATTCTTTCGATTAATGGGTGGTACAATGGCGGTGGCCACTACTGGGAAAAGACTTATAGGTGAACTCAAATCAGTGGCGGATGCGACATGCTACCTGCCATAGTTATTTTTTTAAACAAGCAGTGGCGGGTAACAAAAACCGCCCGCCACAGCTAGTAGCGTAACAGTGGCGGGCAGTATTTGCCGCCTGCCACAGGTATAATCTGTCGGATGGGTCTTATTTTGCGTAACTCAGCGGAGACGCGAGCTAACTAACGCCCGCCATAGTTAAATGAACCAGCAGTGGCGGGCGTGACCTAGCAGCCGCCACTAGTTATCCTTGCCGGATGTCCAGTTTTGGCAGAACATAGCTGTGGCAGGTACTTACTACCGCCCCCCAGTGTTAGGTTTAGCAGCAGTGGCGGGCTATTAATTCGGCCCGCCACAAAACATTTTCCCGTGCAGGATGCTATCCACGGCACCGAGCAGTGGCGGGTTCCTTTTAGCGCCCGCCACTCATGTGATCGTGTGTAATTTTTGCTGGCTGGTACAGTAGCTTCTTCCCCTCCCCAATTTCTTCTTCCTCTCCAACAAGGCCCTCTTCTTCTTCCTCTTACTCCTCTCGCTATTGGTCATCCTAGACGCTCTCTCTCCTATTTACCCTTATGGGACCACTTTTCCATGGCATAGTTAGTCCTCGGGCCCACCTCCACCCTAATTAATTAGCATTCGTTGATCGGACACCACATCTCTCTCTTCTTCATTTCATCCAATCGATCGGACACGACATCTGAGAGAGACGAGCGAGACACATTTTAGGTGAGAATTCTTTTCTAAAGTGTAGTTGTATATGGTTAAATTTGAGTAGTATGTATCATTGTATATATGAGCATATGCATGTGCGTAGTTGATTGTTGGTGTGGCGTGGTGGACGTGTTGGGAGATTCAACATTCGGTTGACCGCATGCATGCTTTGTTGCATTTTTTCAGGGAATACAAATGAGTGCCAAATCTCATCAACATGTTGATTAATTTTCGTTTCGTCGAGTTGGTGTCACTCAATATGTCCCATTTTTAGCAAAGCTCATGCCGAATTATTGAATTTTTCATATTCTTTGATCGAATAGTAATCAATTATGTTATGTATGTATGTTTCAGGTTTTGGCGTGGAATGATGGATCGTAGTTGGATGTACTCCATACCATGGGCATCCAATGATTTTGCTAATGGTTTGATGGAGTTTTTACAGTTTGCGGAGGAATATGTGATGAAAAGGGGTTCGAAGAAAATATGTTGTCCGTGTGTTGTTTGCAAGAATGATGTTATGTACACAATTGAATCAGGAGAGTTGCATAAGCACTTGTTGGCTAGTGGTTTCATGCCGGGTTATACGACATGGACAAGTCATGGTGAGGATGGGATGTCATGTGAAGGAGCAGAACATGACGAGGAACAAGAATGGATGATATATGGACATGCTGAACAGCCTGACGGTGATGAAGATGATGAGTTGGGTGAAGAGTCTGACGAAACTGAGGAGGCCGAAGCAGAGGAGGCAATCATCTGGAGAAAATTGTAAGGAATGGTGCAAGAGTTGATCGTGAAAGAGACTAGCACGGAGACAGCTTCTCGTAGAGAGGCTACCAAACTGGCGACTCTCGTGAAGGACTCAACAACTCCTTTGTAAGCTAGTTGCAAGGCAAAACACACCCGACTAAGTGTCACGGTGAAGCTTATGGACATTAAGGCAAAAAGCAATAGCACAGACACTTCTATTGATATGAACTTGAAGTATTTGCATGATGTTCTTCCTGAAGGCAACATGTTGCCAAAAAGTATCGATGAGGCAAGGTAGGTGTTGTGTCCTCTTGATATGGAGCCGATAAAATACCATGTGTGCAAAAATGACTGCATCATTTACCGGAATGAGCACTCCAACCTAACAATGTGTCCAACATGCAATTTTCCCTGATTGAAGCGGGGAAATAACAGTCGGGAAGACAATAATGATGATAGAGCACCCGCTAGCGATACTCCTTATAAGGTTGTGTGGTATTGTCCAATCATTCCACGCCTGAAGCATTTGTATGCAAACAAGAAGCAGGCAAAGCTTATGCTTTGGCATTCTACGAGGAAGAAGGATGACAGAGTGATTAGACACATTGCGGATGGTCGGCAGTGGAAAGCAATCGATGACGAGTTCCCTCATTTCAATGGAGATGATAGGAATGTCAGGCTATACTATAGCATGGATGGTCTTAATCCCTTTAACAACCAAAACATCATGCACATCACCTGGCCCGTGGTTGTATGCATCTACAACATCCCCCCATGGGTGTGCATGAAGCGAAAGTATCTACACATGGTTATGCTAATTCAAGGATCAAGCCAACCGGGTAGTGATCTGAACTTGTATCTGCGGCTATTCATGGAGGATCTAGAAATTTTATTGTCAGATAAAGGGCTGTGGACATATGATGCTAAAACGGGTACATACTTCCCTATGAAAGTTGCGCTGCTCACGACAGTGTAGGACTATCCAGCATACGGTTATAATTCGGGTCAGGTTTGCCACAAGAACTATGCATGTGTTAGATGTATGGACGAACATATATCTAAAGGCCTGTCATAAAACAGTTTACATGGGGCATAGAAGATGGTTGAATAAAAATGATGAATGGAGAAACATAGAAGATTTGTTTGATAACACAATAGAAAAGCGAGGGAAACCACGCAAGAGGAGTGGAATAGAAATCCTAGAAATACTGAACAACTGGGAAGAGTGTCCAGAGCCTGGAAAGAAGCGGAAGAGAGTGGAGGAACTCTTAAAAGTAAGGAAACAATGGAGTCCATTTTGGGACATGCAATATTGGAAGTATCTCTCCACATCCCATTGTATCGATGTCATGCATATTGTAGGGTAACGCAGTAGAAAAAAAAAATTCCGACCTACACACCAGCCCAGGACCACTATGGAGACTGCATACAAGGTTTGATCTTTTCGTTACCGACTCGTAACGCAGCGGAAGTAGAGTCGATGACGATCAGCGGAGTAGATCCCCGCAGCTAGGATTTACAACCTCCCAACCGCGAGGATGTATACCATCGTCTGCCCCTCGGACAGCCCTCCGGGAGGCGGTCGGGCAGTCCCCCGGACGGTGTCGCGGACAGCCCTTCAGGAGGACCTTCGAAACTCGGACGGTCACTCGGACAGCCCTTCGGGAGGACTCACAGAACTCGGACCGTCACTTGGACAGCCCTTTGGGAGGAACTCTCAAAATAACCCCTTGGGCAAAAAGATTGAAACTATGACCTCTCTACAGAGTTGCACACATATGGTGTCATCTATCCGGCAGGGCTTCGCCGTCCAGAACTAGTTCCTGCCGGAACCCAGACAGCCTTTCGGCTCTACGAAACTCTTTTCGTGGGAGGGAGAGAGAAGCCAGATAACATCATATGGCATGTGTATGTGAGAATGGATGAAGGATTGGGCAGGCCCCTCTCCTCCTTATATAGGAAAACCAAGGGGTAGGATGGGTATTCAAAAATACCAAAGTACCCCCACTTTATGTCACACATAAGGGGCATATGAGGAAATTGGGGTGCCATGTGGAGCACCATGGGGCTCTCCCCACCTTGGCTGGCCACCCCCTTGGGGGCCACCCATGAGAGGCTCCCTTATCCTCCTTGGCCTTCTAGAAGCCTTTTGGAAATATCCCAAAAGGTGGTTTCCATAAATATCCCAAAAAGCACTTTCACTATTCACGACGACATTTTTCAGCGTCCGTTCGAACTGAAAATATTTATGTGGGCTTAGAACATTTCCATTACCCACTAAAATAATTTTCAACGCATTCCAGAACAATTCCAGATTAGTGAATTTCATCTGCGAAAAGCATCTTAAGCGGTTCCGGCAGCTCCGGAACATTTCCGGTTTTCATCCCGAAAAATTCCCAGAAGTTTCCAGAACGATTCTGGCACCCTCCAAGAATTATCAGGCATGTGCCGAAACCAATTTGACTTTATGGTATCCTATGAAACAACTTTTCAGTTTAACTGGAACTCATCCGGTGACCTCTTTCTTCGGAATTTTTCTGCTGTCTCCGAAAATCTTTTTCCGGAAACTTTCTCTCAGACTCCCTGTCTAGTATTCAGCAGATAGACGACCCTTAAGCGTGTGACCCTATAGGTTCGGTGAAATATAGACATGAACCGGAACCCCTTCCGAGCAATGATCAACATCGGAGCCGTGGACACCCATATTGACCCGTATGCCCACACAAATGAATATTCGAGTGAACCTCCTGTTGCCGTGTGCTATTCCTGTTGCTTCACGATATGTTAGGAATACCCGAGGTGAGACATGTTGGCATCCCTGTGTATCAACTCCTTGTCCACTATGCCAGTTACCTCTTTACCGGTATTGTTCTCTTTTCTCGTTCCATGTTCCGGCATCCCCGGCCGTGTAGGGTAACGCAGCAGAAAACAAAACAATTCTGACCTACGCACCAGCCCAGGACCACTATGGAGACTGCATACAAGGTTTGATCTTTTCGTTACCGACTCGTAGCGCAGCGGAAGTAGAGTCAGTGACAATCAGCGGTGTAGATCCCCGCATCTAGGATTTACAACCTCCCAACGGCGAGGATGTATACCCTCGCCTGCCCCTCGGACAGCCCTCTGGGAGGCGGTCGGAGAGTCCCCCGGATGGTATCGCGAACAGCCCTTCAGGAGGACCTTCGAAACTCGGACGATCATTCGGGAGGACTCACAGAACTCAGACCGTCACTTGGACAGCCCTTCGGGAGGCACACTCAAAACAGCCCCTCGGGCACAAAGATCGAAACTACGACCTCTCTATAGAGTTGCACACATACAGTGTCATCTATCCGGCAGGGCTTCGCCGTCCAGAACTAGTTCCCGCCGGAACCCAAACAGCCTTTCGGCTCTATGAAACTCTTTTCGTGGGAGGGAGAGAGAAGCCAGATAACATCAGATGGCATGTGTATGTGAGAATGGATGAAGGATTGGGCAGCCCCCTCCCCTCCTTATATAGGAAAACCAAGGGGTAGGATGGGTATTCAAAAATACCAAAGTACCCCCACTTTATGTCACACATAAGGGGCATATGAGGAAATTGGGGTGACATGTGGAGCACCATGGGGCTCTCCCCACCTTGGCCAGCCACCCCCTTGGGGGGCCCCCATGTGGGGCTCCCTTATCCTCATTGGCCTTTTAGAAGCCTTTTGGAAATATCCCAAAAGGTGGTTTTCCATAAATATCCCAAAAAGCACTTTCACTATTCACGACGACATTTTTCAGCGTCCGTTCGAACTGAAAATATTTATGTGGGCTTAGAACATTTCCAGTACCCACTAAAATAATTTTCAACGTGTTCCATAACAATTCCGGATTAGTGAATTTCATCTGCGAAAAGCATCTGAAGCGGTTCCGGCAGCTCCAGAACATTTCCGGTTTTCATCCCGAAAATTCCAAGAAGTTTCCAGAATGATTCTCGCACACTCCAATAATTATCAAGCATGTGCCAAAACCAATTTGACTTTATGGTATCCTTTGAAACAACTTTTCAGTTTCACCGGAACTCATCCGGTGACCTCTTTCTTCGGAACTTTTCTGCTATCTCCGAAAAACTTTTTTCGGAAACTTTCTCTCAGACTCCCTGTCTAGTATTCAGCAGATAGACGACCCTTAAGCGTGTGACCCTATAGGTTCGGTGAAGTATAGACATGACCCGGAACCCCTTTCGAGCAATGATCAACATCGGAGCCGTGGACACCCATATTGACCCCTATACCCACACGAACGAATATTCGACTGAACCTCCAATTGTCGTGTGCTATTCCTGTTGCTTCACGATATGTTACGAATACCCGAGGTGAGACATGTTGGCATCACTGTGGATCAACTCCTTGTCCACTATGCTAGTTACCTCGTTACCGGTATTGTTCTCTTTTCTCGTTCCGTGTTCCGGCATCCCCGGCCGTGATCAAATCACAAAGTGTTTGGCCAGACGAAGATGGATACCATAACATCGAGAGGGCCCAGAGATATCTCTCCATCGTCGGAGGAGCAAATCCCAATCTTGAGCTATCATGTTACTTGACATACTTTTCCATGAACCCGTAAGCCGTCGTAATAGCCACCCATTTACGGATGACGTTTAATAAAACCCAAAGTTCATGAAGCAAGCATGAAGAAACTCGATACTCTCATGGTCTAAGGAATCATGCAAACATTAACCATCTCTGTGTTATTAACCATTAACTTGTGACAAACGTATCTCATAGCATAAAATCAAATCGGGTCGATTCAACACAAATGTTCTGCTAACATTGTGCCCCCAAATTTGCTGGCATACACGTGCCCATGATCAGGAAAACAGAACCATCATGCAACACTTGAGCTAGTCTTAGAGGCCAGACTAGGAATACATTTTACCGTTTATTATCTCACACTTGCATATGAGTCTTCCTCCAAGCCTTGTTTTATTTGCAGACTCGAGAATCATTGCAGTTATAGCATGGAACATAAACCTAATTATGAACAGGGAGATAATCAATAACATTTATTATTGCCTCTAGGGCATATCTCCTACAGACTCCCACTTGCACTAGAGTCAATAATCTAGTTAATGCTAATGCACTTTACACCTGTTGCACACTGGTGTAAATATGCTTCGATTGTGGTATAGCCTGATGTCCAACGGATCTGACGGCTTCAGCTCCGTGTGTATCTTTGCATATCCTCGCATTTTCACGCTTTCACAAAATTTATATTTTGTGTGGACTTGGCTTAGTATGTATGTGAATCATAGGTCGAACCTGGATTCCTCAGACTGTGTTATGGAGCAACTACCTGCAGTAGTGTCCCATTGACGAAAGCCATCTTGGAACCATACTAAGTTCATGAATGAACTATATGATTCAACATCTTTTTTGTCGCTACGAAAGCGGCAACATACTTAGCCTCTGTTATAGAATTCGCCACAGTAATTTGTTTAGAACAATTCTAACTTACCTTGCCACCATATTGTGTGTTACACGAAACCCTCAATTTAAATGGAAAATAGGATGGAGCATTGATGAAGACTGTATCGATGTAACCTTTTACGACGAACTCTTCATGACCTCCGTTTGAGAGAAAACATGTCGTGAGTGCCACTGTGGCACTCAATGACATCTTTCACTATTGTCCCATGATCAGTACTTTTGATCACTTTGGTATCTATACTCGCAACAACTTTGGAGTATTGGACATATCTGGTTTGTTTTACATACCATGAAATACATGATTAATCCAAACACAAGAGTGTGTTGAATCTCCATCATGTATTTTGCTCATCAGTGTTTTGGGACACCGAGTCTTGCAAAAACTCTTTCCATGTGACTTCGGCAAGAATCACTCCTTGGCCTTTTAAATGCTAAAAGGTTTTAGCATCTTGTCAATATGTATTCATTGCTTAGCCCCATTAGGTAAATCTATTTCCAAAGATCATCATGCCTAATATCAAGGCTATTTAGCCCAAGCACTTCATCGAAAAACTATTTTCAAATGAAGTCCTAATTCGTGTCAAGAAATTTATTTCCAATTAACAATGTGTCAAGTACACAAGGTTTTTAGAAATATTATCATGCTCCCACTTACTTTCTTGAACTACAAGCATCTTCGTTACCCATTAATGAAGTCAAACCCCTTTGACCATTTCATCAAAACACGAAGATTCCAACTCCATTTTGCTCTCTTCTGTCCATCGCTGGAACTTTGAAGTTTGCACCCTTACTAGCATCCTCTGGATAGACAAAATGCCTTGGACTGTAACACATGTAAGTCCTTGGTTTCATTTCCATCAGATGGAAATCCTTTCGTCATCCATGTTTCATATCTCATGATTGAAATATGTATTAATTGCTAGTTTAACCCGAACCAATTTTAAGCATCGCTATGGTGAAACAACCTCATCGTAGTCAACTCCTTGAACTTGTTATTGCAACAAGTCGAGCTTTATGGATAAAACATTTTTATCCGTATTAGTTTTTAGTTCCATAAATATTCGTTTAGACTCTAAGTCTTCCGAAAGGTGTATCAAGATTTTAATCTTGAATCACTTATATGGAAACTATCTCGGATTGTATTGGCATTTGGCCAACCCCGGAGTCAGGGCCCATGAACGCTTCCTTGTGTATCGTAGGTATACTATTTTCTAACAACAATATCTCGTTTGTGCACCTGAGAGGTTTGCACGAGCTTTGCCTACGTTGTTCAGCTGCAAGTTCGAATGAAGTCCATACATGTTATTGTAGAGTCTTCCGTATCAGTCGCAGTAGGAAACTCCGGAATTACTTCCAAGGTTCCTTTCCTTTGATCTGATGATGAAGATACTAGTTATCTCGTCGAGTTGCACTGTCCTCCCACTCACCTTTTGCAAGAACTGTTCTCTTTAAAAGCATACCGCTTTGTGGCAAAATCCTTTGCCTCGGTATAGCGGTGGGGGAATACCCAATGACTTGGGATAAACTACAAAGTAGCACTTGTCTGATTTGGAATAGGTTTGTAACCTTTTACACAAGACCCATATTCCAAATGTTAAGAAAAGATATAACATGGTTGGGCGTATCATACCATGGCATCATTTCAACAGACCCGATGGAGCTCTTTTCAGTGTAAAAGCCGCAGTCTCTAAAGCATCACTCTTTAAAAGGGATAATTGCAAATTTATTTATGTCATCTTTGATCTTACCATGTCATAAATGGTTTGACTACATCTCCATGGACTTTCCACTTGAAGTGGTGTTCCGGGAGGTGCTAGTTATGAAACTCCTTTCACAACTCATCAGACATTCGCTAAACTTGTAACTCAAATATTCCTTTCTGCAATCGAATTGTAGAAACACAATTTTCTTCTTACAATAATCTTCTACTTCATTTTTTAAAACCTTTCGAATGATTTCAAAAGATTCAGACTTACGTCTCATCAAGTAAATATCCATATATCTACTTGAGTCATTTCTGAAGATAGATAAATCCACTACTAACAACATTTATCGGACTACACACATCAAATGTATGTTCACCAACAAGTTTGTTGTTCGTTCCTTATGGCCTGTGAACGGTATTTCAGTCACTTCAATTTTCGGAGGAAAATTGCAAGTGTCAGATGATTCAAAATCAAACGAATTCAAAATCCATCATAATGGAATTTTCCATGCGGGTTTCTCCAATGTGACGAAATGCAGTGCCACACTTGTGTGGTATTCTTTTAGTCTTGCGACATTTAGCGTCAGTGTTATGGATGTATCATATTAACATCAATATTCACAACATACATCCCATCTTGGATGGAAGCATGGCCCTTCATGTTATTCATAATACTGAACAACAATTGTTGTTTTTATGAACAACTCTTTTGCAACAAACATTGTGCAATGGGCTAGAGTGTATGAAACTCTATAAAGAATTATGAAAGTAAACCCAGAGCTAATGTATTATTATCAATATTCATAACATTCATCTCATTCATAATGAAAGTATGGCCCTTGTGTTATTCATAACACCGAACATCAAATGTTCTCTTATGAACAACCATCTTGCAAGATACCTTATGCAATGGGCTTGAGTTTGTAAAACTCTAAATGAATTATGAAAATAAATACAGACGGTAACACACTGATGGAAGGTATAGTAACATTTACTATGTTTCCCGTGTATACCTAAACCTCATTCCTGGCTATTCTTTCAAGCCATAGTAGTTCTTACATCGAGTTGCAACAGAATGCAATCGAGCGGGTATCTTTGTGATTAACTCACAATAACCAAGAATCAGTGATTAACAATTTAATCATCATTCCCAAGAACTATATCTTTGACCAGCCTTCTATACATCAAAAACTTGTATGACATCCATACATGAGCTGGATAATCCAGTCTTCTTTCTTCTTGCCTTTATACTTCTAACAGTTTAACTTTCAGTATTTCTCCTACTCTCAGAAGAAGCACTCAACTTAAGAGTGGCGTTAGCCTCGGACTTCCTAGGCGTGAAAGTCTCACTAACACCCTTCGGACACATCCTTTCTCTTTAAGTTGCTATTTTATTCACCTTTAATCATATGACAGGCGTTCTTCTGTATCCCTCTCTTATCAGTCTAATGTATAGTAAACTCCTTTACTAATAGTTTGCAAACAAACATTGCTTTGGATATCTCATATCTTTTAGTTTTTGTCTCTCTCTGAAAATGATTTTCAGATTCCATGAATATCACATAACTATCCAAACATTCGAAGTTCGGGTCTCATGGAAGCAAACATATTGCACTTGACTGAAAATGGAATTCTAGCTTTTGGATCGAAGGACGAGAGTCACATTATCCATAGCACTTGCGGGAGGCTACCGAAAGCATGCGATAGGACAATGTCCTTCTCGGCACTCTTGAGGACAATCCTCACATTATGTTACCAACCGTAAAGGTTTTAACCAGATATTTAATAGCTAATTCAATTTTAATAGGGAAGGTGGAAATGCGAGCCATTATTCTACAACTATTAGGCAAATCACACTTAGAGAGTGTTCAAAATTAATTGCACTCAGAATTAAACAAGTTAATTCTACAGTGCGCTCCCACTCAAATCAATATCTCTCATAATTGATTGTGAGCGATTCAAGATCCATATTACAATTCAACGCCAAGGATGCATCCATCTCAAGTGACGAGAATTGCAATCGGTAGGCCAACTTGCTAATCACATCTCTATGTGACTCTTATTCATCTTTTGATGCGTGTGTTCCAAGCTGATGACTTTCATGCCTGAACATCAAGACAACCAAGTGATCTCGCTGCGAGGTCTCAACTCACCCGCCTCACACATGTCTAATCGTTCGTACCCATGCATCCATGTGATACCCCGAAAAGAAAAGTGCCATGACGGTGCTACACTTGGGAGAACACTAACTACTTGATATTTTTGTGAGAGATCACCCTAATAAAAAATGACTACCACGCAATCAAGAAGGGTGCATCATAAGGGATAAACATCTTAGGTAATTCATAATAGCATGATATGGTATAGCCCTTCTGACGGAGAAGTCTTTCATTTCTTCGTCTTCGGCATTCGCGTCGGTGTTCACCTTCGCGAAGATTTCCACCACCTTGTCGATGCACCAGATAATATTGCTGTCTCTATAGCTAATAAAATAGTGCATTACAACAAGGTTGACACGCAGGTCATTAAAGTGACAATCATATGGCTCCAGCCATCATGCCGAATCATGACACGCAGGTCATGTTAATCAATTTACATAATATAGTCATCTCATACGTAATCAAATTATTATGAGCACTGCTATACCACATCACATGCACATGCAAACCATCCTACAAAACCAAGTTAGACACCTCTAATCGGTTCATGCAAAAACTTGTTTTACGTGGCTTCTAATGTTTCGAAACAAGCCGTAGCTACCAACGTCCATCATCAAGTATGATAATTCAAGTCGCTAGATTAACTTCGCGGGGTGTATGAAACACGAGATAATAAAATCTCGAGCCCCATACTGAACTTCGTCATACGCATGACCCCCGTGCAGATCATATTTCTATTGCCCTTTTGTCTGCGAAATTTCATCTTTCTTTTTAACTACGGTGAAATTCAATGAACTGTTAGCACTTCATTGATCAATCAGGATCGCAGATTGCCAGAACATTGAAACTCCACCATGCTGTTATCAATATCAGAAATATGCAAATCCCAGGGAAGCAACAAGAACATCGGGTAACAGATTTCATCTGCTACCCGCATAAATAATTTTCAGTAATAGAACTCATCTACTACCTAATTATATTGTGCAACACCCATACATCTCTATGTATTCTAGATTGCAACCTGCATCTATGCATAGCACGGCTCATGATGAAACTGTAGGGTAACGCAGCAGAAAACAAAAAAACTCTGTCCTACGCAGCAGCCCAGGACCACTATGGAGACAGCATACAAGGTTTGATCTTTTCGTTACTGACTCCTAGCACAGCGGAAGTAGAGTCGATGACGATCAGCGGTGCAGATCCCCGCAGCTAGGATTTACAACCTCCCAACTGCGAGGATGTATACCCTCGTCTACCCCTCGAACAGCCCTCTGGGAGGCGGTCGGACAGTCCCCCGGACGGTGTCGCGGACAGCCCTTCAGGAGGACCTTTGAAACTCGGACGGTCACTCGGACAGCCCTTCGGGAGGACTCACAGAACTCGGACCGTCACTTGGACAGCCCTTCGGAGGCACTCTCAAAACAGCCCCTCGGGCTAATAGATCGAAACTACGACCTCTCTACAGAGTTGCACACATACGGTGTCATCTATCCGGCAGGGCTTCGCCGTCCAGAACTAATTCCTGCCAGAACCCAAACAGCCTTTCGGCTCTACGAAACTCTTTTTGTGGGAGGGAGAGAGAAGCCAGATAACATCAGATGGCATGTGTATGTGAGAATGGATGAAGGATTGGGCAGCCCCCTCTCCTCCTTATATAGGAAACCCAAGGGGTAGGATGGGTATTCAAAAATACCAAAGTACACCAACTTTATGTCACACATAAGGGGCATATGAGGAAATTGGGGTGCCATGTGGAGCACCATGGGGCTCTCCCCACCTTGGCCAGCCACCCCCTTGGGGGCCCCCCATGAGGGGCTCCCTTATCCTCCTTGGCCTTTTAGAAGCCTTTTGGAAATATCCCAAAAGGTTGTTTTCCATAAATATCGCAAAAAGCACTTTTACTATTCATGACGACATTTTTCAGCGTCCGTTCGAACTGAAAATATTTATGTGGGCTTAGAACATTTCCAGTACCCACTAAAATAATTTTCAACGTGTTCCAGAACAATTCCGGATTAGTGAATTTCATCTGCGAAAAGCATCTGAAGCGGCTCCGGCAGCTTCGGAACATTTCCGGTTTTCATCCCGGAAAATTCCCAAAAGTTTCCAGAATGATTCTAGCACCCTCCAATAATTATCAGGCATGTGCTGAAACCAATTTGACTTTATGGTATCCTCTGAAGCAACTTTTCAGTTTAACTGGAACTCATCCGGTGACCTCTTTCTTCGGAACTTTTCTGTTGTCCCCGAAAAACTTTTTCCGGAAACGTTCTCACAGACTCCCTATCTAGTATTCAGCAGATAGACGACCCTTAAGCGTGTGACCCTATAGGTTCGGTGAAGTATAGACATGACCCGGAACCCCTTCCGAGCAATGATCAACATCGGAGCCGTGGACACCCATATTGACCCCTATACCCACACGAATGAATATTCGAGTGAACCTCCAGTTGCCGTGTGCTATTCCAGTTGCTTCACGATATGTTACGAATACCCGCGCTGAGACATGTTGGCATCCCTGTGGATCAACTCCTTGTCCACTATGCTAGTTACCTCGTTACCGGTATTGTTCTCCTTTCTCGTTCCGTGTTCCGGCATCCCCGTGATCAAATCAAAAAGTGTCTGGCCAGACGAAGATGGATACCGTAACACCGAGAGGGCCCAGAGATATCTCCCCATCGTCGGAGGAGCAAATCCCAATCTTGAGCTATCAAGTTACTTGACATACTTTTCCATGAACCCGTAAGCCGCCGTAATAGCCACCCATTTACGGATGACGTTTAACAAACCCCAAATTCATGAAGCAAGCATGAAGAAACTCGATACTCTCATGGTCTAAGGAATCATGCAAACATTAACCATCTCTGTGTTATTAACCATTAACTTATGACGAACGTATCTCATAGCATAGCATCAAATCGGGTTGATTCAACACAAATGTTCTGCTAACATTGTGCCCTCAAAGTTGCTGGCATACACGTGCCCATGATCAGGAAAACAGAACCATCATGCAATACTTGAGCTAGTCTTAGAGGCCAGACTAGGAATACATTTTACCGTTTATTATCCCACATGTGCATATGAGTCTTCCTCCAAGCCTCGTTTTATTTGCATACTCGAGAATCATTGCAGTTATAGCATGGAACATAAACCTAATTATGAACAGGGAGATAATCAGTAACATTTATTATTGCCTCTAGGGCATATCTCCTACACATATCGCGAAGAATGTTTGCCAGAGTTTGGTTGGTACCATTCTGAACATCCCAGACAAGACAAAAGATACTGGGAGCTCTTGAGAAGACCTAGAAGCACTTAAAATTAGGGAGGATTTGTGAGCTGATGTGGAGGAAAGCGACGTTAACAAGGCTAAGAAAATTGTGTCACAATTCAAAATAGTCTATCTCCAGAGGAGCTTGATAAGATATTCAACTGCCTTGCTAATGTTTGAGTCAGTTCCGGGCACTCGTCAAACATACACAGATATTTGTCACATGAGAAGAAAATTTATCTGGGATGAAGTCACATGACTATCATGTGATGATTACATAGATAGTGCTAGTTGCAATTAGATGGATAATGGAACCGCATGTCAGAAAGACACTCCAAGACTTCTGTAACTTTTTTGACGTCATCTCTCATAAATCGATCAGCCTGGAGCATTGCCAGAAACTGCAAGAAGAGATTGTTGTCATACTATGTGAGCTTGAGGTGTACTTCCCGCCCTCACTTTTTAACATGATGGTGCATCTGCTTGTCCATGTTGTTGGAGACATCATAGACCTGTGCCTAGTATTGCTCCACAATATGTTCCCCTTTGAAAGGTTAAATGGGATACTCAAATGATACATTCATAACAGGTCACATCCAGACGGAAGCATCGTCTAGGGATTTCTAACTGTAGAGGTTATCTTGTTTTGCACAGACTACCTTGAAGTCGACAAACCTTTGGGCATGCCCAAGAATAAGCACATTGGCAGGCTGAAGGGCGTAGGTCACAAGAAAAGGAGAAAGGATTTGCATGTGAGCTCCAACATTCCCGACCGAGAGCCCGACTTCATAAGAGCTCACACTGTGGTGTTACAACACATTAAGTGCGTCAACCCATATGCTACGAAGCACATGTTGGAGTTCAGAACTTAACATAGGACATGTGGGATAAAATGCTTCGATGAGCAACTAACAAATGAGCACAACAGAAAATTCGTGGGTTGGTTCAAGACATACATGCGAGAACATCCAATGTTAGAAAATGGTGGCAGAGCTATGGAGCTGTTCTCCTTGGCATCGGGACCCACGTTAAATGTGACCACATACCAAGCCTATGACATCAATGGATACACTTTCTATACGGAGGCCATAGATAAGCTGAAAGGTGTGTACTAGAATTCAGGGGTGACACTACATGCATACACCAGTAATGAAAAGAACAAGCACTACGGCAGAATCGAAGAGATTTGGGAACTAAGGTACGCGGATGTAGGGATATTCCCCATGTTCCGTGTTAGATGGGTGAAACAAGTACTTCAAGAAGACGATTATTTCACTACCATGGTTATACCACCACGAAATGAATCCGTAAATGTGCAGGCAATAAGTGCCTTAAATGAGCCATGGTTACTAGCCAAAACTGTGTCCCAATGCTTCTACATGAAAGACCCAATTAAGCCTAGCTGTGTGGTCTACCAGAGAGGAAAGAGGAGTATCATCGGAATGGATGAAGTCAATGACGAGGAGAAAAATGAGGCGTCAAACATGTACCGAGAAGAAGAAGATCAACATTGCCCAATGACGACATTGCACCATAGTTAAGACGGAGTCATAACAAGACAATAGTTCAAACCAGGAAGAAGATCAAGATAATTCCTGTGAAGACCGTCGGTAGAATCAATTAACAGCTTATTGTGTAATGTTATATGAAGCTTATTTTGTAATATTAAGACATGTGCATGTGTGGATCGGATCGATAATCGTCGTGTGGTGTGTGATGTATTCATGAAGCTTATTTTTGTAATATTAAGACATGTGGATCCGATCAATAATCGCCATGTGGTGTAATGTATTAACGAAGCTTATTTTGTAACTGGTAAGTGCACTACGTGTGGCGGGCGGCATGAATCACCCGCCACAGGTAAGTCCACTACGTGTGGCGGGCGCATGAACCACCAGCCACTACAACATATTTTTTCAAATTTTCAGCGTGGGAATGGACGAAAATTACGTCTGCGCAGTCGGCCTCAAAAGCATATTCCCCCACCCGCCCAATTCACACCACTGAGCTCCCCCCACCCAATCCCCAAATGCCACCGCGCGCCGACACCGCCGCACGTGCCGGCCCGCACCACCAACCCCCGCACGGTCCGGCACCGCATGCGGCAGTGCCATGTACTCCCCCCATCCCTCTCCCCCCTCCAACCAACGGCAGCCCATGTGCCCCCTGCTCCTCGGCGCTCTCCACCGACCCCTCCGCCCCCAACCATGGACGGCCGGCCACATCTCCATGTACCCATCCATCGGCGTGCCTCTGCCTGCACCAACGGCTCCTCGGCCATCTACACACCGCTACCCTCGGTTGCATGAATTAATTGCTTGTGCTATATATGTTCATTGATTTGAAATGATTTCAATTCATTGCTTGTGCTATGTTCGTGCTCGCGGGTTGTTGTTAGATGGATGAATATGATACAATTGCTTGTGCTATATGTCGATGCTCACGGTTTCATTTACAGGGAGTAGAAAAGAGTGCCAAAGTTTTGACGAAATGTTGATTCACTTCCATTTCGTCGAATTTCTGGCATTCAATACATCCAATTTTTAGTAAAGGTTATGCCGATTTTTTTTTTACAAATGTCGATGGCCGATGCTGAATCTCATTGCGCTTTGTTGTCTTCTTTTATAGGGAATAGAAATGAGTGCAAAAGTTTTGACGAAATGTTGATTCACTTCCATTTCGTCGAATTTCTAGCACTTAATATGTCTCTTTTTTAGCAATCATCTTACCAAAAAAAATTATGAATTTCTAATTCTTTTCTTAGTCATTACCGATGCAATCTTCATTTTGCAGATAAAAGATGGCAAGACATAAACGGTCTCGTAGTGAGGCTTTGGCTTCCCAACAGGATGAGCCAAATAAGGCATGCAATGAGCATACCTCTCATATTGATTATGCTTATGAGTTGCATGAGGAGACCGATCGTGCTGCAGCTAGAGGGCTAGATGGGGAAGAACAATCAGATGGGGCTGAAGAGGAAGTGCAAGATGGGGAAGAATATTCCAACGATGGTATTCAAGACGATGGCCAACATATGGAAGAAGAGTTGGATGGTGCTGAAGAGGAAGGAGACCTGAATGGTGCAGAAGCTGATTTGGAAATTCAGCCGCGGAAGCATAGGTCATGGAATAAGGTGCCTACCACTACTAACAAATAGCTTATAGGTAGACGCTTACTAGTAGCGCGCTATATTGACCCACGCTACTGCTAATTACTAGTAGCGCGCTACATTAACCCCTCACTACTAGTAAATATTACTAGTAGCGCCTGGCAAAAAAAACTCGCTATTAGTAAATATCTCTCGCGGACAGGGTATAGTAGTAGTGTAGATTGTAAAACATATGCTACTGCTAAGTGAATAGCTAAAGCGCAGGTGAGACACCCATGCTACTACTGAGCGTGTCCACCGCCGCACCATCCACCCCCCGATCCACTCCCACCCCACAAAATTAACACTCTCTCGCGAATCCCTAAAAAAACTCTCTCACGAATCTCACCCCCACCCCTCGGTCGAGGTCCTCTCCGCCACGATCTCCTCGCCGCCGCCACCACCCACGCCGGCCAAATCCGGCGAGCTCCGGCCGCGCGCAACACGCCCCCAAGCTCCACACCTCCCTCCCCTATGTCCAGATCCGTGCCTCAAGGCCTGCACCCTTGCCCGCGGCTAGGGTTTCGGGCACCCCCGTGTTCTTGCCGCCAAGTGCCCAGGTCAGCCCGCCGACCAACGAGCAGCACCCTGCCCCTCTGCGCGCCCAGGCCGACGAGCAGTACAGGATTGGCCGTGGATGGAGGCGACTGCAGGTGCGGCAACAGGAGAAGCTGTGGCGGCGGCGGATCTGGCGACCGCCGGGTCGGCTCGTCGTTCTTGGCCAGCCGGAGTCGCGGCGAGGCGCTGTCGTCCGTGGATTCCGGTGGTTGGCTGACGAGCAATTGCTCTTGGATGCCGCTGCGACTGCTTGTTTTCTGAATTTGGCATGCAACACTATTTTACACCAATCAGTTCAGTGGCTAGCAGTGCCAGGAAACATGTTTCTTCAAGTGTCTACACACTACAGGAAGTAAGTTTCTTATAGAAGTAGTCAGTTTGATTCCTTCAAAATAGTTGTTGCCTGATAATTTGTATGACTAAATAGCGTACCTCAAATTTTGCTTCAGCTTCTTAAATCAGAGTAATTCTGTAAATCCTAACAGAACTCTGTCAGTCCGAACCAATTTCTCATAAATCTATAATAGAACATCGCCTCATCTGATCGAATCATTGGTTTCAGATCAATACATCCTTGTGCATTCCCATAAGATCAATAAAACTCAGTTTGATTGTGTCAAAAACTTGCTGCTTGACAATCTGTATGACTAGATAGCAATACCTTAAAATTGCTTTTGGTTTTATACTGAACTGAACTCGGTTTGGGCTGAACTGTACTCAGTTTAGCTCCACAAAATATAGGGTTGCATTATATAAAAACTGAACTGTACTGAATGGCCGGTGGGCAAAATAATTAGATGGATTGTAGTTTCTTGGAATTTTTCTTGTTAATTCTAAACTGGACTCAACTCAGTTTGATTCTGTAAAAAAGATTGCGACAGACATATATATGCAGCAGTCTTTCGCCAACACTCAAATTAGATGGGCCTGATATGCAAAAGAAATCGACGGTTTAGAAAGCTTGCCCTGTTATTCCTAACTAAAGGATTTGGTCACTGTTTGGCACTATACTGTGGCTATGGACTGGTTCATGTGGATTTGATGCTGCTGATAGCATCATGTGCACTTGTGGTCATGCCTAGCACTGTATCCTTCTTAAGTTGGGTTTTCCCCAATTTCTAGGATTGGTCTGTTTGGTACTGCTTATAATTCATACTCCCTCCGTTCCTTTATATAAGGTGTATTTGTTTTTTGATAAAATTTCAGAATGTAAGGTGCATTTCTTCTAATTCCTCATAATTCCCCTGTTAGCCCTCCAGAAAAATGGAAAGTATCTCTCTTCTGATTGTCTGTATCTCTCCTTGTACCAAAAGAAAGAGAGTATCTCTCTGTCGATTGCGTGCATCTCTTATTTTCCTGGACTAATTGATTTACTTACCACTAATCAACAAATTTGCCAAGGGTAATTTAGTCCTAACATGTCTATAATTTCGTGCCTTGGTCACCGTGCCAAAAATAATACACCTTACATAACGAAACGGAGGGAGTATATACTATGCTGCTGCTATATGCTTTTGTTTCTGCTATTGTTACTTAGTGCTCTATAGGTTACTGTTATACTGTACTAATGCTCCAGGTTCTTTGTGAGTTCCTAGTACTGGTCTTGGTTCATTGTTTAATTCCAGGATTTCTGAGTTCCTAGTAGTGTTCTATTTATAGACCTAGTGGTCATTTCACTCTTTCTTAGTTGGCTGTGTTGCTGATCCCTTTGAAACTTTCTATTTATGGATCATTGGACCAATTCCAGTTATCTTAAGTGCCAGCTCTAATAGGAAAGCATTTTCCTAAGGATCATGTCTAGTAAGTTGTACAAAACTAATAGGGAACACATGGACATGAAGCTGCGGCGGCGACGACGACGATATCGACATGGGGCTGTGGTGGCGACAATGATGATGACATCAACATCGACACGGGGCTGCGGTGGCGGCGACGACGACGACATCGTCATGGTGCTGCGGCGGCGGCGGCGACGACGACGACATCAACACGGGCTTGTTGAGGCGCCGACGCCGACGACCTATACGCATGGCGTATATTGTACATATATATATATATATATGTATTAATTATCTATATTTGATATGTATGATTGACTGTATGCATAACATGTATGTATTATGAAATGCATGTATGTGAGTACTATGAAATGTATGTCTAAACTGGAATAGGTAGATTTTTTATAAAAATCCTAACTACTACTATTCCATTAGTAGTAGCGCGGGTGTGAAATAGTAGTAGCGTGGGGCACCAGCGCTACTGGTATGTCTGTTTATCAGTAGCGTGGGGAAAACAAGTGCTACTGCTAAAAATTAGCTGTAGCGTCGTAGCAGTAGCGTGGGAACCTGCGCTACTGGTAGTCCAAAAACCAACGCTACTACTATGGTTTTTCCTAGTAGTGTACAGCTACTTACGTAATAAAATAGATTAACAAAGAAGGGAGACCCATTCGTCCAATCAAGAACGCAACAAAATTGGGTAACGTCCTAGGTGCCATCGCCCGTGAAAACTATGGCATCAACCTTAGATCCTTAAGGGGCCCTAGAAACAAACATTGGTCCAACCTCCTGTTAGGAAAGATGAGAGATATTCTCAAGTTCAACGACCGATACAATGCACTTGCAGAAATCCATGCCATGCGTGTGTTCATTAAGGCCTTGAGTACTAATAGATACCGTGAAAATAGGCTACTGGACGACGGGAAAGATTGAGAGGATATCAAAAAGCTATATCCTAGTACTACCGATGAGGAATGGAAGGAGTTCCTTGATTACCGAGACTCAGATGCATACAAACAGGACAAAGAGAAGTTTGCAAAGCTCCAAAGCCAAATGGTAGGGAACCACAATCTAGGCACCCGTGGTTATGAAGGGAAGCAGCCAATCTTGGATAAGCAAGATGCTATGTTTTCTTCACAAGGTCAACCGATGCCCTTCAGTAATGTCCTGGACCCGTCTTCCATGAAATATTTTTGATCCCTAGCGGTGCTTAATAAAGATACCAGACTCTACTACTTCGAGGACCCTGAGGTGGCGAACATGGCCGAAAGAGCGGTACGTAATTTGCCTATACAACCACTTTCCATCATATATGTTTAGGAGCAGTCTCTAAACGATATTAGTTTGTTCATGCAGGCAAATTTTTCCCAAAACACACCAAGCTCTGAAGAGTCGCCGGATGCCCCAAGGTGGTCATCCGACCCAATTCTGTACGCCTCCAAAGGAAGAGAGAGCCCACAAGAGGCCATAAGCCTGGCGCCGGCAGTACTTTCTGCGATGCCTACTATCCCTCCACGAAAAGGATGACCAAGTCGGAAAAAGAAAGAAGGGACAAAGAAAAAATAGATCAGTTAGTCAACGAAAGGTTAAAGGAAATCTTACCTGATTTTCTGGCAGAGGTTCAAAAGCATATTCAGTCCAAAGGGTCGACAAATATGCCACAAGCGGTGGATACCCATACGCCGCCACTCCTTGCTCACAGAAAGATCAGAAGCCCCTCGGTCAGTAATGTCATGGATGGTCATGGTGGGTCACCACATTCATTGGAGGAACAAATTCCTTGCACTCTTCTAGCTAGAGCGAGTGGCAACTTGTTGGAGGTTGCAAAAGCTAGAGTCTTTACAGGAAATGTCATGCACAACAGCAAATTAGATGAGAACGTGCGGAAGGTTTGTTTGCTTAGGGTGTTCCCACAATACCACGGTTTGATTCTGCCACAAAACATTATGGAAGAGGGCGATGAGCCGCAACCCCTTTCAGAATGCGTTGTTGGTTACCTCAACTGGCCTGCAATGCATATCATAATGGAAAAGCCATCCCCAAACACAACACAGTCTCCGACCATCCCCGGCATTGCAATATCATCACCATTTCCGAACATCCATGGCATTGGACCACCACCTAGACGATCTCCTCTAGGTCTTTGCAACCCCGTATCGGCTACGGATTTCCAGGAAGAGCACATGCTTGAAGAATCAAAAAATCCGAATTGTGCTACAGATGAGGAGACCTCGCCAGCCCATCCCGAGACGCAACCTTGCAAGAAACCAAAGTTTACTCCAACAACACTAAAGAATGTGGTGGCCCGAGAAGCGATGTCCTGTCCGCCTGTTTTCGTACCGGTGAAAAAAAGAAACACGCATCTAAAGGGTGCGAAAATGAATAATGAGGCAAACACTTCTGCCACCACACATGGAAATGGTAGACCACCGGTAAAGAAGAAGCCACTGAAGAAGTCCTTGGCATATGAACAATGTGCTAACAACCCAAAAGCACATGTCTATATCCTGGGTAAGAGAATGCTACCAGACAAAGTGTACGAGCACCATGCGCTTGAGATGAAGATTCTACATGACAAAATTGTGGATTCAGAGCTAGCCAATATAAAGCAAGGATCCATTGTTAACCCAACAAATTACACTACGAAGGTGCCAAAGGGATATACTTTCTTTGAAAAATTAAGCAGGGACAAAATATATGTACATTTCAAAGAGATCTTCTATATGTTCAGATTCTATAGTCTTGAAACTTGCCTAATGAGGCTATGGGCGCTTTTTCAAGCCACTGAGCTAAGAAGCAAGAATATTTCGGATGTCGCCATAGCCGACCCTTATCTCACTAGTAGAAAACAGGCCTTATGTTTGCACCTTTAGTCCCGGTTTGGTTTGGGCCTGGAACTAATGTGACCATTAGTCTCGGTTCCAATAGCTAGGTGCGGTCGGGGGCACGGGCATCATTAGTCCCGGTTCATTTGGGACCTATAGTCCCGGTTTGAGATACAAACCAGGACTAAAGGGGTGGTGGCAGGCTGGTGTCAGCCTGGGTCCCCCACGAGCCCTTTTAGTCCCGGTTTGTATCACAAACAGGGACTATAGGTGGACCTTTAGTCCCGGTTTGTATAACCAACCGGGACTAAAGATGTCCCTATATAAACCCTTCGTCGAGCCCGAGCCCATTCTCTCTGTTTTTCTCCTTCCTCTCCTCTATTCTTCCCCTTGCTCGAGCTCACCTCCATTTTTTGCCAAAGATTTGTCAAGATTTGAAGGCACCCCATCTATCCAAGTGTTCACAAAGGTTAGCAACTTTGTCTTTTCATCTCTCATTGCTAGATTAGCTCATGCAATGCTCTATAAGTTTAGTGATTTGTGGGTTTTAGTTTGGGAGTAATTATGTGGGAGTTTATTTGATTTTTATGCAATTTGAGCTCAAATTAACTTCTTAGTTTGCATATTTGTAGGTGTGGTTTACCTGATCTAGTGCCTTCCCGTCCTCACCATCATCGATCGCCCGCGTCGTCCGGTCGCCGGAACCACCTAGCTTGCTTGGTGAGGCTCTTATCCTTTTTGTGAAAAAAATATTATTTGTATGATTAAGATAGTTGAGATAGTTGCTTGTATAATTTTCTTACTTGTATGATTGTTTGTTATACGTAGTGCCATGGTTTTGATATCCGTCCCCATTGGCCCTCATCCAGTTTATGATTCGGATGTGGTATATATATTCTCTTTTAAAACTATTTGTTACATTTCGTGTTTATGAAAATTATGCCCATCAAGTTGACATAGATATTTTTATCTAGGAGGTATGTGAACCGGAAATTGCAAGCGACCCTCTTGTTGAGAAGTTAAATTTAGTTGAAAAAGAAAATGAGTATTTGAAAGAAAAATTGAAAAGAATTGAAGAAGAGAGGATGAAATTGGAGTTGTATGTTGCCGATGTCGTCGATGATCACAAGATCAAGATGGATGCAATGCGCTTCAAGATCCTAAAGATTAGAAAATATGCCATTAATAAGGAGGCCTGGTATCACTATGCTGTTGGATCAATTGTTACCTTAGTTGCGATCTTGATCGCATTTGTTGTTGCATTTAAATGCTTTAGCTAGATAGTTTGTATGTTTTTTATGAGAATAAGTGTGTATGAACTTTATGTATGAACTTGTATTAATTTGGTCTTTTCAGTGTTGTGTAATGAACATGAGCCGGCAATGGATGTACGATGACCGACGCTCTCCCCAGTTCGTTGCTGGCTTACATAGTTTTCTGCGTGCGGCTGAGGCAAACAAGTGGGATGATGGTTTTATGTGTTGTCCATGTGCTGTCTGTAAGAATGAAAAAAATTACTCTAACTCAAGAGTCATTCATGTCCACCTGTTTACGTCCGGTTTCATGTCCGGCTATAACTGTTGGACCAAGCACGGAGAAAGAGGGGTGCTAATGGAAGAGAATGAAGAAGAAGAGGATGATGACAACTATCCTAGGTTCCATGAATACGATGGTACTACAATGGGGGAAGAGAATGAAGAAGAAGCTGAAGAAGAGGCATCAGATGAGCCCGCTGATGATCTTGGTCAGGCCATTGCTGACGCAAAGAGAAACTGCGAAAGTGAAAAGGAGAAGTTAAAGTTGCAGCGCATGTTAGAGGGTCACAAAAAATTGTTGTACCCAAATTGCGAAGATGACAACACAAAGCTGGGTACCACACTGGAATTGCTGCAATGGAAGGCAGTGAATGGTTTATCTGACAAGGGATTTGAGAAGTTGCTGAAAATAATGAGGAAGAAGCTTCCAAAGGACAACGAATTGCCCGACAGTACGTACTAAGCAAAGAAGGCCGTCTGCCCTCTAGGATTAGAGGTGCAGAAGATACATGCATGCCCTAATGACTGCATCCTCTACCGCGGTGAGAAGTACGAGAATTTGAATGCATGCCCGGTGTGCGGTGCATTGCGCTATAAGATCAGCCCCAATGACCCTGGTGACGATGTTGAGGGTGAGCGCCCCAGGAAGAGGATTCCTGCCAAGGTGATGTGGTATGCTCCTATAATACCACGGTTGAAATGTTTGTTCCAAAACAAAGAGCATGCCAAGTTGATGCGATGGCACAAAGAAGACCGTAAGAAAGACGGGAAGTTGAGAGTACCCGCTGACGGGTCGCAGTGGAGAAAAATCGAGAGAAAGTGGTGGGACTTTGCAGATGACGCAAGGAACGTATGGTTTGGTTTAAGTGCAGATAGCATTAATCCTTTTGGGGAGCAGAGCAGCAACCATAGCACCTGGCCTATGACTCTAAGTATCTATAACCTTCCTCCTTGGTTGTGCATGAAGCGGAAGTTCATTATGATGGCAGTGCTCATCCAAGGCCCCAAGCAACCCGGCAACGACATTGATGTGTACCTAAGGCCATTAGTTAAAGAACTTTTACAACTGTGGGACATAAAAGGTGTACGTGTGTGGGATGAGCACAAACAGCAGGAATTTGACCTACGAGCGTTGCTGTTTGTAACCATCAATGATTGGCCTGATCTTAGTAACCTTTCAGGATAGACAAATAAGGGGTACCACGCATGCACGCACTGTTTAGATGATACCGAAAGTATATATTTGGATAAATGTAAGAAGAATGTGTACCTGAGACATCGTCGATTTCTTCCAATCAAGCATCTCGTTCATTGCCTGTAATTATCCTCACTATATTCTTTTGTATGGTATTATGCAGAATGAAGATTTTTGAATTGAAAAGAGATGGAGTCTATGGCATTGGGTTCATTGACCCAAATACCGTTTATGAAAGGGTGTTAATAGAATACCCCGAAGACACAGACAATACCTTGCTAATGTTTTTGAAGGAACTAAATACCAAACCAGAAATACTTTTGCCTTAAACTTCAAGTGAGTGTTACTGTCTTGTACTACAAATTCTATTTTTGCTTACCCGATGTTAAGTGTAGTTGATGAGTTATGCATGCATGCCCGCTTATACAAACGTGTGCATAGATTCCACTGGATCCTGCTAATCATTAGTTTTGACGAAGGAACTATTGAAGTACTGGACTCACTGACTAAACCCCATGAAGAATACAGGAGCCTGTATTTGATGCTCAACAGGTAATTTCAATCATTATCGCACTATGCCGGCCCCCTTAGTTCATTTCCTGATATCAAGTAATTAATATATAACTTCTTTATTCACTTTCTTTGCCAGACAGGGTTTGGAAAAGGTTCATCAAAGAGATCATGAATGAATGAAAACCAGAGCTGAGATGGCGACGGGGCAAGGTAATTAAGTAGTACTAGCTATGTCCGCGCACCTCTTTAATTCTAGTTTCAATACCATTATCATGCTTGATTATTATCTGATTGAATTCTATTCTCGTAAAGTGCACGAGGCAGGAACAGGGGACCAATTTATGTGCATACCATGTTTTCGAGAACATCCGCTCTTTGACCGAAAGGAGCACAGATAATAGAATTCTTTGGGTACGTAAACACTATTCACATTTTTTTTATCATGATCTAATATATATACACACAACTAATATATTCATATTGATCTCCTTCTTTAAAGATTCAGGAGATGCGGGATAGGCTCCTAACAAAGGACCGCATACGAGCACTTCAAGAGGAAATGGCGGGATTTTTGCTTGAGCAGGTCATATCTCCCGACGGAGAATACCATTTCACCGATCCATAATTATGATCTGCAAATTGTAGGAGAAATTGTATATACCAAATTGTATATATATATATGTGTGTGTATGTATGCATGGTCGTACTAGAAATTTGACGGCAGAAGAGGCAGTGGATGTGTTATCATGTCAGTCAAGTCGTGCTTTGCAAATGGAAGTCAGCTCCGTGGCACTTGCATGCACTCTGCTGTCATCCTTCGCGTGTACCGCTCTGCTCGTGCTCTGCATGCAGTGGCACTTGACGACTGCAGCAGTGTAAAATATGTTTGAAATGAAAAAGAATTAAATGGAAAACACAAAATCAAAAGGAAAAATAAAACCCACCCCTGAAATGAAAAAGAATTAAATGGAAAACATAAAACCCTAACCCCTGAACCTTTTAGTCCCGGTTGGTGACACCAACCGGGACTAAAGATCCCCAGCCCCCAGCGCTCGCTGCCTACCACGTGGCAGGGATTTAGTCCCGGTTGGTGTCACCAACCAGGACTAAAGGTCCCCAGCCCCCTGCGAGCGCGGCCGGCCACGTGGCAGGGATTTAGTCCCAGTTCGTGGCCAACCGGGACTAAAGGCTGGCACCCTTTAGTCCCAATTTAGTAGTCCCGGTTGGTGAACCGGGACTAAAGGCCCTTCCCAACCAGGACTAATGTCCCGTTTTCTACTAGTGTCTCATGAACGAGGAAAACCTAAAAAAATGAGGAAGGGAGGTGGTGCATGAAAAATTACCTTCTGGATTTCATGCAACAGAACAAGCTTAAAAACTTCCTCCTCGTGCCATACCGACCCATGTAGGTCCTTCTCTGGCTTTACGCTTTCGCTTTTGTACCTTTTTCCTTCATATATATGTTTTCACGTCTCAAAATTTATAACTTTCTCATGTTCGCAGTATGTTTATTCTGTTTTGTGCAGCAACCATTGGGTTCTCCTAGTGCTAAGACCGCAAAGGTGCAATTGTTACTTGCTGGATTCCACGAAGAGCCCGGGAAAAGACTGGTCACTCCTGAAGGACCTTCTCGATGATTGTCTTTTTGATTGTAAAAATACAGGGGGCCTCACGGTTGAATTTTTTTTACAAAGGAAGTGGAAAGAAAATGATTGCCTTCAAATGGAACAATCTATCTTCTATGCGACAACGGGCGACTAGTCTGACTTGTGGCTTCAACGTCTGCATTCATATGGAAGAATTCATACGGTCCGTGAAAACGTTAAAGCAGCATGATAAAATCCTCAAATGGGGTCAAGAAGTACAAAACAATTCGACCGAAGCTGGCGTAGTACTCGAAGAACTACAACTAAAGTTTGCTACTATCATAAATAAGGAGGTCCGCTCGTCGTCTGGCTTATTCTATAATAACACTGAAGAAGACGAGTCCAGCCGACAAAAGAACCTTACCTAGCTTATTACAGCAGGCACAACTGCAACCGTGACCAAACATATTTGGCCTATTAACTATGTTGTTTAACTTTATCAGCAGACTATATTTGATGATGATGTATTTTGCGTTTCTCGTTTATTCTTAATGTATTTCTCATTCTTTATTCTCAGTTATTACCACTAGTTTTATTCCTGATTTGCTCCCATTTATTGAGGACTGTTCTCTATTTGCATCAGCTAACGTTGCCGTGGTAGCATAATATATGCTGCCATGGCAGCATTTTTTATTCTAGCCTGGTATAGCAATCAGTGGTGGGCGCTAATAAGCGCCCACCGCACATACTTTACACAGCAGTGGTGAGCGTTACAACATGCCCGCCATTGACATGGTCGCCCGCCACTGCTATGAGATTGACTACACTGGCGGGCAATTTACAGCGCCCGCTGTCGGTGTCAAAACCGGCGGATCTCGGGTAGGGGGTCCCGAACTGTGCATCTAAGGTCGATGGTAACAGGAGACGGGGGACACGATGTTTACCCAGGTTCGGGCCCTCTCTATGGAGGTAATACCCTACGTCCTGCTTGATTGATCTTGATGAATATGAGTATTACAAGAGTTGATCTACCACGAGATCGTAATGGCTAAAACCCTAGAAGTCTAGCCTGTCTGATTATGATTGCGATTATCCTTGTCTCTATGGACTAAACCCTCCAGTTTATGTAGACACCGGAGGGGGCTAGGGTTGTACAAAGTCGGTTACAGAGAAAGGAATCTTCATATCCGGACGCCAAGCTTGCCGTCCACGCCAAGGAGAGTCCCATCCGGACACGGGAGAGAGTCTTCTGTCTTGTATCTTCATGGCCCATCAGTCCGGCCCACAATACGTAGCCCGGAAGCCCGAGGACCCCTTAATCTAGGACTCCCTCAGTAGCCCCCAAACCAGGCTTTCAATGACGATGTGTCCGGAGCACAGATTGTCTTCGGCATTGCAAGGCGGGTTCCTCCCCCGATTACTTCAAAGTATCTGACTCAAGGAGCTGTATTCGGCTTTCCATTTAATGTCATGCTCATCGGCTTCCACGCCCTCATGACGTCAGTTTCCAGGTCAGGGTATCTTTGCACATAACTCCCTGTCCATGTAAGAAAGGCGTCTATTTAAAGAGATTGGATCTTCAGATCCATTTCACGCCAAGCGGGAAATCCTCAAAGCTTGCTAGGAGAAACCATTCCAACATGGCTAGTGCTCCGAGTTCTTCCACCCGCCCCCACGGCTCCACAAAAGGTGATTGGGAAAGATGTTCTGTATCCCATAACCGGCTGGTGAAGCTCCAAACACAGGGATATCTTCCCCCCGCGGATCTGGTCCCTGTTCGAACAGGCTTGACCTCCTTCTCAGGCGAAGCTTTGGCGGAAAATTTCCCCAATCCAACCAGGGGGGAATGGGTGTGCTTCATTCCATATTTGCTAAGAGGTGTTGGGCTTCCAATCCATCCTTTCCTCCGAGGACTCCTGAAGTACTATGGCCTCCAAATGCACAACCTCACGCCGGCCTCTATCTTGCACGTCGCGGGTTTTGTTGCCCTTTGCGAGCTTTTCCTAGGCTGTGAAGCCCACTTTGATTTATGGAGAAAACTATTCTGCCTCGTCCCTCGTACCCAAGAGGGATCCATATTCGAGGTGGGCGGCGTCGAAGTATGGCGCATAGCCGGGACCGGATACCTACCCGGCACACCAAAGAAGGCGTCCGAGGAGTGGTCCTCAGAGTGGTTTTATATTGAGGACGTTGCTCTCCCTGACCCAATCCGAATGGGTCTCCCTGAATTTTCCAGCGCCCCTTTGAAGAAACGCCACAGCTGGCGCCCTAGGAGCCTCGAGGAGGAAGATAGTGCGGAAATCCGTCAATTAATGAGCAAGGTAAAGATGTTCGCCCAGTCCGGATTCTCAATTATCGAGGTAATGGCGATCTCCATAGTGCGGGGTGTTCAGCCACTCCAATTCAGAGGGCTCCCCATGTGGCACTACAATGGGGAAGATGACGCCTCACGCTGCGGCCGGAAGGGTCCGGACACCCCCGTCACTCTGGCCATAATATTGGCCGATCTGTACAACGGGGAGACAGAGGAATTTATTCGTCTTAAACGCCGAGAGGGATTTTCCATGTACAATCCTCCCAGCTGGGTGAGTTTTAATCCCACCACCATACTCAATTATTTCCATGAGTCACTTTTGATTGATACTAACCCGTCCATTTGTAACAGGAATGGCGAAAGGTCGTCACGGGGATCTACAACCCTGCTCCACAGTCGGAGGACCATAACCGGGATCTTGACCCTGGATTCGAAGAGGATCCGGACATATTTGTGGAGCTTGAGGGGGGAGTATTTTACCAGGCGAGCTACGATGGCACAAAAGTGGCCATTACAGCCGACTATCCCGGCCTCCTTCCTGCCTCACACGTAAGTAATCAGGAGACCTCTCCTCCGAAAGAGCTTCCTCATTCTGCCTCACCCACCGCACTGTCTCATGTTCCAAAGGGGAGGCACTTGGTGCGCCATGTTACGCCAGAGGCGACTCGAAAGAGAGCGGTGCCCACATCGGGCAAGCCTTCAAAGAGGAAGGCAAACGAAGTCACGACCGAGCCATCGTCAAAGAGGTATGGCTTTGCAAATATGCCCCTTGGCAGTCACATCCAACTGTGACATTGCCTGTTTGTGTCTCCTCAGGAAGAGCGTTCGCCGGACTATGTCCGGGGGTCCTGCAGTTCACGCTCCCAATAGCCAGGCTTCAGAACCTGCCATAAAGACGAGGGCCGATACGGGAGTGACGCCAGACTGTCCTTCGGCGGAGGATTCGGATGATGTATCTGTCACAAACTCAGAAGTGGAGAGCGCCATGAATCATCGGCGCCGGAGGGCCACTCTTCGCGACCCCGGATTTAAAAAAGAGACATTTAATGCCTTCAGCTCGACTGATGCATACATCCGAGCTGCTCGAGACGGGCTTACCAGAGCCACAGACCAGCATTTGAAAGATATGCGGGTAAGTTCACATCGTACGAACCTGATAATTATATACCAGTAGCCCCCGAGACTTGAAGCAGTTGGTACAACTGATTTAAGGATCGTGTATAACCAGGTGCTTACAGAGAAGAACAACTTGTTGTCTCAAGAACTGAAAAAGTGTCAGACTCAGCTAACAGCTGCCGTTGCCGAATTGGAGAAATCCAAGGAGGGGTCGCCTGGTAATGTTCCCCTCCATCGAGAAAATATAATCATATACCAGCAATGCTAACAGTGTTGCATATCTCATGGCAGGATCGTTAGATCAGCTGAAGTAGGCACTTGAAATCGCGCAAACGGATAAATAGGAAGCCCAAAGGCTACTGGCCGTGGGTGAACATGTGCTGACACGGGTCAGGGAGGATAAAAACAAGCTGCAGGATTCCACCACCCTGCTGGGCGAAGAACTGAAAGATGTGCGAGCCCAGCTAGCTGACTCCGTGAAGGAAAATAAGAGGCTACGAGGCGGCATATTCAGTATGCTTTCAAACTTACCTCCGAGTAATTCGGCGAGAAAAGGAACTGACAGATTTATGTCTGCAGGTATGCTGACCGGCCGTCCCGAAGAGGAAATGTCCTGATCTTCAGGCGATCTGCTACAAGAGCTGTCGCAAATGCACGAGCGAGCTCGGCAGGCAATGCGGAGTGTTGCCAAGACCTTGTGGCCATCCGCCTCCCCTCCAGGAAGTATGGAGGAACTTGTGCAGTTATTCAAAGGAGCGCGGAGGCGCTTCCGTTTATGGAAGATATCGGCCTGCCGAGAAGGTGCGCGAGAGGCCTGGGCCATGGTGAAAACACGGTATACCAAACTTGATCCGAATCATATGGCTCGGGTCGGACCTCGAGGATCAGACGGAAAAGAGGTTCCAGTTAGTTTAGTATATGACCAAGTAAAGGAAGCCGCCGAATTGTCCCAACAGGATTGTAAGCTAGACAGCCTGTGGGATGGCATAGAGGAAGAAGCTTTTGAGTCTAAGTGACTATGTGCTTCGATTGACAAATTTATCCCTAGCCGGATTGTAAAAATGATTGTCATGGCGGACCTTTTCGCTTCGGCCTCTGGACCCGAAAGTGCGGAGTGTTTCCGAATACCCGCACGGTAACATAGACTGGGGTATGCGTGGAAACCAGGCGTAGGGGTCATAGTTGCTTGAACAGACAAGTTGTATCCGGCTAGCTATGTTATATTACATGTGATTGTAAGAAACATCTTCTAGAGAGAATAGTTCTGTTAAGGGTTCCTTTCCCTGGGCGAACATGCGTTAATGTTCATGTCCGAACTGTGATTAAAAATAGCAGTATACATAGCATCTGGGGGTTCATAGTGTAATGAGTGGAAAAAAACATCTTTAGTCCGCCGACCGAATATTCCCTTAAGAACGCTAGCTTTCGGCTTCACCCAGTCTGAGGTACACATCCGGATGACCCGGCAGTAACAATCGCAGAGGTGCTCCCTTTGTGCCCTAGCCGAACTAACGGGAACGTAGGGCATAAGCACAGGAGCCAGGCAACCCAGCTTGGCCAAAACTTAAGTCATAACGATGCATATAATGGTGAAGAAAAGGTACATATGAGGAAAAGACACATATGTGGTGAGCTTGATGCTCGAAAAATAATAATAATAAGCTTCTGTGCAAGAAGCCCCCAGGTATTATGGACGTACATATTTAAGGATGTGTACGCCATAGGTGCGCGGGTTAGCCGGACAAGAGCTTAAAGCTAGAGAAAAAAACGAAAGAGAGTAAAAAAAGGTAATGGACAAAAAGGGAGAAGAAGACGAACAAACAGTCCGGCTCTAGGCGTAGAATCTTCGGAGTCTGGCGGCGTTCCATGGGTTCGGCTCCAAGCGATTGTTTGATGTATCACGTAGTTGGTACGCTCCTCCAGTGAGAACTTCGTCAATGATGACGGGACCCTCCCATTTGGGCTTGAGTTTGTCCTTTTTCTTCTCTGGCAAGCGTAGACCGAGTTCGCTAACATTATAAGTCTTGGCCCGCACTTCTCTGCTTTGGTATCTGTGAGCCTGTTGTTGATATAATGCGGAACGGGCCTTTGCAACATTGCGCTCCTCCTCCAAGGCGTCTAAGCTGTCCTGCCGATCAAGCTTGGCCTCTCTCTCTTCATACATGCGCACTCGTGGTGAGTCATGCATAATGTCGCAGGGCTACACGGCCTCTACGCCGTACACCATGAAAAATGGTGTGTATCCGGTAGTGCGGTTGGGCGTGGTCCGCAGCCCCCAGAGTACGGAGTCGAGCTCCTCAACCCAGTGCTTGTCTGATTCTTTCAAGGACCGCACTAGTCTGGGTTTAATGCCACTCATAATAAGACCATTCGCTCGTTCGACTTGACCATTTGTTTGCGGGTGATAGACGGAGGCATAATCGAGCTTGATGCCCAAGTTAGCGCACCAGGTTTTCACCTCGTCGGCTGTAAAGTTGGAGCCATTGTCTGTGATAATGCTTTGTGGAACACCATAACGGTGTACGACACCAGATATAAAGTCTATCACTGGTCCGGCTTCGGCCGTTTTAACAGGTTTGGCCTCAATCCACTTAGTGAATTTATCTACCATGACCAGCAAATATTTTTTCTTGTGGCTTCCCCCTTTAAGGGGTCCGACCATATCAAGACCCCAGACCGCGAAAGGCCATGTAATGGGGATTGTTTGTAGCGCAGTAGGCGGCATATGGCTTTGATTAGCGAAAAGCTGGCATCCGACACAACGTTGGACAAGGTCCTATGCGTCTGCTCGGGCCGTAGGCCAAAAGAAACCTGTACGAAAGGCTTTACTCACAAGGGCCCGAGCCACGGCGTGGTGACCGCCAAGGCCAGCATGTATTTCGGCCAGGAGCTGCCGCCCCTCTTCTTCGGAGATACATCTTTGAAGGACTCCGGTAGTGCTTTTCTTGTAGAGCTCACCGTCATGGACCTTGTAGGCTTTTGAGCACCGGACAATGCAGCGAGCCTCGTTAGGATCCTCAGGGAGCTCTCGCCTATTAAGGTAGGCCAAGAAGGGTTCGGTCCATGGGGCAATTACTGCCATTATGAGATGGGCCGATGGTGTTGCTTGGGTGGCTGAGCCCCCGATGATATCGGTATTGTGCTCAAACTCAGGGGGTATGATTGGGTCCGGGCTAGTATTGCCGCTTTCATCCTGCCACACTACGGATGGCTTGGAGAGCTGTTCCAGAAATATGTTAGGCAGGACGGGGTCGCGCTTGGCTCCCATGCGAGCAAGGACATCCGCCGCTTGATTACTTTCTCGAGCCACATGATGAAACTCGAGTCCCTCGAACCGGGCTGATATTTTGAGTACGGCGTTACGATAGGCCGCCATTTTCGGATCTTTTGCATCAAAGTCTCCGTTTATTTGGGATATTGCGAGATTCGAATCCCCGCGCACCTCCAGACGTTGTATGCCCATGGAGACGGCCATCCGAAGACCATGTAGTAAGGCCTCGTATTCGGCTGCATTATTGGAATCTGTATATAAGATTTGGAGTACGTACTGGACTGTGTCTCCCGTTGGGGATGTTAAGACGACGCCCGCTCCCAAACCGGCCAGCATCTTAGAGCCATCGAAGTACATGACCCAGTTGGAATATGTGTCGTACTCTTTAGGGAGTTCGGCCTCTGTCCATTCGGCGATGAAGTCAGCCAACACTTGGAATTTAATGGCTCGGCGTGGTTTATACGTTATGTCGAATGGCAGGAGCTCAATGGCCCATTTGGCAATCCGGCCCGTAGCGTCGTGGTTGTTTATTATGTCATTGAGTGGTACTTCGGAAGCCACCGTGATCGAGCATTCTTGGAAGTAGTGTCATAGCTTCCGGGATGCCATGAAGACCGCGTATGCTATCTTTTGGTAATGAGGGTACCGGGATTTGCAGGGTGTGAGGACGGTGGATACATAGTATACCGGCTTCTGAAGCGGGAATTTGTGTCCGTCCTCCTCTCGTTCAATGACGAGCACTGCGCTCACCACCTGGTGAGTCGCGGAGATGTATAACAACATTGGTTCACCAACGTTTGGCGCGGCCAGGATTGGGTTGTTTGCTAAAAGAGCCTTTATTTCTTCCAGTCCGGCCGTTGCTGCATCCGTCCACTCGAAGTGGTCGGTGCGTCGGAGAAGGCGATAGAGTGGCAATGCTTTTTCTCCAAGTCTGGAGATAAAGCGGCTTAAAGCTGCCACGCATCCGGCTAGTTTTTGGACCTGTTTAAGGTCTGTTAGTGTAGCCAATTGTGACAAAGCTCGAATTTTGGCTGGATTTGCCTCAATTCCTCTATTGGAAACAATGAAGCCCAGCAGGTTTCCAGCGGGAACGCCGAAAACGCACTTTTCCGGATTGAGCTTGATGTCATATGCACGGAGGTTGTCGAATGTGAGACGTAAGTCGTCTATTAATGACTCGACGTGTCTAGTCTTGATGACGACATCATCCATGTATGCTTCGACTGTCTTGCCGATTTGCTTTTCCAGGCATGTTTGAATCATGCGTTGGTAGGTAGCGCCGGCGTTTTTAAGCCCAATGGGCATAGTGTTGATGCAGAAAGGCCCGTATGGGGTAACGAATGCCGTTGCGGCTTGATCGGACTCCTTCATTTTGATTTGATGGTATCCGGAGTATGTGTCGAGGAAACACGGTGAGTCGTGTCCTATAGTAGCATCAATGATCTGATCGATGTGGGGGAGGGGGAAGGGATCCTTGGGGCAGGCTTTGTTGAGGTCTTTGAAATCGACGCATAGGCGCCAGGATTTATCCTTCTTTGGTACCATTACCAGGTTTGCTAGCCAGTACGGATGTTTTATTTCTCTGATGAATCCGGCCTCGATTAATTTGGCCAGCTCCTCCCCCATAGCTTGTCGTTTGGGTTCGGAAAAGCGCCGCAGTGTTTGTTTGACCGGCTTGTGTCCCTTCGATATATTGAGGCTATGTTCGGCCAACCTGCATGGGATTCCCGGCATATCAGAAGGGTGCCAGGCAAATATGTCCCAATTTTTGCGTAGAAACGCTCGTAATGCGGCGTCAACCGTTGGGTCCAGTTGTGCCCCGATAGAGTCTGTCTTCTTGGGGTCCGTTGGGTGGACCTGGAATTTGATGATTTCGTCTGCTGGTTTGAAGGAGGTGGATTTGGGTCGCTTGTCCAGGATTACGTCGTCCCTATCCACCGTGGAGCGCAGTGTGGCTAATTCTTCCGTCGCGATGGCTTCGGACAATGCCTCGAGGGCCAGGGATGCGGTTTTGTTTTCAGCACGGAGTGCTATGTCTGGATCACTGGAAAGGGTGATAATACCATTGGGCCCGGGCATCTTGAGCTTCATGTACCCGTAATGAGGTACAGCTTGGAAGCGTGTAAATGCATCTCGCCCCAATAGGGCGTGATATCCACTGTTGAAAGGGGGGTGTTGTTCTGAGGTCGTCGTCTTCCGGGGGGTGTTGTTCTGAGGTGTTTTTGGTGAGGATATCCTTGCCGCTCTTGGCCACTTGCCGGAGTATCCAACATGCTCGAAGGCTGTGAGTTGGTATGGTATCCGGTGTTGTGTGTATTTTGCATGGCCTATCGAGCCATCCCTCCAGAACGGTTCCGCGCCCCGTAATAGGCTTGGATTTCTTTACTATTAGGTCGGGCACCCCATGGGGGTGCATCCTTTTTGCTCGGACGAGGGGTTGAATGGAAACCGGTGGTTCCCGACAAGCTGCCTGAGTTTTCCAGGCGCTTTCCATTGCGCAGTACTTCTGTACTATGGTTGCCAAGTCAGCGAAGTGTGATATGCGACGGCGGTTGATGGCGTTGAGGATTCCTTCGTCCGTGCAATTGTTGCAGAATTCTGAGATCGCGTCTTCGTCGCGGCAATCTTCAATCTTGTCTTCGACAAGGAGGAATCTGGCCCAAAAGTGATGGACTGTTTCCTAAGACTGCTGTTGTGGGTACATGAGATCGTGTCTGTCTGGGTGGGTGGGTGGCTTTAAATCCGAACCCTGACCCAGTTTATGGTCCGGAGTTTGAGAAACTTCCGAGCTTAATAATTCGGGCTCCGGGGTATCGACTGATTTTTCAGGCCTATCGTCCGATTCTAGGTTCGGAGGATAGGGCGTGCCGTTCAGCAGACAGGTATGCGGCTCTTCGAGCTCAGAAATCTGAACATAGTTCGTCCTCAACACAGGGGAAGAGTTATTGTTTTGCTCTTCTACCACCGCTATCTGATGGGTGATCGGTGGAGATTTGATTTCTCTCTGATCGGGTTTAAGCCCAATCCGATCGTAGTCCATATGGACCCCCAAGGCGGCAATGTGATCCAGGAGTTCGTTTAAAGACAACAACTCCGTCGGATCCATCCGTTTGGAGTATTCGGAGTCAACACGGAGGCGATTTTCGATGACCCGAGAAGTCATCGTCGGCTTAACGTCCGAACGGGCGGTCATGATAAAGCCGCCCAGCCGGAGGGTTTGGCCTGAGGCCAGGGCTCCTCCGGCGGTGATATTGTCCTTGAAAACAAGGCGAGCCATCAACCCTGTCTTCGACGTCACAGCGGAACTCTCAATGAAAGCACCAATGTCGGTGTCAAAACCGGCGGATCTAGGGTAGGGGGTCCCGAACTGTGCGTCTAAGGTCGATGGTAATAGGAGACGGGGGACACGATGTTTACCCAGGTTCGGGCCCTCTCTATGGAGGTAATACCCTACGTCCTGCTTGATTGATCTTGATGAATATGAGTATTACAAGAGTTGATCTACCACGAGATCGTAATGGCTAAAACCCTAGAAGTCTAGCCTGTCTGATTATGATTGCGATTATCCTTGTCTCTACGGACTAAACCCTCCGGTTTATATAGACACAACAGGGGGCTAGGGTTGTACAAAGTCGGTTACAGAGAAAGGAATCTTCATATCCGGACGCCAAGCTTGCCGTCCACGCCAAGGAGAGTCCCATCCAGACACGGGAGAGAGTCTTCTGTCTTGTATCTTCATGGCCCATCAGTCCGGCCCACATTACGTAGCCCGGACGCCCGAGGACCCCTTAATCCAGGACTCCCTCACCCGCCACTGTTGGGGGGCTACAACTGGTGGGCGGGCGCCCGCCACTGCTGCCACTTTAGCAGTGGCGGGAAGTCAGTGGCGGGCGGCCCAAAGAGGCTCGCCTGCCACTGTTGGGCTTTATGCGCCCGCCACTGCTAGGCATTCCTGCAGTAGTGGGCCAATCGGTTGTTCCGGTATATATTGTATTTACCGGTACAACCGGTCCTCCCTGCGGTTGTACTGCTCTGTCTCTGTAAGTGCATGCTTATGCCTAGGGTGGTTGTACCGCTACTCCCAGCGGTTATACCGCCCTAGTGCATTTCTGCACATAACGGTTAGAATTGGGGCACCACTATCTTCCACCTCCCACCTACCTCTTGCCTCTTTCTCTCCTCCATTAATGCTCTAAGCTCGTTCTTGCCCAATCTCCCACTCTAGCCAACCAAACTTGTTGATTTGCTTGGGAGTGAGGGAGGAGAGCTAGATCTATACTTCCACCAAAGGAAATTTGATTCCCCCGTAATTTCACTTGTGGATCTTGTTACTCTTGGGTGTTTGGGCACCCTAGATGGAAGAGGTCACCTCGGAGCCACATTCCATTATGGTGAAGCTTCGTGGTGTTGTTGGGAGCCTCCAATTAAGTTGTGGAGAGAGCCACAACCTTGTTTGTAAAGGTTTTGGTTGCCGCCTTCAAGGGCACCGCTAGTGGATTCACGGCATCTTGCATCATGCGAGGGCGTGAGGAGAATAGGGTGAGTCCTTGGGACGCTTGGGGAGCATTGTGCCTCCACACCCCTCCAACGGAGACGTACCTCCCCCAAAGAAGGGAACTTCGGAAACACATACTCGTCTCCATCATCTTCACTTGCGGTTATTTCGGTCTTTTTCTTTGTGCAAGCTTATATCTCTTGTTTACTCTTGCTTGCACTTATTATTTGTGTTGCTTGTCATATAGGTTGTCCATCTAGTTGCATATCTAGACAACCTATTTTATTGTTGAGCTTAAATTTCTAAAAGAGGATAAAATTTTGTTAGTCGCTTAATCACCCCCCTCTAGTCGACCATACTGATCCTTTCACCGTGCATTGAGCCTCCATACCCAGGATGATACCCTTAAGCTTGGCTTTACATGGCTGAATGCGCGAGGAGTCGAACTGCATTTTCTTTAACGTTTCTGCGTAGATGAGATTGAGACTGATGCTGCCATCCATCAGGACCCTTGTCCGGTGAAAACCATAGATAATGGGGTTGAGGACGAGCACGGCGAATCCACCGTGGCGGACACTGGTCGGGTGGTCCCAGTGATCGAACATGATCGAGATTTCTGACCAGGGGTGTACTTTGGTTCCGTGGGCTCCACGGCATAGACTTCATGGAGCGCGCGCTTCCGTTCCCTCTTGGTGGTCTGTGATGCGTAAATCATATTCACGTCTTTCACCTCGGGCGGGAATTGCTTCTGACCGCCATTACCCAATCCGGGCTGATGCCCGTCCCCCTCCTCATCGTTGCATGGGTTGGGCTTTCCGGAGTTGTTGTTGCCGAGCTGAGTTGCTTGCTTGATGACCCAATAATTCTAGTTTGTGTGGCTGGCAGGCCGATGTACGGTTTCGGGGTGGAGGGCGCAGGGCTGGTCTAAGATCTTGTTCAGCTGTGAGTTGCTACCACCCTTCTTCCCCTGAAACGGCTTCTTCTTGGCACCACCACCCTAGCGCTGGTTGCCGAATCTGGCGTTCACCTCGCCGTCCTCAGCATCGCTACCGTTGTACCGACGTTTGTTATGCCGGTTTCGCCATGGCTTCCCGGTTCCATCTCGCACCTCGGATGTCACGGGATCGTCACTCTAGCCCTTTTTCTTGGCGAGCCAGTTGTCTTCCCCAGTAGAGAACTGGTCATCATGACCGTAAGTGCGGCCATGGTCTTCAGCCTGTAATGGCCGAAATCTCTGGAGAGCCACTCGTCATTGATATTGTTCCTGAATGCCGTGAGGGCCTCAGCGTCACTACAATCGACGATTTCGTTCTTCTTCTTGAGGAACCGGGTCTGGAATTTGCGTACGGACTCACTCGGCTTCTGCTTGATGATGGCCAAATCATCGGCATCCAAAGGTTTAATGTATGTGCCATGGAAATTTTCCATGAACTCAGACTTCTTAGCCACCCAAGTATTGATCGAGGCCGGTCGCAGAGTGATTAACCAATGCCAGGCTGAACCTTTTAGCATAAGCGGTAGGTACTTTATGGCGTGTAGGTCATCGCCATTAGCCATGTGTACCGCGAGAATATAATCCTCGATCCAAACAGAGGGATCCGTCGAACCATCATATTTCTCACAGTTCACGAGATTGAAGCCGGTCGGGAAGGCGTGAGCCATCACCCGATTCAAACAACAGGGCGGATACATCGCCGGTGGATCATCTCGGTTACAGATAGCGTCAATGGAGCGACGTGCGTCGTTGATGCCGACCTCCTCGTCGTATTTGGAGAAGGTTGGCTTGTATCTGTCCTTGGCTTGCCCATGGAGCCGAGCTTCTCATTCAGACAACATCTCGTGGCGTCGCCTGGACTGGTAGATCGTCCAAGGAGGCTTGTCCTCGGGCAGAACCCGTCGCTTCTCCTTGGTGCGGGAACTTGAACTTGGCTTTCAGCTGCCTATGTTGCAAGATGTGTCATCGCGATTTTTCTTGCGACGTTTCGGCACCTCGGGAGCATGCTTGCCGGTATTGGCCCGCCGGCCATTGCGGCGGGGAGGCCGATCTCCTGCACTGTGATGCAGGTCTTTTGGCCACGTGCGCTTAGAGATTGCGCTGTGGTCGATGGCAGCGTCCATTTCCTTGAGCAGGTTCTTGCCTTAGTTAAACGGCACTTTTTTGGACGGCATCCGTGTCTTCTTGCTTTTCATGTCCTCCTCGTATTGGAGGAGCTCTTGCCAGCGATCTTCAATGTACTGAGCTCATTTGGCTAGCTCATCTCTATCCCTGACAATCTTCTTGGCTGATCTGATCGGCCTATCTCGGCATCCATCATGGCGCTCGCTGCCCAGAGACTCGTTCAGTATGTCCTCATCATAAGGACCGGACTCGCTTCGGGTGTTCTAGTCTGCATCGCATGAGCCCTCACACGACGGGCTATCGGGGCCGCCGCTGTTAGCACCATTGTTGCCGTTGGCACCGTTGCCGTTGTCGTTACGTCCACCGTTGCTGGCGTTAGGTGTGTCCACCATGTAGGGCTGGACGCGAGCCGAGCCGAGCCGAGTTCAGACCGAGCCTGCCTTTGGCTCGCCTAAAGCGAGCCGAGCTCGGCTCGGCTCGTTCGTTGAACGAGCCTGTTTCTGAAGGCTCGGCTCGTTTTGCCTCTGGCTCGGTCCAGCCCGAGCAGCTCGTGTGGCATAGGCCTATGCAGTGTGTGCTTGCGTGCGTCGGGGCGGCGGACGCTTGGCTAGCGAGGAACGCCGGGGGCCGACCCGGCGATGAAAGGGCGCGTCCGCCGTCGGTGCCGAGAGCGTCGTCCAGTCTTGGGCGCGGCAAGGACGACGACGGCATCGGGCATGGCGAGGACGACGGCGGCTACACTCTACACAATCAAGCAGAAGCATTCATCCATCCATCCCTACATCGCGTGCGTACACAGGGGAGGCAAGAAACCAGGGGAGGCGCATCCAGCTACTGCTAGAGATGGGAAGAAAGGAGAGAGTACCTGCTCTTCACGTTCGGCAAGAAATCAGGAAAGGCGCGTCCGCCGGCGTTCGGTGTGGTGAGGAAAAGCCGCGCCGCCCGTCGCCATCAGTCCAGTTTTTGCGGCGCGGCGAGGTGAAGGATGAGGCGGCGCCGAACGGAGGAAGGGAGGGGCTCGTGCCCTAATGCGAGGATGGCCGATGGAAACTGGGCTGGGCCTCGAGCGAGTCACCCGAGTTGGACCGGGCGAAACTCGGCTCGGCTCGGTCGGGAATCGGGCCTCTTTTCACAACTGGGCTCGCTCGTTTTTTTATCGGGCCGAGCTGTAACGGTCCGAGCTGGAGCGAGCTTCGAGCCGAGCCGAAAAGCTCGCTCGGACGTCCAGTCCTACCACCATGTAGATGTCATAGGTCGAGGTGGCCTTCCAATTGCCTGTGGCAGGTGGTCGGCTTTCATCCGATTCCCCCGTCTCCTCTTCCTCGTCATTGACCTCGTCGACTATGCCTTCGAGGACGTCGGTGAGATCTTTGACGTTAGCAACGAGATGGGTGGTGGGAGGCTCGAAAAAATATTTGTTTCCCGGGGATTCCCATATCCGATCATACACCGAGATCGGGGAATCCGATGTCGCGAGCTTCTGGATCCGATCTAACATCTCACCCAGAAGAAGTTTCTCACGCTCCTCCTGAGCCTGATCTGATATCGGGACCAGAGAAAGCAGCTTCAAGGTCTGATCTGACATCAATCCTGGTACAGGTATCTCACGTTCCTCCACGGTCTGATTTGACATCGGAACCGAAGGAAGTGGCTTCGGGATCCGATCTAACATCGATCCCGGAAAAGAATTCTCACGCTCGACTTGGGCCTGATCTAACATCAGGTCAGGAAAGAGCGACTTGTGCTGCTCTTGGGCTTGGCGCGACACCAGGCCCAAGAAGATCAGCTCTCTACGAAGATCCGCGGTGTACTCCATGCTACCAGGCCTGGAGCAAAGGACTCGACCCGGCCGAGGTGCCCAGTCAAGTTGGCGACGAGGGTGATGCCGCCGAAGATGAAAATCTGCCCCGGCACAAAGGTTGCGCCGGAACCGATCAGCTTGTTGATCCGAACTCCCATCGAACCCGCGACCTCCATGGGCCATCACTGTCGGAGCTAAATTCGGTAGATCTCTAGGTAGGGGATCCTAAGCTAGATGTTTTGAAACGATGGTAACAGGGACACAGGATTTACCCAGGCTCAGCCTCTCCGAAGAGATAAAACTCTACGTCCTGCTTGTGTTTTATTGCGTTGGAATGTGTATAAAGTACGGATAAACAACCCAGAGATTGTATCTTGTGTCTAATGTGTATCTCCGAGCCTAGCCCCTCAGTTTATTTTGCATACCGGGGGAGGGGGGACCTAGGGTACATGATCCCAGTCGGCTACGAACGAGGAGGCAGATTCCTCCACGAATCTAGTGTCTTGCCGTGTATGCCAAGTCTTTTGGATCTTCTTTGTATACGTCATGGGCTGTCCGAAGTGGCGCAGGACAAAACCGACAAGGGGTCGTCAGCCCGGACCACCAGGCCTGGAGTTGACGTGGTGAGAGGCCTCTTAGCCGGGACACCGTTAAACGTCTCCTCCCACTGAACGAACGTCGTCAGAAAGCCTGAAATAAAACCAGGAAAATGCGAGAACCAGTGCTAAGTTTAGGACTTGAACCCTGGTGGGCTGGTTCCACAGTTCACAACAAAAATTGTCACTATCAGTAATGATGGTGGACCCAATTAATAGCCAAACGTACATTAGGCACTCATCGCAAAAAAAAAACTTACATTATGTACTATTTAGTGTCAATTTTATCTATTTTTCCCCGCAAAAAATTATAAATGTTTTCCTCAGCCATTTTTTTCTGCGAAAGGGCCTAAGGCCATATCTATAAATACACTATGCTCCCTAATTTGGGAGCTCTCTCATTCAATTGAGGTGTTCAATTTCGTATTTGGTTCACTATTTTGAATGGCTCAACGATTTTGATTGAAGTTATTTTGAATTTGGTTCATAGATTTTATTCAATTGAGGTGTTCAATTTCGGATCTGGTTCACAATTTTCAGTGGGCCAATGATTTCGATTGATGCGTCCAATTTTGGATTTGGTTCATGATTTTGACCGAGTCTACGATTTCTCAAATCAATCGGCGACAACCAGCCTATAAAAACACATGAGTGCCGCGCACCCTCTCATCACCTGGCACAAAAAGAATCGTCAACATGCGAGACTGTAGCATCAATATAGTACATGCGCAAAAAAAAATCCCACATACATGTGGATTGATTAGCAGATAACATAGAATCACACCTCTAGAATGGGCCCACCAAAACACCACATTATAAAAAAAAGAAAACATACACCATCATCTCCCTCACGTGCCAAACCAAATAAAAAAATTATGAAATCCCGACAACACAAACGGCGCAGCAAAGCGCACACAACCCTTCTAGTATTAAGTATCACAGGTTCTTACAAACACACTCTTATAGAAAAGGAGAATTACGTTCAAAATCTTGGGGATGCCGAAGTCTTCTTCCTCCTGCATCCACCGGCGGCTCACATTGAGCATAGCTCGATGCCGCCTCTAGGCATCCGCCTCGGCGGAGCAAACTTTTTGAAACCCAAGAGCCTAGAAGCATCGGCCAGGAAGTCATTGATGCAGACCACGAGACGCCGGCTGCTGCAAGTTGCGAAGCAAATCGCCGCTCCGAAGAAAAAACATCGATAAGGGCACCGAAGACCACGAAAACCGGCCGAAACCATCGAAAACCTAAACCAACCGGATCTTGGAAGACCCGCCGAAGACTTGGCTCCACACACCGTCAGACGGCGCAAAGAACGCCAACGGAACAGGGATAGAGCGGCATAACATTATTCCTACTCTAGGGCAACACCACCGCCCCAAACTAAACACAAAGTCTCCATAAAGAAAATCTGAAAAATAACACTCATGCCGATGTATGACAGTCCGATTCTGGTGTCGAGCTTGCCGCTGTCCAGAGCCATCTTGGGCACCGGATATTCTCGAAGAAGAGGGCGTCGGTGCATGACTCTGAACGGCGCCAAGCTCGACACCAGAACCGGATCTATCGTACATCGATTTGAGTGTTATTTTTGGTATATTTTTAGGGAGTATTCGTGTTTGCTTTGGGGCCGCGAGGCGGCCGCATTGCCCCATCCTTATCATCTAGTCCGGTGCACCGAATATTCTCCCACGTCAAAGCTTGCCACTTTCACGAAAGTTACTTGGGCACTTGAGTTCTTGCATCCGATCGACGACCAGAACAGAGGCCACGAATATCCAAGAGTGCTTTTACCATCAAAAAAAAATTTAATATCCAAGAGTGCTTCATGTCCGGTGCATGAGTATCACGGGTCTCCTTCCCAATGGAGTCGCGTCTTCTCTCCGTGATGCGTTCAGTACTGTGACCGAATGATAGACTTTGACTTAGAACAGATAGCCACGTATAACACGTTCCATGACTGACGTATCAGATGTGCTGTGCTCATTCATAATTAAGAGGCCAAAAGGATTAATACGTGCAGATATTTAATTATTGGGCGGAATTTACCCGTTTGACCGAAATATATCTATCACGTGAAATTTTGGATTAGGAACTCAAATACATCTACCCGTCGATCGAGCTTTCTCTTCAACCTATATCTTGCATGGTGCATGTTCAATTATCCCTTGAGTTTCCTTCTCTCGTGGATAACACGCTGAGATTACCGCTTCTCAGAATCGAATGTAGAAAAACTGCCACGCACTAGTATACACCAAGCTACAGTATTGTACCGGGCTACCGGCCGTCCTCCTTGGGCAACCATGTCGGCCGGTATGCTTCACCGGTGAGGTTTCATTTCTCCTGTTCCTTTTGCGTTCGCTTGAAGCAACGCATTCCGCTGGGCAGTTTCACTTCGTCTTCCATGCCGGTACGTACGTGTTTTGCTTTCCTTGCGTTCGTGACTCGTGAGAATAGGCATACACAAAATGTTCACGGGAAAGACGGTGTGCGGCCGAAAGCTACAGCTTTGGTAGAACGGCTTGTACACTCTGAACTCGTTGTTCAAGTTCGTGAGAATCTATCCGTCGGCCGCTTCGAAGTTGGCAGTAGTAAAAGCCGCGTACGTATTCGATGCATTGCAAGTTTGAACTGGTTAGTGGTTCGTGCTTGACAAATTTACCGGCAGGCCACACACGTAAACACGATGCATGGAACTTTCACCGTACTTACCTAGGTCTGCAACGCGTGACTCCTATAAATAACCAGCCAAATCTTGCAACAAAAACTCACAACTCATATACGCACAGCACAGAAGAGCATAGCTTGATTGATCGCTGACAAAGTTCGAATCAGTATACACCATCGATCTGTCTCTCCAATCCTCATGGCCACGATGATGAGGAAGCTTGTAGTGGCTATGCTATTGGTTCTCATGGCTACGTCCGGCTCATGGACCTGGGCGGCTGCGAGGCCATTGCAAGGTGATCAGGTGCACGCCGGGGGCCCCTCCGGTGGCATTGTGCTGCCGTCGCCGACGCATTGGCGTGGACACGTGCTATCTCAGTTGGAGGGAAAGGCGCGGCGCCCCGGCGGGTGTCCGAGAACTAACAATCCTGGCGCCCCTCCTTGTCCCCCGGCATCGAGTCGAGTGAACACAGACGGGGAATAGCCACGCAGGGTCGTTACTGGTTCAGTATATTTTTCGATAAAGGGCGTATTTTATTGACTCATAACATCATATTAAGAGAATAAAAGTATCAGTCGAGTATATATATCGATCCGTTATTTGATTTTTTTTATACAACATGTGTGGTTCCTTTATAGTACTATTATATAGTCGGAGTAAGGACTTACGTGCACTGGGAGAAAATCATGTATCGCTTCTTAATTTATGTTGTTCGTAATGATTAAACTGACAAATATGTTAGTCAGATATTGAAATATAGCTAAATGATTTTTTTTCTGAATTTCTGAATCAGGATTGGTCAACAAAACCAACAAAACTTATAATTTTAAAATGCAACGCGGTATCTCCCTCATGAAACAAAAACATTGTAATTCATGTGTGCGATAACCTGGACATGTCATTTGAGCAACAATTCGAATTCATTGAATAGGTAAAGAAAATACAATTGATTGAAGAAAAAAATACAATTGATTGAAGAAGCCCAAAAAAAAAAGTTAAGGCGCCTAATAAAACCAAAAGTCAAGTTAACTTCATCCCACATCTTCGTCTCTGTCTCCGTCTTTCACATCTTGATGTTCCTCCCTCCCTTAACTAAAGAAACCACATACAAAAAAACTTGGACAGGCTCGACTAACTTCAAAGGTTTAGAAGAGTCGCCAGCCTCAAAACATGAGAAACCTAAAACCTGTGAATGCATTGTGGCGGGGAGCACACCCTTACAAGACAATCCATCAAAACATTGTATCCTCATTGGAACACCACATGTGAAGATCAAGAACATGAAAGAACGAAACACATAAACTAAAAACCGCAACATCAAACTTGACAACAATAATGCCACCACCACTGTAAAGATCAAACAAAGAACATAAAAATCAGACTATTAGAGGGCAACGTGCAAATTGACAGCGTCAACTGCAACTTCAAGGCACAAAGAAAAAGAATTTTTTTGGAGTGTACAAAGAAAAAGAAGTGTCCAATGGAACCACCATAAAGGCTTGATAGACTTTAATTATACGGTCGGCCCACTTCTGAACTTCATGTAGTCGTAACATCGAAAGGAAAGCCCAACATCCAATCCTCCTCCTCCATCGTTTATCAGCTCTATTTTTTTCATGAATAGGAGGCCCGCTCCCCAATTTCATTTTTTTTAAACACCTCCTCATATATTACAGCATTCGCCACACGGGACAGGACACTATTAACAAGGACATCATCCGATCTGTTATCAAAACTAAACTTCGCAATCTCATGGGCCACTATATTGGTCAGCCGGTTAATCTTAGAGAGCTTAAAATTGTTGATAAGCTTTGTGATGCTCATCACTTCCTTCTTCAAATCAACAAGAGGGGGCCTGTCAAGGTTTTCATTTGCAAGGAAGGTAGCCACAAACACGCAGTCAGTCTCCAAAACAACAGGCTTGTGAAAGGTACCTATATAAAGACCGACAAGGCACGCCCGAAGCTTCGCTTCATCCACACTTGTCCATAACCCAATATAATCCCACAAAGAGATGATGACCTCCCAAGAAGAGTCCCTGGCAACAACCCCAACACTCACAGTGCTAATGCTCTCCATGAAACTGGTGTCGACGTTGACCTTGATATAATTAGCAGGTGGGGGCTGCCACATCACCTGACTACTCAGAGGAGCAGTGTCAAGCCTTAGCCTAGACACCACCCCCTTACCATTGTTGTTCGAATCCAACTCTCCAAAGGAATCACAAGACGCAAAGGACGACCAATAATTGTCCACAAAACTAGCAGAGGCGGAGACGGATTCCTTCCCCTTACTAAAAATCAAATCATTTCTTAAATGCCAAGCTCGCACAAAAATGAATATGATTTGCTCACGCAACGGCGAACTCAACCGATCCAATAGAATAAGCAACCAGTCTAGCCCTGAACACTTGAAGACCTCTTCCCCAGGAATATTCCAGATGTCTCTCATGGCCATACGCAGGGCACAGGCATTCAGACAAGTAAGCAGAGCATGAAAAGTGCTTTCATCTTCCACACCACATATAGAGCACATACTTGAAGAAGCATGGTGTTGCGAAACTCTATTAACCTGGACAGCCAAACTGTTGGTAGCGGCACGCCAAGCAAAAATTCTGATCTTCTAGGGAACATTGGCCTTCCAAATGATGTCCCATATTTTCCTTTCCCCAATCCCAGCTCCACTAGATTGCCCCACATCTTCCTTAAGACCCTTAATGTTCAGCGTCACCTTGTACGCACTTTTAATAGAGAACAAACCATTCTTCTCATAGTGCCAAGCAAAAAAAATTGTCATGCCCCGAGGACTGAATACACAACTTTAAAATATCCTCTGCATCATGGGGATAAAAGAGGTGTCTAATCAAATTCTCGCCCCATCTCCTCGACCCACTCATGATCAGATCAGATACCCACTTAATCCTGGTCCTATTCTTCTTACCAAAAAAAATTAGGCCAGAATTTCTGGGAACTCAGTTGTCTCTCCAAATATTAATAATAGATCCATCGCACGCCCTCCAAATGACACTGATTTTAAGCAACTCCAAACCATGCATAATGCCTTGCCAAGTGACCGATGCCGACTTCAGAAAGACAGTGTCAAGAATATGCCCCTGGGGATAATATTTAGCCTTCATCAACTTGGCACATAACGAATCTGGGTTAACCACTAACCGCCAAGCCTGCTTAGCCTGTATCGCTTGGTTAAATAACCTGAGCTCGCGAAAACCCATGCCTCCCACGCCTTTAGGTCTTGTCAGCTTGTCACAAGCCAGCCAATGGGTTTTCCTCCTATCCTCCTCGTCACCCCACCAAAATTTCTGATAATCTGAGATAGCTCCTCACAAAGTGATGCCGAAAATATGAAAATACCCATGACATACACCGGAAGAGCCTGAATAACTGACTTGATCAGCGTTTCCTTTGCCCCGCTAGAAGCAAAATTTTCAATCAGTCTGAGACTGGAAATTACCAGCCTTCATTCTTCCCTCTGGCACCAGTAAACCAAGATATTTATCCTCAAAACCATCGGCAATAATTCTCAACATCACCATGGCAGGCACTTGATTTTACAAACTGCACTTCTTCCCAAACATAATGGAACACTTATCCGGACTCAGTAATTGGCCAGTCCCCTCCTCATAGACCTGTAGGGGAACATAGCAGAAAACAAAAATTTCCCGACCTACGCACCAGCCCAGGACCACTATGAAGACTGCATACAAGGTTTGATCTTTTCGTTACCAACTCGTAGCGCAGCGGAAGTAGAGTCGATGACGATCGTCGGTGCAGATCCCCGCAGCTAGGATTTACAACCTCCCAACCGCGAGGATGTATACCCTCGTCTGCCCCCCGGACAGCCCTCCGGGAGGCGGTAGGACAGTCCCTCAAATGGTGTCACGGACAGCCCTTTGGGAGGACCTTCGAAACTCGGACGGTCACACAGACAGCCCTTCGGGAGGACCATCGAAACTCGGACGGTCACTCGGACAGCCCTTCGGGAGGCACTCTCAAACTAAGACAGAAACTACGATCTCTCTACAGAGTTGCACACATACGATGTCATCTATCCGGCAGGGCTTCGCCGTCCTTCGGCTCTACGAAACTATTTCGCTGGGAGGGAGAGAGAAGCCAGACAAGTCTATGGCATGTGTATAAAAGCAAGGATGAGGTTTGGGCAGCCCCCTCACCTCCTATTTATAGGAAAACCAAGGGGTAGTGTGCCTCCACAAATTACCAAAAACTCCCATGCATGAGGGCACACATGAGGGTGTTATGGGGAAAATGAGATGCCATGTGGAGCTCCATGAAGCCCCACCTCCCTTGGCCAGCAAACACCTTGGGGGCCTGTAACACCCCCGGTGATTAGCAACAGTAATCACTTTTGATAATGACATGTTAGCATGATCAACAGTGCATAATCATCATTAGCATCACATTGCATTTCAACTCCTAAGTCAAATTCAAAATTTAAATGAAAGTGGAATATGAAAGTTGTCCAACATAGGAGCTAAAATGTCAGATAAATAACAAATATTCCAGAGGCTATTCTAAAATTGAAACCAACATCATTGGAATTGGATAAGTGACTCGAACAACCTCAAACAGTGGATAAAGATAATATTTAATAACCATTTATTAAATCTGAAATAAATATGGAATTATGTTTTGTCCAAACTAGTTTTAGGTGTTAGGGAATAATGCACTATTATTTATGAACTAGGTCTCATGTTTTACAAAAACCATTTTGAGGCCTGACTATTTACTAAACTGAGAAAGGAGAATAAAGAAAAAGATAAAAGAAAATGAAACAGAAAAAAAGAGCAACGGCCCCCCCCCCCCGGCCCAACTGGGCCGAAGCCCAGCCGGCCGGCCCACCCGCGCCCCCTAGCCTATACCCCCAGGGACGCCCGAACCCTAGCGTCACCCACCCCCATTCCCCTCGCTCCTCTCCCCCCCTCGCGTCTAGATCGGGATCTCCCGATCCCGTCCGCCCCGTCGCCTACGCCGTCGCCGACGTCACCCCGTCCTCTCCTCTTCCCCGACCAGCCGCCTGGCGCTCGGTCGCCCCCTCCCTCGACTGGATCCGGATCGGGGCAAATCCCCGATCCCGTCGCCCGCGACGACCTCGCCGCCGCCCGGAGCCCGCGCCTCCCCGCCGGCCTGCCTCCCCGTCGCCGTCGTCCCCGTCGACCACCCCGACCTCCCGCTGCCCCGTCCCTACGAGCACGGTGAGGCCTCGGGCCTCTTCCCCCCCTCTCTGCTCCCGCACCTCGCCGCGCGCACCGCGCCCCCGTGCCGCCGCTCACCGCGCTGCGCGCATGCTCACGCGTCGCCGCGCCCCGGCTCGCGCCCGACCGCGCTGCGCGCGCCCCGCTCGCGCCCACTCCAGCCGCCGCTGCCGCTCGTCCTCTCGCCTCTGCCTCCGCTCGCCGCGGCCACCCGCGCGCGCGCGCGCCCCCACACCTCGCCCGCGTCGCTCGCCGTGGCCCCGCGCTCACCACCGACCTGTCCGGCCGCGCCTCGCCGGCGCCCGTGGCCAGCGCCCGGGCGCACCCTGGACGCGCCCGCTCGGGCTGCGCCTGCGCCGCGCCCGCACGCCTGTGAAACCCCCCCCCCGGGCCACTGCCCAGTGGGGCCCGAGCCCCCTGTGCCGCTGACAAATGGGGCCCACGGCCCAGAAACGATTTTAAGAAAATAAAAATAAAAATAAATAAAATAATTAATTAAATAATTAATTAGTTAATTAATCCTGATTAGGTTAATCTAATTAACTAATTAGTGTTAATTAATCAGTAATTAAATTAATTAAACCTAATTAACCTGACAGCCTATGACAGGTGGGACCCACCCTGTCAGGTGGCTGCTGACGTCAGCATGATGTCATGCTGACGTCATCAATCACTGTTTCGGATAATGTTGAATTAAATAATTAATTAAATTTCAGAAATTAATAAAAACTTTAGAAAATCATATCTTTTAAACCGTATCTCCGATGAAAATATTTTATACATGAAACTTGCTCAGAACGACGATACGAGCCCGGATACGCCCTCCGTATTCCCGTCAGACGCCCGCAGCTATAAGAACATTGAACTTTTAGACCGATTTCAGTAAATGAATAGTGCCCAACTTTAATTAAATAAATCCAAATAAATTCCTAAATTAACTAAATCGTTTAGTTAGGCAGTAGAACACCCCGGCATGTCATACATATTGTTTGCATTATTGCCGTGAATTTATTGTTTCTCTCCCCCTCCTTCTCTCTCGATAGACGCGGAGACCGACGACGCTGCACCAGGTTACGACTACTCTACCGACGAGCAGCCCGTTGACGACCTCCCTCTCTTGCCAGAGCAACCAGGCAAGCCCCCCCCCCACCCCCCCCCCCCTTGAGCATTCCAGATATCGCCCATTCTATTTCTGCTTGCATTAGATTTCGCTACTGTTAATGTATGCCTCTTTTATTTGATGCATAGCCTGTGTTGTAACCTGTTCATTGCTCTTACCTGCCTATGATAAACTGTTTAGTATAGGTTGGTATGACCCATCTGTGACCCCACACCTTACTTTGTCGCCCCTGCTTGTGTCATCAACGACTCGATCAACGTGATCGTCGATCAGGACAGACGCCTCACTTCACACCCCCTTTAGTTGTACGACTTGCGTAGTAACTATCGAGTGCCGAGGGTGATACCTCGTAACGCACTCCTGATGAATACTCTGCAGCATAGCTGTACGGTCGTGGTCATCGAGGGTGGTCCTCCTTCTCCATGTCCGATACGACTCTGTTGTGCAACCCCTCAGTGTGAACCTCGAGGGTGATACCTCTTACGTTCACCCTGATGATTATGACCACACGGTTACTTGACCTTTTTCACAGGCGGGTCCACCCTGGTGGGTACCCGCTGGGGATCTATGATTTGGGGGTGCCGGAAGGGCACTCGAGTGTGACATTGTGGCGGAGCATCAGAGACTCTGATTGTCTCCGCTTGATACTAATTGAGCCTATGGATTTGGGTGTGTGATCTGAGTGGGTCGACGTGCCCTATAGCACTGCCACCACGGGGATAATGGTTATGGGGCCCTCTGCGATGTACGTTTCGCCGAAAGCTTATCAGACGTCACGATTCACCGTGCGGGCTGATCGTCGGGAGGGCTGGATACTTCACTGGCGAGTTCAGTGTCGCGCCTGACCCCGGCCAGCCACGCAACGCGCAGGGTGCCCAGGGCGATGGCCGAGACCCCTGGGTGCATAGGTTAGTCCGGCGTGCTGACTCTTGTGAGCCTAGGTAGAGGCTGCTTCGTGTTGATCTTCCGAGGACGGGCATTACCCAGCAAGTATGTCCGGCCAGAGTTGATCGAGCGTGTTGGGTAACAGAGTAGTGCACCCCTGCAGGGATGAATCTTCTATCGATAGTCGGTCCTACGGTAAGGACGCTCAGTTTGTGTATCCCGATCTACTACTTAAACTGGAACATGTTACTTAATTGAAGCTTCGGAGTACTTTCTCGCTGGGAGTCGAGGAAGGATCTTTGAGCTGTACTTCAACATGTTTGCTAAATAAAATGCTATTCTACTCTCTTCTACTGCGTGCAAGATGATGGCTTTGAGAAGAGTTTGAAGATGCTAGTCTTCGATAGGACTAGGCCTTTCTCTCTATTGGCATTTCTGCAGCCCAGTCCACATATACAGCCTTTTCTCCATTGATAATGTTGCATATGTAGTATAGATTCCTTGCTTGCTGAGTACTTCGGATGAGTACTCACGGTTGCTTTATTTTCTCTTTTCCCCCATATACCCCACCTTGATGATACACCAGACGATGGAGTCCAGGAGCCAGACGCCACCACCGGAGCCTACTACCAGGCGGGTCCAGAGGGCACGTACTACTGGATCGAGCCAGCTGACCAGGAGTAGGATCGGAGGCTCCCAGGCAGGAGGCCAACGCCTTTCGATCTAGTGTCGCTGTTTGTGCTAGCCTTCTTAAGGCAGAACTTGTCTAACTATGTCTGTACCCAGATATTATTTGTATGACTGACTTATGTATTCGGATCTTCGGATCCCTGGTCTGTAATATTGTGGACCTCCGTTTATTTGTGTTTAGAGTTGTGTTGTGATATCTTCCCGTGAGTCCCTGGGCTTGATCGTACACGTTTGCGTGTATGACTAGTGTACGATTGAACCGGGGGCGTCACAGGGCCCCCCATGAGGGGATTCCTTGGCCCCCAAGCACTTCTAGAAACCTTTTTGCAAAAGCCCTAAAAGGTGGTTTTCCAAAAAAAATATCCATAAAGTGATTTTCACTATTCACGGAACCAATTTTCCGCGACCGTTAAATCCGATAATATTTCTGTGGGCCTTAAAACAATTCCAGTACCCACTAAAATGATTTTGGATTCGTTCCGAAACAATTCTGGATTAGTGATTTTCATCTACGAAAAGCAACCAAACCGGTTCCGACAGCTCCGGAACATTTCCGGTTTTATCCCAGAAAATTCTTAGAAGTTTCCAGAATGATTCTGGCATCCTCCAAGAATTTCCAGGCGTGTGCTGAAACCAATTTGACTTTATGGTATCCCCTGAAACAACTTTTCAGTTTTACCGGAACTATTCCGGTGTCCTCTCCGGAACGTCCCTGTCTAGTATTCAGCAGATAGATGACCCTTAAGCGTGTGACCCTATAGGTTCGGTGAAGTATAGACATGACCGGAACTCTTTCCGATCAATGATCATCATCAGAGCCGTGGACACCCATATTGACCCATATACCCACACGAATGAATATTCGAGTGAACCTCCAGTTGCCGTGTGCTATTCCTATTACTTCGCGATATGTTACAAATACCCGAGGTGAGACATGTTGGCATTCCCGTGGATCAACAACTTGTCCACTATGCCAGTTACCTCGTTACCGGTATTTGTTCTCTTTTCTCGTTACCGTGTTCCATTATCCCCATGATCAAATCACATTGTGTCTGGCCAAACGATGATGGATACCGTAACACCGAGAGGGCCCAGAGATATCTCTCCATCGTCGGAGGAGCAAATCCCAATCTTGAGCTATCAAGTTACTTGACATTCTTTTCCATGAATCCGTAAGCCGCCGTAATAGCCACCCATTTACGGATGACATTTAACAAACCCCAAAGTTCATGAAGCAAGCATGAAGAAACTCAATACTCTCATGGTCTAAGGAATTATGCAAACGTTAACTATCTCTGTGTTATTAACCATTAACTTGTGACGAATGTATCTCAAAGCATAACATCAATTCGGGTCGATTCAACACAAATGTTCTTCTAACATTGTGCTCTCAAAGTTACTGGCATAGACATGCCCATGATCAGGAAAACAGAACCATCATGCAACACTTGAGCTAGTCTTAGAGGCCAGACTAGGAATACATTTTACCATTTATTATTCCACACGTGCATATGAGTCTTCCTCCGAGCCTCGTGTTATTGCAGACTCGAGAACCATAGCAGTTATAGCATGGAACATAAACATAATTATGAACAGAGAGATAAATAATAACATTTATTATTGCCTCTAGGGCATATCTCCTACAAGACCGACAATTTTTTTTTAATGGCCAATGATTGATCAATGGATCCCTTGAAAAACAAAAGACTGTCATCGGCAAACAATAGATGAGAAATACCCGGAGCATGCCTAATCAAACGGAATTCCTGAAGGTCCCCTTTAGCTCAAGCTTCATTTAGTAACAATGAAAGGGCCTCCGCCACGAACAGGAATAAGTACAGAGATAAGGGGTCCCCATGCCTAAGACCGCAAAAAGGGGGAAAATGTATCCAAAGGCTGACCATTAAAACGCACCAAAAATTTGACTGACATAACACATGTCATAATCCCGTTAATCCAAACCGGCACAAAACCCAAGGCCCCTAGCATACTTTTCAGAAAGTGCCAATCCACACGATCATAAGCTTTAGCTAAATCCAACTTGTAAGCACAGAATTCTCCCCGATGATCATTTAGCATACTTAAAAAATGCAGACATTCAAAAGCTATTAGAGCATTATCAGAAATTAACCTGCCAGGAATAAACACACTTTGGGTAGGGGAGATCATACCATCTAGAAGCGGTCTCGTCCTGTTAACAAGACACTTAGAAATAATCTTGTAGATAACGTTGCACACACTAATAGGTCAAAAATCTTCAATAGACTGGGGATTCTTCACTTTAGGAGTAAGAACAATAGTTGTATCATTAATTCCATCCGGCATAATACCAATTTCATTATTGAAATTGATAACACACATACATCAGTTTTCAAAGATAAGTCTGGGCACATCTACATAGGGTTCAACCACAGCTCACACGCTGGATGATCGTTGACGGAAATTGAACCAAAGCAACTATGCAATAGGAAACAACAGTAATAAAATCTTTCCAACTCACACAGATGCGGACAGGGAAGTAGCCTTCCTCGTTTTCAAGCATCAATAGCCACTTACACAACATACAAATATTCATAATACTAAGGTGTACCACTCCCAATCCCCATTGGTGTAGGGGAACGCGGCAGAAAACAAAAAAATTCTGACCTACGCACCAGCCCAGGACCACTATGGAGAATGCATACAAGGTTTGATCTTTTCGTTACCGACTCGTAGCGCAGCGGAAGTAGAGTCAATGACAATCGGCAGTGCAGATCCCCGCAGTTAGGATTTACAACCTCCCAACCGCGAGGATGTATACCCTCATCTGCCCCTCAGACAGCCCTCCGGGAGGCGGTCGGATAGTCCCCCGGACGGTGTCGTGGACAGCCCTTCGGGAGGACCTTTGAAACTCGGACGGTCACTCGGATAGCCCTTCGGGAGGACCTTTGAAAGTGCTAGTTATCGAATACAGGGGGGGTGAATAGACGATTTTTATGAAAGGCTTCGAAAACAGACAATGTCTTCGAAGAAAGCGGAAGCAACACAGAATCTAACAATGACTACAATCTAGATATGCAGATATAGTAGACAAGGACATCATACATACAAGCATGCATTGAATATAAACGCAGGAAGCATGAACATAAACAGGTAAACTGATGATAGGCTTCAAGGTATATCTTCAAACACAAGCAAGCATGCAATGTCTTCGGAGTACAAAACAGTAAGTGATGGAGGAAGATGATAGAACCAGGTGCTCGGGGAAGACAGAGATTTGGTTGACCAGTTCCAAATGCTATGACAGTTGTACGTCTGGTTAGGGAGGCTGAGATTAAACTCAGAAGACCATGTCCTTTCCTTATTCTCCTTGACCTAAGGTCACTTAGTCCTCGCCCAATCACTCTGGTAAGTCTTCAAGGTAGACTTCCAAACCTTCACAGACTTCGTTCACCGGCAATCCACAATGACTCTTGGATGCTCGGAACGCGACGCCTGATCGACTAGAAGATCACAGTCTTCAAGTGTAACAAGTCTCAGTTCACTCAGAACAGAATGACTTCAGTGATGCTCAATCACTTTGGCTCTGGGTTTATCCTCTCAGGATGTTTTCTCTCAAAGGCTTCAAGGATGGGTTGCTCTCACACGACAATAGCCGTTTTTCTCTCTTGGAGCAGCCACCAACTTATGGTGTAGGGGGTGGGCTATTTATAGCCAGCGGGCAACCCGAGGTGATATGTTCGAAATGACCCTTGGTCATTCAGGAACTGACATGTGTCTAACGGTCGGATTTTGAACCAAGTAAAGCTGACTCAACCAGCTCTGGAAGAGATTTTCTCTCAGTTTGTCTTCGCTCGAAGACATAGGATGTTGGGTTGAGCATCACGTCAGTTTCTGACTTCGTTTACCTCGACCCCACTTGACAGTTCGGTGGTTCCTATGACTCAAGAAGCATAAAATGAAACTGACAAAAAAAACTACGTCTTCGAGTTCCATTGTCTTCAATGAATATCTTCATGAACCATTAGCTTCATCATGAATGTCTTCATGACCTACCATTGTCTTCAATGTCTTCGTACATTTTTAGGGGTCATCTTCGATGGGTAAACCGAATCAATAGGGACTTCTACCTGTGTTCTCCTGTGAATCTCACAAACACATTAGTCCCACAACCAAGTTTGTCTTCAATGCTCCAAAACCAACAAGGGGTGGCGCTAGATGCACTTACAATCTCCCCCTTTTTGGTGATTGAGAACAAACTGGTTGAAGTTTTCAACAGGGATAAAAATAGGTGAAGTTATAGGTACTTGTGGTTTGGCTTCATGAAGTAGGAGGGGCTCCCCCTGAAGATGTGCATATAAGAAATTTGCCTTTGAATGCAAATGCACATGGCAGGTTTGGTTTATGGAGATCTCCCTCTATTCATGAAGTCATACATGTGCATACATAAGTAAATTGAAGATAATGACATGCACAATGGAATATGGGCGTCTGCAAATGACTTCATTTGCATAAGATTAACGAAAGGTAGCACGCAACAGAAGCAAAACCACAAATGTAGCAGACGTCCATCAGGACTTAAGTTTTACAACCCAAGGAGCAAATGTTTCAGAACAGGAGTTGTAAACTTAGCAAAAATATAGCAAGCCCAGCCCATATTGCCCGCTTGAAGACTATCAACCCATATGCGTCTCCCCCTTTTGTCAACAAGTGACCAAAAAGGTGTGAAGACATAGGGTGTCTACGCGTCCCTTGGAGGCGATGAAGATGTTGGGGCATCTAGGTCGATGTTGGGGTTGGGCGGTGCAGAAGGGCCTGATGCAGAATCGTGATGCAGTGAAGCCGTTGGTGGAGAAGTAGCATCATCTTCCTCATCGACAATCTTTCTGACGACGGTGGGCGCAGAAGAAGAGTAGTCAGAGTCTTCAAGGGATGGTGTAGCGCACCACTTCTCAGTCAACGGTGGCTTGGAGCCAAATTTGAAGCTTTCCTTGAAGCCATCGACAGCACGGTCATCTTTAGAGCACAGGAGAGTGAGGCTCTTCCAAGCATGGCGATTGGCTTCATGTGCAACAAAGGCATTCTTGGTGGAGAGGTTCCGCACATGATTCACATCAGATACAATGCTTGCCAGTTGACGTTTTAGCCAGTCATGATGCCTGTCCTGCTTTTGATGAAGAGAGACTAGAAGCTCTCTATCTGTCAAAGTCTTTGCCCGCTTCAGAGGTCTTGGGGGTACAACACTTGTTGTAGCTTCAGTATTAGCCGCACGGGGCAGGCGTAGTTGACCTGGAAGAGGACCAGCAGTGGCATCTTGATTAGGAATGTGAATGGCTTCAACATTGGCAGCACCACTTGAAGAACCAAGGGCTTCCCATATGGCTCTCTTATCTGCAGTTGGATAGATGTCTTCCACAGTAGCAATAGCTGGCAGGAAGATATGGTGATTGCGGCCAGATGGTCTATATTGAACCGTAGAGCGTCGTATGATGAGATGCATTATCCATGGTGCATAGCTCTTGAGGCCAAATAGATCCATGCCAGATGCTGCTAACTGCCTGATGAAGAGATCTTTACAGTTGAATCTGATGCCATTGACAATGTTGTAGAGCAATGTCTTCATGGGGCCCTCAACAATGCTTGAGAAGGAATGCCCCTTGATTGGCCATAGAGTATGCCGCATGATGTGATAGATGGTACGAGGCAGATATTGTATGTCATTTACAAGAAACACTTTGGGGCACTCAGACTCATGTTGAACTGGTCTTTGAATCATCATTGTAAGCATTTGCGTCACATTGGGTTCTGGCTTCTTGAAGATACTCTCCAGTTCACCCTGATAAGCTTCACAGCTAGGCTCATATAGATTTCCAGGTGTTGGAAGATTTGTGAGCTCAAGAATCTCTTGAGCATCGGCTTCATGATGTATATCTCCAGTCATCCATTGAAGCTTCCAAGTCTTGGGATCTCCATTGTAGCCTGAGATGTGGAGTGTGGCATAGAATTGAAGCAGGAGTTCTGCATTCCAATGTTCTTTGTCAGTGACGAAAGGCAGCAAACCAACATCGCGAAGACAATCAATGGCTTCATCGAGACAAGGCAGATCAGTCATAGCTTCTGGATTCAGGCGCTTGTTAGGATGAATGCGGTCTTGATTGTATAGCACGCACATGTAATAGCTTCTTTGCTGATGGCTCCAGAATCTATCCGAAGATATCCTTGGCTTGGTGTATGGGTTCTTGGAGCTATCAAAGAAGGTATTGTCTTGTCTGAAGCTAGTAACATTAAAAGTGCACTCAGAAGTGGCAACGCCGCGAAGACGAGGCAATCTTGGCACTGGCTTCTGAACAGCTGGCCTGTTGTTGATGTTGAATTCATAGAGTGGTAAAACTGCTCAGGGGGAGTAAGTGTTGGCCACTTTACTGGTATAAGCCCACCAGACTGATTGTATGCCATGGCCAGATTGGCTTCTGGTACTGCGCTGGCTTCAGAAGCAGAGGCTTCATGTGTAGGGGCTGTTTCAGCTTCAGCAGCAGTAATCACAATGGCGTCAGCATTGATAGTGCTCTCTGGTGCCATGTTGGCTTCAGCTTCAGTGGCATGAGTTCCGGCCTCAGTGGCCACAACAGTTTCAGGGGCAGAGGATTCAACTTCAATCTGCTTTTCTTTTTCAACTTCGGCTGATGCAGCCAGAATCACTTCAGTTTCTTGAGCCTCTTGCTTAGAATGAGCTTCAGTCGAAGCTTGAGGTACAACTTCAGGCTCTTTGGCTTCAGCCTGGGGTGGAACTTCTTCTTGCACAACCACTTGAGAGTCAGTGGTTTCAGACAGAACAGCTTCCTTAGATACAGTTGACATCTTTGGGCCTCGGCGAAGCCTTCGTAGGACAGGCGACGCCTTTGGAGAAGGTGTGTCTTGCTCCAGGGCTTCAGGAGTGTCTTGCAGTATAGGTTCAGTTGATGCTGTATCTTGGGGAGGGGTGTGAGGAATAACTTCATCTTTGTCCATTGGCGTCAAAGGACGTCCAATGCTTATCTGTTCACTATGCTCTTGAACAGGCGATGATACCATGTTCTCAAGCCGAGGAAGGACTACATCTTCTTCAGGATGCACATTGGCTTCAGTACCAATGTCTTCAGCTGCAGTGGAGTCAACAGTTGGGACTTCTTCCGTGACAAGAACCTCTGTGGTAGCAGGTTCATGCACAACCACTCTTCGTTCAGTATTCTCTTTGGCTGGGGGAGCTACTGAAATTGGCTTCACAAGCAGTGGCTCTTGTTGAGCAGGTGGAACATTTTCAGCTTGTTTCTTGTGTGAAGCCTTTGAAGACTTCGTCTTCTGACGCTTCTCAGACGGAAGAGCAGCAGAGGCTTCAGAAGATTTTCTTTTTCTAGCTTCAGCTTCAGCTTGCTGTGTCTTCTTCCTTTCAGCAACAATGGATGGAGCGGATGGCTTCGAGCTAGTCATGGAGGAGGGCAAGACATTTTTTGGCGTTTCTTGCCTTGGAGGTTCAGGTACAGGAGAAACAGTCTTCTTTTTCTTCTTTTTTATCAGCTTCGGATCAATGGCAGGGGGGCCAAGAGCATTGCGTTTCAAGCCCTCATTGTAGGCTTGTACCGTCTTTTCAGCAGCCTTCTTGAGATGCTCATGAGCACCTTTGACTTCATCTCGACACCTTTGGAACTCGGCCTTCAGCTCATCCATCATCTTTTTATAGCCCTGAACTTCTTGAGCTGTGAACTTGGAGACATGCTTCTTGAAAAGCTGTTTTTCATATTCAATTATGTTCTTCTGCTCAAGAACCTTCTGAACAACTACAAGTTCTTGATCAACAAAACCCTGGAAGGTGACGCTGATGCCAATAGAAAGCTGCAAGTCTTCAAGTGAGACATGGGGGTCATGAAACCATTCATCTATGAAGTTATTGAGAATGTCCGGATCAAACAGGGGTAGGTTCTTGAACATCTCTGCCTCTTCTTTCTTGTTCTTGATGAGGAGCTCAAGAGCATCATCATCAAATTCATCATCAGAAAGATCAATTAAAGCATCATCATCTCGCAGAGTGTTGGAGGGCTTGGGACCACGCCCAGCAGTTTTCTTTGTCTTCGGAGAGTTCCTTGACAAGTCTTCAGATTGCACACTGACTTCAGGAGGTGCAGTTTTCAATGGCTTCAATCTTGAAGCTTTTGGTGCCATTGGTTTCTTGGAAGATTGCCCCTCTTGAGCCGTCGAGGCTTTAGAAGCTTTTGACTTCTTCTTAGTCTTGGGGGATGCAGGAGCAATGACTTCCACAGGAGCTTCATCCTCTTCATCATCAGAGGCAGGGCGTAGAGCTTCAAGATGAGCAATATATGCTTGAAGACTTTCCCATGGCCCGGTCAGATTTGGATCTGGGTTTCGAGAGCCATCTAGTCTTGGCTCAGTAGGGCCAGGGTTGAAGATAACTCCATACTCTTTCTTGTCATTTTCTGCAGAAGCATTTGCGAACTGGTAATTGGCTTCAAACAGGTCGTCATCACGACACCATCGAATGCTGGATGGATGTGGGTTTTCAGGCATGGGGCCACGCACCATGCAGGGGTAGAAGCTCTTTTCAATAGCTTCTGCCTTTGTCTTCGGCATAAGCTTCTTATAGACAATATCTCCCCATGGAGGCTGAACATCATTCTTTTCTGAGTACTCCTTTGTGACAAAACAATAATAGAACCATTCCTCTGCCTAGTATCTTTGTATCCACTGCACTCAAGACTTGCGCTGTCCATAAGTCTCATCAGGATCTGACTTGTATAGCTCGTACAGATCTGGTGGAAGATCAAGTGCTGTATTGGCGCTTCTCTGTCTTCCTCCCTTCTTAGCAGATTTACCACCGGCCATTGGCTTCGCAGAAATGATTGGCTTCACACTGCTTAGCTGACAGGAACTGGCTTCAGAGGTGTCAAGGTGGAGCTGTAAGAAGTATGCAAATGAAGTCAGACTATGAGAACCATGTGACTCGCCCACGGACATGTACCTGTGATAGCATTAGAGATGCGAGGGAAGGAGGAGTGGTCATATGCATTCTCAGAGTGTTTTTGAAGATAAATCAGTTGTGAAGACAATGACCTCATATTGTGAAGACATTCACTTATTTAGTTGGTTCTAGATTTGTACAAATCCAACAATAAGTACAAGTGAGGAATCATGATTGTGCAACATAAGTGAAAGAACTTGGGGAAAATGAGATGTAGAGAAGGACAGATGAAGATTTGGAAGTGAAAGAACCAGTTTTGATGATATACGAAAAGATTACAGATCTAACTCACGGTAAAAAATAGGATTTATTTACCGCACGATGAACTACTCAATGAGGTGGAAGTGGAGGCGGAACAATTCGATCTACCACGCCCTAACTTGGCAGTGGAAGACACCTACGGTGACGGCGGTGAGAAGATGTTTGCGGCCGGCGTGAGTACATCGTCGAAGAGGTCGCTGCAGCGAAGCGCTTCTTCTCCGGCGACAATGAGGTTAGCGGCAGCGCTAGGGTTGTTCGGGAGCGATAGCGACAGGTCGAGAAGCATTAATGGAACCAGGGGAGTTTATTTATAAGCATTTGGCCTGGTCTGAGGGATAAGACTGACATGCCCCTGGCAATACACATCCTGTCGACGCGTGGCAAGAATGAACAGTTATTGCGGCCACGCCATGACCCCACGACCAGCTGTTTTGGTGGGAGGTCGGTCCGCCTTCTGTGGAGACTGAATATTTGAGATAGGATAGCAACACATTTTAAATGTTTGTCTCAAAATCTTTGACTGACAAGCACACAGTGAAGACAATCGACATGTGTCAAGTAGAATGCATATGAAGATTTAGAGAGATTTGGTGAGGTAAGCACAGAAGGGGTAAGGGTCCGATCACATTCACCTAGTTCAGAAACACTGTTTGAAGACATAGCTATAGGTGAATGCTGTTTAGGACATAAAACTCATATATGTCAATAGGCGAAAAGTCCGAAGCCAATAAAGATAAATGATTGTTGAAGACAAACCAAATTCAGAAGATAATGCAAAGTGTGACGCGTAGTGAAAATCTTCAAGAAAATTTGGTGGTGGCATTACCCACCGTATAGGAAGTATTAGACCTAGACACGGTGCACCATTATCGTGGCACTCTGAAGTCGAATTCCATGTTAACATCTTCACACTTAGAGTGTATGTCTTCATGAGTTGAAGACATACTTTACTTTGCGTGTTGTGCATCAAAGTCGTCAAAATGTATAGCGTTTGGATGCATGCCCTCCTACAGGACATTTGAGGATTCTAAGATATTTAGCTCACACCGCAACTTGCAAAATCTCTTCTCATCCAAAGGCTTTGTGAAGATATCTGCCAGCTGATCTTCAGTGTTGACGTGAATGATGTCAATGTCTTCTTTGAGCACATGATCACGAAGAAAATGATGTCGGATCTGAATATGCTTTGTCTTGGAGTGCTGAACAGGGTTGTGTGCAATCTTGATGGCACTCTCATTATCGCAGAATAGAGGAACCTTCTTCTTGTTGATGCCATAATCCATGAGAGTTTGCTTCATCCAGAGAAGTTGTGCACAACAGGATCCAGCAGCAATGTATTCGGCTTCAGCAGTGGAAAGTGATACGCGGTTCTGCTTCTTTGAAGACCAACATACAAGTGAACGTCCGAGAAAGTGACAAGTGCCTGATGTAGATTTTTTGTCCACTCTGTCTCCAGCATAATCAGAATCGGAGAAGCCTACCAAGTCAAACTCTGAGCCCTTTGGATACCATAATCCTAGTGTTGGGGTGTGAGCCAAATATCGAAGAATTCGCTTCACAGCAAGGTGATGCGATTCCTTTGGTGCCCCTTGAAATCGGGCACACATGCAAACACTAAGTATTATATCTGGCCTAGATGCACATAAGTACAATAAAGAACCAATCATGGAGCGGTATTCCTTCTGATCGAACTATTTACCATTGTCGTCAGTACTCAGATGACCACTGGTAGGCATTGGCGTCTTGTAGCCCTTGCAATCTTGCATTCCAAACTTCTTCAGACAGTCTTTGAGATACTTCTCTTGTGAAATAAAGATGACATTGCTTTGTTGACGAATTGGAAGACCAAGAAAGAACTTCAGCTCTCCCATCATTGACATTTGATATTGCTCTTGCATCATGAAGCTAAACTCATCACTATATCTCTTGTCAGTGCAGCCGAAGATAATGTCATCCACATATATTTGGCATACAAACAGTTCACCATCATATGATTTGGTGAAGAGAGTGGGATCAAGTGAATCAGGTTTGAAGCCTTTGCTTTTCAGGAATTCCTTGACTGTGTCATACCAGGCTCGTGGAGCTTGTTTGAGGCCATACAGCGCCTTGTTGAGCCTATAGACTTTGTCAGGATGCTTTGGATCTTCAAACCCTGGTGGTTGAGCAACATAGACCTCCTCTTCAATCTTGCCATTGAGAAAGGCACTCTTCACATCCATTTGATATAGAAGTATGTCATGATGATTGGCATACGCGAGGAGTATGCGGATGGCTTCAAGTCTAGCCACAGGAGCAAAGGTTTCTTTGAAGTCAATTCCTTCCACTTGAGTGTAACCTTGTGCAACAAGGCGAGCTTTGTTTCGGACAACTTGTCCATTTTCGTCTTGTTTGTTGCGATAGATCCACTTTGTTCCAATGACATTGTGCTTGTGGGGGTCAGGACGCTTGACAAGTTCCCACACGTTGTTGAGTTCAAATTGTTGAAGCTCTTCTTGCATGGCTTGAATCCATTCAGGTTCCATAAAAGCTTCAGTAACTTTGGTTGGTTCAACAATGGAGGCAAATGCAAAGTGTCCATAGAAGTTGGCTAACTGTGTGGCTCTTGAGCGGGTGAGGAGACCAAGTGCATTGATGCTGTCAATCATCTTCTCTATTTGAACTTCATTTTCCACACGAGGATAGGCAGGGCGAAGATTTTGCTGCTGCTGAGCATTATCTTCAGTAGCATTAGCTTCAGGCTCAGCATTGTCTTCATTCTGTGCATTGGCTTCGCTCTGCATTTGAGCAGGTATCACAACTTCTTCTTCTCCAAGATCTTCAGTGGGAATGATACCTCCAGTTCCCATTAACTTGATGGATTCACTTGGAGGTAGTTCATCTAGCACATGTGGCAGGTGCTCTCTTTGCGAGCCGTTAGTCTCATCGAACCGCACATCTATAGTTTCAACCACTTTGTAGTGAAAGAGGTTGAAGACTCTGTAGGTGTGCAAATCCTTTCCGTAACCAAGCATAAATCCCTCATGTGCTTTCGGTGCAAATTTGGAAGTGTGATGTGGATCCCTTATCCAACACCTAGCACCGAAGACTTTGAAATAGCTTACATTTGGCTTCTTACCAGTGATCAGTTCATAAGATGTCTTCTTGAAGAACTTGTGAAGATATACTCTGTTGATGATGTGACATGCAGTATCAATGGCTTCAGGCCACCACTTGCGTGGTGTCTTGTATTCATCAAGCATAGTGCGAGCCATCTCAATGAGAGTCCTGTTCTTGTGCTCCACGACGCCATTCTCCTGTGGAGTGTATGGTGCAGACAGCTCATGTGTGATGCCCAACGTGTCAAGATAGGTGTCAAGCCCTGTGTTCTTGAACTCAGTACCATTGTCACTCCTGATGTGCTTGATCTTGACGCCATAGTTAGTCATGGCACGGTTTGCGAATCGCCTGAAGACATCCTGCACTTCAGTCTTGTAGAGGATTATATGCACCCAAGTATATCGAGAATAATCATCAACAATCACGAAGCCATATAAATGTGCAGATGTAGTAAGAGTGGAATAATGAGTAGGGCCAAATAAGTCCATGCGTAGCAGCTTGAAGGGACGAGAGGTCGTCATGATTGTCTTCGAGGGGTGTTTTGCCCTAGTCATCTTCCCAGCTTCACAGGCACCACATAGATGATTTTTCTTGAACTTGACACCCTCGATGCCAATGATATGCTTCTTCTTCACAAGGGTGTGCGGGTTCCTCATGCCAGCATGTCCTAGCCGTCGATGCCAAAGCCAGCACTCTGAAGCTTTTGCTAGAAGACATGTAGTCAGTTGTGGACCTGTGGAGAAATCTACCATGTACAACTCACCTCTTCGATAACCTTCGAAGACTTGAGATTTGTCAGAAGCCATAAGCACAAGACAGTGAAATTTGCCGAAGATGACAATCATATCAAGATCACAAAGCATTGAGACTGACATGAGGTTGAATCCAAGGGATTCAACAAGCATCACTTTATCCATGTGCCAATCCTTTGAGATTGCAAGCCTACCTAGACCCAATACCTTGCTTTTTCCAGTATCAGCGAATGTAATGTGATTTTGAGTCGATGGACGAAGAGTTGAGTCCATTTGTAAGCTTCATTCACCAGTCATATGGTTGGTGCAGCCACTGTCCAGGATCCACTCAGTAGCTTTTGGAAGCGAAGCCTACAGTGAAGTTAGTGGGATAGGCTTCACGATCACAATTGTGAAGATAAACATTTATATCATGAAATTGTGACACAGTATGAAACAAAACATTGTGAGTCCATATAGACTCATTGATTTTTCCTTTTGTGCCCCACAAGTTTGCATGGGCCTCCAGCATTATCTTCAGAACCTAATGCATTTTGGCTGGAGACCCGACCCTATACGAAAGGTTAGGTCTTCTTAACCACCCACATCTGAAGGGGTGGCTTAGAAGCAATAAGTCGAAGTGCAGCATCAGAAAATTTTGGCCTTGGTGCCCTAGTAAATAGCTTCATAGGGGGGTTAGAATACTCATATGAATAAGCAGAGAAATTCTTATTTTTGTGAACATAATGGTTCGAGGAATGTCTCTCATATTCATGAGTCTAATCATTGTAGCCCTGCAAAACATTGACGTTGGAGCGACTATAGGAGGGGGTTCGTCCATACGAAGACTTTGGTCCATATGAAGCCTTTGATCTGGGGTTTGTCTTCTTCCCTAGTGGTGGCATGACGACATTCACAGGAAGCTTTTCAACAAGATGCTTGGGAACCCAGATCTTCTTCATAGGGGAACCATTCCTGCAGTTAGTTCCAATAAACCTGGCAAACACTTCACCATTTTGTTTCTTGAACAGCTTATAATTTGAGTCAAATGACTCATCAATGATAATGGGGTTAGCACAGTTAAAGCCAGATAGGTTGGATGGATCTACTGATGGCCCTTGTGCAGCAACCCAGGTAGTTTTGGGGTACTGCTCAGGTTTCTAGTAGGTTCCATCAGCATTGATTTTCTTCTCGAAGCCAACACCCTCTTTCCTAGGGTTTTTGTTCAAGATCTATTTCTTGAGGACATCACAGAGAGTCTGATGCCCTTTGAGACTCTTATACATGCCTATCTCAAGCATTGTCTTCAACCTAGCATTCTCATCAGTAATAGCAATGGCTTCCTCAGATGAGGGGTTAGTCGTCGCAATAGTAGTTGAAGATACTGTAGTTTCAGAAACAGTAGAGCATTCAGCAGAAGAGTTAGCGTTATCATGCTCAAGGCATTTCAAACAAGGTGGCACAAATTCTTCCTGAGCGGCACTGATCTGTTGAGCAAGGAGCGAATCGTTTTTAGTTCGAAGATCATCATGAGACGCTCTCAGCTTCTCTAGTTCTTGCTTCCTTTGAAGATATTCATAGGAAAGCTTCTCATGACTAGCTGAGAGGATATCATGATGAGTTAGAAGTTCCTCATACTTAATTTGAAGATTTTTTATGTCTTCAATTAAGGATTGAGTACGATCTATTTCCTCGTCCAACAGATCATCGCTTTTGTCTAGCAGTTTTTTAATCTTTTCCATAGCATTTTGTTGCTCAGTTGCAATTTTAGCAAGTGTCTTATAGCTAGGTTTGGATTCACATTCAGAGTCATCTTCACTTGAGGTTTCAAAGTAGGCAGCACGTGAAGTTACCTTTGCACCTCATGCCATGAAGCAGTAGGCTGGAGTAGAGTCGTCGTTATCGTTAGTGTTGGAGACGTGATCATTATCTTCATTGCTGAAGATTGACTTGGCGACGAATGCAGAAGCCAGAGCCAGGCTAGCCACGCCTGAATCCGACTCCTCCTCTCACTCCTCTACCACCTCCTCAGTGTCAGATTCCTCCTCTGAATCCATTTCCTTGCCAATAAATGCCCGAGCTCTGCTAGAGGAACTTGATTTGCGCGATGAAGACTTTGATGAAGACTTTGAGTATTTCTTCTTCTTGTTGTCATCAGAGTCATAGTCCTTGCTCTTTTTCTTCTTTGACTCCTTTTCCCATTGAGGACAATCAGCAATGTAATGGCCTGATTTCTTGCATTTGTGGCAGGTTCTCTTCTTGCTGTCATGAGTGGAGGCTTCAGTCTTCTTAGAGTCATACTTTGAAGACTTTCTGAAGCGATTCTTCTTTGTGAACTTCTTCACAAGCAGTGCAAGTTCTCTGCCAATGTCTTCAGCACCATCAGAATTGCAGTCAGAGTCTTCTGATGAAGATATAGCCTTTGCCTTCAGTGCACGACTACGACCATAGCTAGGACCATTAATTTCTCTCTTTTTAGCTTGATGAAATTCATGAGTGTTGAGCCTCTCAAGAATATCAGCAGGATCCAATTCCTTGAAGTCAGGACGCTCTTGAATCATCAGTGAAAGGGTGTCAAAGGAACTGTCCAGTGATCTCAATAGCTTCATCACAACTTCATGCTGGGTGATATCAGTTGCACCAAGAGCGTGAAGCTCATTGGTGATATCAGTGAGGCGATCGAAAGTGAGCTGGACGTTCTCATTGTCATTCCTCTTGAAGTGGTTGAAGAGATTGCGTAGTACATCGATTCGAGAGTCTCGTAAGATGAGACACCCTCATTGACTTTGGAGAGCCAGTCCCAGACCAGCTTCGCAGACTCCAATGCACTCACGCGTCCATACTGTCCTTTGGTCAGATGACCACAGATGATGTTCTTGGTGGTGGAGTCCAGTTGAGCAAACCTCTTCACATCAGCAGCGGTGACACCTTCACCGACCTTGGGAACACCCATCCTGATGAAATACCAGAGGTCGTTGTCAATAGCTTCAAGATGCATGCGCATCTTATTCTTCCTGTATGGGTAGTCAGTGCCATCGAAGACGGGGCACGCAGCAGACCTTGATTATCCCTGCAGTCGACATAGCTAAAACTCCAGGTGGTTAAACTGAATCACACAGAACAAGGGAGCACCTTGCTCTGATACCAATTGAAAGTGCTAGTTATCGACTAGAGGGGGGTGAATAGGCAATTTTTATGAAAGGCTTTGAAAACAGACAATGTCTTCGAAGAAAGCGGAAGCAATACAGAATCTAACAATGACTACAATCTAAATATGCAGATATAGTAGACAAGGACATCATACATACAAGCATGCATTGAATATAAATGCAGGAAGCATGAAGATAAACAGGTAAACTGATGATAGGCTTCAAGGTATATCTTCAAACACAAGCAATCATGCAATATCTTTAGAGTACAAAACAGTAAGTGAGGGAGGAAGATGATAGAACCAGGTGCTCGGGGAAGACAGAGATTTGTTTGACCAGTTCCAACTGCTGTGACAGTTGTACGTCTGGTTAGGGAGGCTGAGATTAAACTCAGAAGACCACGTCTTCACCTTATTCCCCTTGAGCTAAGGTCACTTAGTCCTCGCCCAATCACTCTAGTAAGTCTTCAAGGTAGACTTCCAAACCTTCACAGACTTCGTTCATCGGCAATCCACAATGACTCTTGGATGTTCAGAACGCGACGCCTAACCGACTGGAAGATCACAGTCTTCAAGTGTAACAAGTCTCAGTTCACTCAGAATATAATGACTTCAGTGATGCTCAATCACTTTGGCTCTGGGTTTATCCTCTCAGGATGTTTTCTCTCAAAGGCTTCAAGGATGGGTTGAGCATCTTGGAGCAGCCACCAACTTATGGTGTAGGGGGTGGGCTATTTATAGCCAGCGGGCAACCCGAGGTGATATGTCTGAAATGACCCTTGGTCATTCAGGAACTGACACGTGTCTAACGGTCGGATTTTGAACCATGCGGCAACTTTACTTGAGCTCCAAGTAAAGCTGACTCAACCAGCTCTGGAAGAGATTTCTCTCAGTTTGTCTTCGCTCGAAGACATAGGATGTTGGGTTGAGCATCACGTCAGTTTCTGAATTCGTTTACCTTGACCCCACTTGACAGTTCGGTGGTTCCTATGACTCAAGAAGCATAAAATGAAACTGACAAAAAAACTACATCTTCGAGTTCCATTGTCTTCAATGAATGTCTTCATGATCCATTAGCTTCATCATGAATGTCTTCATGACCCACCATTGTCTTCAATGTCTTCGTACATTTTTAGGGATCATCTTCGATGGGTAAACCAAATCAATAGGGACTTCTACCTGTGTTCTCCTGTGAATCTCACAAACACATTTGTCCCACAACCAAGTTTGTCTTCAATACTCCAAAACCAAAAAGGGGTGGCGCTAGATGCACTTATAACCTTCGAAACCCGGACGGTCACACGGACAGCCCTTCGGGAGGCACTCTCGAGCTAAGACCCAAACAACGATCTCTCTACAGAGTTGCACATATACGGTGTCATCTATCCGGCAGGGCTTCGGCGTCCAGAACTAGTTCCTGCCGGAACCCAGACAGCCTTTCGGCTCTACGAAACTATTTGGTTGGGAGGGAGAGAGAAGCCAGACAAGTCAATGGCATGTGTATGAGAGCAAGGATGAGGTTTGGGCAGCCCCCTCACCTCCTATTTATAGGAAAACCAAGGGGTAGGACGGGTATTCAAAATACCAAAAGTGCCCCCACTTTATGTCATACACAAAGGGTATAAAAGGGAAAGAGGGTGCCATGGAGGAGCTCCACCCTTGGCCAGCCACTCCTCGGGGGCCCCCCATGAGGGGCTTCCTTGGCCCCCAAACCCTTCTAGAAGCCTTTTGGAAATATCAAAAAAGGTGGTTTTCCAAAAATATCCAAAAAGCACTTTCACTATTCACGAAGACATTTTTCTGCGTCCGTAGATTCCGAAAAGTTTCTGTGAGTCTTAGAATAATTCTAGTACCCACTAAAACAATTCTGAACGCATTCCGAAACATTTTTGGAACAATGTTTTTCTTCTGCGAAACGCAAACAAAGCGGTCCCGGCAGCTCCGGAACATTTCCGGTTTTTCTTCCGGAAAATTTCCAAAAGTTTCCAGAATGATTCTGGCACCCTCCAAGAATTATCAGGCGTGTGCCAAAACCAATTTGACTTAATGGTATCCCCTGAAACAACTTTTCAGTTTTACCGAAACTCATCCGGTAACCTCTCTCTTCAGAACATTTTCGCTGTCTCCGAAACTTTTTTCGAAGACTTTCTCTCAGACTCCCTGTCTAGTATTCAGCAGATAGATGACCCTTAAGCATGTGACCCTATAGGTTTGGTGAAGTATAGACATGACCCGGAACCCCTTCCGATCAATGATGAACATCGGAGCCATGGACACCCATATTGACCCCTATACCCACACGAATGAATATTCGAGTGAACCTCTAGTTGCCGTGTGCTATTCCTGTTGCTTCGCGATATGTTACAAATACCCAAGGTGAGACATGTTGGCATCCCCGTGGATCAACAACTTGTCCACTATGCCAGTTACCTCATTACCGGTATTGTTCTCTTTTCTCGTTACCGTGTTCCGGCATCCCCGTGATCAAATCACAAAGTGTCTGGCCAGACGATGATGGATACCGTAACACCGAGAGGGCCCAGAGATATCTCTCCATCGTCGGAAGAGCAAATCCCAATCTTGAGATATCAAGTTACTTGACATACTTTTCCATGAACCCGTAAGCCGCCGTAATAGCCACCCATTTACGGATGACGTTTAACAAACCCCAAAGTTCATGAAGCAAGCATGAAGAAAATCGATACTCTCATGGTCTAAGGAATCATGCAAACATTAACCATCTCTGTGTCATTGACCATTAACTTGTGACGAATGAATCTCATAGCATAACATCAATTCGGGTCGATTCAACACAAATGTTCGTCTAACATTGTGCCCTCAAAGTTGCTGGCATAGACATGCCCATGATCAGGAAAACAGAACCATCATGCAACACTTGAGCTAGTCTTAGAGGCCAGACTAGGAATACATTTTACCGTTTATTATCCCACACGTGCATATGAGTCTTCCTCCGAGCCTCGTGGTTATTGCAGACTCGAGAACCATAGCAGTTATAGCATGGAACATAAACCTAATTATGAACAGGGAGATAATCAATAACATTTAGTATTGCCTCTAGGGAATATCTCCTACAGACTCCCACTTGCACTAGAGTCAATAATCTAGTTAATGCTAATGCACTTTACACCTGTGGCACACCAGTGTAAATATGCTTCGCTTGTGGCATAGCCTGATGTCCAACGGATCTGACGACTTCAGCTCCGTGTGTATCTTTGCATATCCTCGTGTTTTAACGCTTTCACAAAATTCATATTTTGTGTGGACTTGTCTTTGCATATGTGTGAATCTTTGGTCGAAACCTGATTCCTCAGACTGGGCTATGGAGCAACTATCTGCAATAGTGTCCCATTGACCAAAGCCATCTTGGAACCATACTAAGTTCATGAATGAACTATATGATTCAACAACTTCTTTGTCGCTTCTAAAACGTCAACATACTTAGCCATTTGTTATAGAATTCGCCACAGTAACCTGTTTGGAACAATTTCCAACTACCGTGCCACCATATTGTGTATTACACAAAACCCTTAACTTAAATCAAAAATCGCATGGAGCATTGATGAAGACTGTATCGATGTAATTACTTACAACGAGCACTTCATAATCTCTGCTTGCGAGAAAACATGTCATCGGTACTACTCTAGTACTCTATGACATTTTTCACTGTTGTCCCATGATCAGTACTTTGATCACTTTGGTATCTATACTCGTAACAACTTTGGAGTATTGGACATATCTGGTTGTTTTTACATACCATGGAATACATGATTAATCCAAACACGAAGGTGTGTGGATTCTCCATCATGTATTTTGCTCATCAGTGTTTTTTGGCACCGAGTCTTGCAAAACTCTTTCCATGTGACTTCGGCAAGAATCACTCCTTGGCGTTTTAAATGCTAAAAGGTTTTAGCATCTTGTCAATATGTATCCATTGCTTAGCCCCGTTAGGTAAATCTATCTCCATAGATCATCATGCCTAATATCAAGGCTTTTTAGCCCAAGCACTTCATCGGAAATCTATTTTCAAATGAAGTCCTAATTCGTGTGAAGAAATTTATTTCCAATTGACAATGTGTCGAGTACACAAGGTTTTTAGAAATATTATTATGCTCCCACTTACTTTCTTGAACCACAAGCATCTTCGATACCCATTTGATGAAGTCAAACTCTTTTGACCATTTCATCAAAAACGAAGATTCCAACTCCATTTTGCTCTCTTCTGTCCATTGCTGGAACTCTGAAGTTTGCATACTTACTAGCATCCTCTGGATTGACAAAATACCTTGGACTGTAATACATGCAAGTCCTTGGTTGCATTTCCATCAGATGGAAATCCTTTCGTCATCCATGTTTCATATCTCATGATTGAAATATGTGTTAATTGCTAGTTCAACCCGAACCAACTTTAAGCATCGCTACGGTGAAACAACCTTATCGTAGTCAACTCCTTGAACTTGTTTATTGCAACAAGTCGAGCTTTATGAATAAAACATTTTTATCTGTATCAGTTTTTAGTTCCATAAATATTTGTCAGACTCTAAGTCTTACGAAAGGTGTATCAAGATTTTAATCTTGAAACATTTATATGGAAACTAACTGGGATTGTATTGGCATTTAGCCAATTCCGGAGTCAGGGCCCATCAACGCTTCCTTGTGTATTGTAGGTATACTGTTGTCTAACAAAAATATCTCATTTGCGCACCTGAGAGGTTTGCACGAGTTTTTCCTACGTGGTTCAGCTGCAAGTTCGACCGAAGTCCGTATATCTCATGTAGAGCCTTCCGTATCAGTCGCAGTAGGAAACTCTGGAATCACTTCCAAGGTCTCTTTCCTTTGATCTGATGACAAAGATACTGTTATCTCATCGAGTTGCACTGTTCTCCCACTCACCTTTTTGAAAGAACCATTTTCTTCAAAAATCATACCGTTCTTTGTGGCAAAAACCTTTTCCTCGGTATAGTGGTGGGGGAATACCCAATAACTTGGGATAACCTACAAAGTAGCACTTGTCTTATTTGGAATAGCTTTGTAACCTTTTACACAAGCCCCATATTCCAAATGTTAAGAAAAGATATAACATGGTTGGGCGTACCATACCATAGCGTCATTTCAACAGACCCGATAGAGCTCTTTTCAGTGTAAAAGCCGCAGTCTCTAAAGCATCACTTTAAAAGGGATAATGGCAAATTTATTTATGTCATCTTTGATCTTATCATGTCATGAATGGTTCGATTACATCTTCACGGACTTTTCACTTGTAGTGGTGTTCCGGGAGGTGCAAGTTATGAAACCCCTTTCACAACTCATCAGACATTCGCTAAACTTGTAATTTAAAAATTTCTTTCTGCAATCGAATTGTAGAAACATAATTTTCTTGTTACAATAACTTCTACTTCATTTTTGAAAATCTTTCGAATGATTTCAAAAGATCCAGACATACGTCTCATCAAGTAAATATCCATATATCTACTTGAGTCATTTCTGAAGATAGATAAATCCACTACTTGCAACAACATTTATTGAACACACATCAAAAAAGTATGATCACCAATAAGTTTGTTGCTCGTTCCTTATGGCCTGTGAGTGGTATTTCAGTCACTTTACTTTTCGAAGAAAAGTTGCAAGTGTCAGGTGATTCAAAATCAAACGACTTCAAAACCATCATAATGGAATTTTCCATGCGGGTTTCTCCAATGTGACCAAATGCAGTGCCACACTTGTGGGGTATTCTTTTAGTCTTGCAACTTTAGCGTCAGTGTTATGGATGTATCATATTACCATCAAAATTCATAACATACATCCCATCGATGATGGAAGTATGGCCCTTACGTTATTCATAATTCTGAACAACAATTGTTCTTTTCTGAACAACCCTCTTGCAACAAACATTGTGCAATGGGCTAGAGTGTATAAAACTCTAAAATGAATTATGAAAGTAAACCCAGAGGTGATGTATTATTATCAATATTCATAACATACGTCTCATTCATAATGAAATATGGTCTTTATGTTATTCATAACACCGAATATCAAAAGTTCTCTTATGAACAACCTTCTTGCAAGATACCTTATGCAAAGGGCTAGAGTGTGAAACTCTAAAATGAATTATGAAAGTAAATACATAGGGAATACACCGATGGAAGGAATAGTAACTATTACTATGTTCCCAGCGTGTATCAAAACCTCATTCCTGGCTAGTCTTTTAGGCCATAGTAGTTCTTACATCGAGTTGCAACAGAATGCAATCGAGCGGGTATCTTTGTGATTAACTCACAATACCCAAGAATCAGTGATTAACATGTTTAACCATAATTCCCAAGAACTATATTTTGACCAGTCTTCTATACATCAAAAACTTGTATGACATTCATACATGAGCTGGATATTCCAGTCTTCTTTCTTTCTGCCTTTATACTTCTAACAGTTTAACTTTTAGTATTTCTCCTACGCTCAGAAGAAGCACCCACCTTAAGAGTGGCGTTAGCCCCGGACTTCCTAGGCGTGAAAGTTTCACTAACACCCTTCGGACACTTCCTTTCTCTTTAAATTGTTGTTTTATTCACCTTTCATCGTATGACAGGCGTTCTTTTGGATCCCTCTCTGATCAGTCTACTGCATAGTAAACACCTTTACTAATAGTTTGCAAACAAACATTGCTTTGGATATTTTATATCTTTCAGCCTTTGTTTGTATCTGAAGATTAATTTTCACTTCCATGAATATCACATAACTATCCCAAAACTTTCAAAGTTTGGGTCTCATGGAAGCAAACGTATTGCACTTGACTGAAACGGGATTCTAGCTTTTGGATCGAAGGACGAGAGTCACATGATCCATAGCATTAGCGAGAGAATACCGAAAGCATGCGATAGGACAAAGTCCTTCTCGGCACTCTTGAGGACAATCCTCACATTATGATACCAACCGTAAAGTTTTAACCAGATATTTAACAGCTATTCAATTTTAACAGGGAATAGGGAAACGCGAGCCATTATTATACAACAATTATGCAAATCACACTTAGACAGTGTTCATAATTAATTGCACTGAGAATTAAACAAGTTAATTCAACAGTGCGCTCCCACTCAAATCAATATCTCTCATAATTGATTGTGAGTGATTCAAGATCCGCATTTCAATTCGACGCCATTGACGGGTTCATCACTGATGACGTGAATTTCAATCGGTAGGCCAACTTGCCAATCACATCTCTATGTGACTCTTGTTCATCTTTCGATTGGCATGTTTCGAGCTCGGGACGATCAAGCCAGAACGTCAAGACAACCAAGTGATCTCACTGCGAGGTCTGACCTCACCCGCCTCACACTTCTCTAATTGTTCGTACTCATGTGTACATGTCGTACCCCGAAAAGTTAGGTGCCGTGACAGTGCTACACTTGGGAGAACACTAACTACTTGATATTTTGTGAGAGATCACGCACCCTAATAAAAGCGACTACCGCGCAATCAAGAAGGGTGCATCATAAGGGATAAACATCTCAGGCAATTCATAATTGCATGATATGGTATAGCCCTTTCTGACGGAGAAGTCTTGTATTTCTTCATCTTCGGCATTCGCGTCGGTGCTCACCTTCGCGAAGATTGCCACCACCTTGTCGATGCTCCAGATAATATTGCTATCTCTATAGCTAATAAAACAAGTGCATTACTTAAGGTTGACACACAAGTCATTAAAGTGACAATCATATGGCTCCAGCCATCATGCTGAATCATGACACGCAGGTCATGTTAATCAATTTACATTATATAGTCATCTCATACATAATAAAATTATTATGAGCACTGCTATACCACATCACAGGCATATGCAAACCATCCTGCAAAACCAAGTTAGACGCCTCTAATTGGTTCATGCAAAAACTTGTTTTACGTGGCTTCTAAGGTTTCGAAACAAACCGAAGCTACCAACGTCCATCATCAAGCATGATTATCCAAGTCGCTAGATTAACATTGCGGGGTGTATGAAACACGAGATAATAAAGTCTCGAGCACCATACTGGACTTCATCATACGCATGACCCCCGTGCAGATCATATCTGCATTGCCCTTTCGACTGCGAAATTTCATCTTTCTTTTTAACTACGGTGGAATTCAATGAACTGTTAGCACATCGTTGATCAATCAGGATCACGGATTGCCAGAACTTTGAAACTCCACCATGCTGTTATCAAGATCAGAAATATGCAAATTCCAGGGAAGCAACAAGAACATCGGGTAACAGATTTCATCTGCTACCCGCACAAATAATTTTCAGCAATAGATCTCATCTACTACCTAATTATACTGTGCAACACCCATACATCTCTATATATTCTAGATCGCAACCTGCATCTACGCATAGCACGGCTCATGATGCCACTGTAGGGGAATGCGGCAGAAAACAAAAAAAATCCGACCTACGCACCAGTCCAGGACCACTATGGAGACTGCATACAAGGTTTGATCTTTTCGTTACCGACTCGTAGCGCAGCGGAAGTAGAGTCGAAGATGATTGGTGGTGCAGATCCCCGCAGCTAGGATTTACAACCTCCCAACCGCGAGGATGTATACCCTCATCTGCCCCTCAGACAGCCCTCCGGGAGGCGGTCGGACAGTCCCCCGGACAGTGTCACGGACAGCCCTTCGGGGGGACCTTCGAAACTCGGACGGTCACTCGGACAGCCCTTCGGGAGGACCTTCGAAACCCTAACGGTCACACAGACAGCCCTTCGGGAGGCACTCTCAAACTAAGACCGAAACAATGATCTCTCTGCAGAGTTGCACACATACGGTGTCATCTATCCGACAGGGCTTCGCCGTCCAGAACTAGTTCCTGCCGGAACCAAGACAGCCTTTCAGCTCTACAAAACTATTTCGCTGGGAGGGAGAGAGAAGCCAGACAAGTCAATGGCATGTGTATGAGAGCAAGGATGAGGTGTGGGCAGCCCCCTCACCTCCTATTTATAGGAAAACCAAGGGGTAGGATGGGTATTCAAAATACCAAAAGTGCCCCCACTTTATGTCATACACAAAGGGTATAAAAGGGAAAGAGGGTGCCATGTGGAGCTCCATGGAGGAGCTCCACCCTTGGCCGGCCACTCCTTGCCCCCCCCCCCCCCCCCACGAGGGGCTTCCTTGGCCCCCAAGCCCTTCTAGAAGCCTTTTGGAAATATCCCAAAAGGTGGTTTTCCAAAAATATCCAAAAAGGACTTTCACTATTCATGAAGACATTTTTCTACGTCCGTAAATTTTGAAAAGTTTTTGTGAGTCTTAGAATAATTCCAGTACCCACTAAAACAATTCTGAACGCATTCCGAAACATTTCCGGAACAATGTTTTTCTTCTACGAAACGCAAACAAAGAGGTTCCGGCAGCTCCGGAACATTTCCGGTTTTTCTTCCAGAAAATTCTCAGAAGTTTCCAGAATGATTCTGGCACCCTCCATGAATTATCAGGTGTTTGCTAAAACCAATTTGACTTAATGGTATCCCCTGAAACAACTTTTCAGTTTTACCGGAACTCATCCGGTGACCTCTCTCTTCGGAACTTTTCCGCTGTCTCCGAAACTTTTTCCGAAGACTTTCTCTCAGACTCCCTATCTAGTATTCAGCAGATAGATGACCCTTAAGCGTGTGACCCTATAGGTTCGGTGAAGTATAGACATGACCAGGAACCACTTCCGATCAATGATCAACATCGGAGCCGTGGACACCCCTATTGACCCCTATACCCACACGAATGAATATTCGAGTGAACCTCCAGTTGCCGTGTGCTATTCCTGTTGCTTCGCGATATGTTACAAATACCCGAGGTGAGACATGTTGGCATCCGTGTGGATCAACAACTTGTCCACTATGCCAGTTACCTCGTTACCGGTATTGTTCTCTTTTCTCGTTACCGTGTTCCGGCATCCCCGTGATCAAATCACCAAGTGTCTGGCCAGACGATGAAGGATACCGTAACACCGAGAGGGCCCAGAGATATCTCTCCATTGTCGGAGGAGCAAATCCCAATCTTGAGCTATCAAGTTACTTGACATACTTTTCCATGAACCCGTAAGCCACCGTAATAGCCACCCATTTACGGATGACGTTTAACAAACCCCAAAGTTCATGAAGCAAGCATGAAGAAAATCGATACTCTCATAGTCTAAGTAATCATGCAAATGTTAACCATCTCGGTGTTATTGACCATTAACTTGTGACGAATGAATCTCATAGCATAACATCAATTCGGGTCGATTCAACACAAATGTTCTTCTAACATTGTGCCTTCAAAGTTGCTGGCAAAGACATGCCCATGATCAGGAAAACAGAACCATCATGCAACACTTGAGCTAGTCTTAGAGGCCAGACTAGGAATACATTTTACCGTTTATTATCCCACACGTGCATATGAGTCTTCCTCCGAGCCTCGTGGTTATTGGAGACTCGAGAACCATAGCAGTTATAGCATGGAACATAAACCTAATTATGAACAGGGAGATAATCAATAACATTTATTATTGCCTCTAGGGCATATATCCTACACTTGGTTGGTAGGTTGACACACTTCATGCCACCTCAACAAGTGATACTTCTTACTCCCCTCCTCTTCCTACCATAACTTTTTTTTCTAAAAAAGTCCATATTCTTACATGGCCCTTTAGTTAAAATAAATAGAGACAACATAAAATGGTACATTGCCCGGACAAGACTTAAGCAACACCAATCTCACTCCATACAATTGCATCCTGCCCTGCCAAGGACCAACCTTCTTCTCTACCTTATTCTCTACACGCGCCCAATCTAAACTTCTCAATTTTTCTGTCATGTAAGGGCATACCTAGGTATTTAAAAGGAAGATCCCCTAAAAACAAGTAAAACTGTATTTATACTCATTACTCCTCTCCTTAGCTTTACCAAAACAGATAATCTCACTTTTCAAGAAGTTCATTTTTAAGCCAGAAAGATGGTCAAAGATGCACAACAAATTCTTTAGATTCCTAGCATTAGACAAGTCATCCTCAAACATGAAAATTGTATCATCTACGTATTGCAACATCGACGGGCCACCAACTAGCAGATTCAAAACTAAGGGTCTAATCAATCCTTGCTCATGTGACATATCCACTAAAATAATCAAAGCATCAACAACAATATTAAACATCACAGGGGAGAGAGGGTCTCCCTGCCTCAAATCTTTCTTAGTAGGAAAAGAGGGGCCTATCTTGTCATTTACCATAATAGCTACTTTACCATTTTCTGTAGTTTTAATAGTCCAATCTATTAGATCTTGGACACGTGCTATCTCAATTGGATCAAACGGGGTCCAGACGGTGTATGAAAACTAACAATCATACCAGCACCTTGTCCCCCGACATAGAGATGGCCAGGCACAAAGGATGGTGAATAGCCTCGTACGACCGTTACGGGTTCAGATATATATCTCAAATTCGTTTGTTGATTTCTTATGCAGCATGCGTGGTTCCTTTACTAATAGTCGGAGTTCAAACTTATATACAGAAGAAAATCATGTATCCCTTATTAATTTATTTATATGTCATTTGTAATGATCAAACTGACAAATATGTTAGCCATATATTCAAATTAAATTGTTCTTTATTTTCTGAATTAGGATTGCTCAGCAAAACTAACGAAATTGTAATTAAAAGAAAAATTCACACAGTATCTCCTACACGAAACAAAAGCACTGTAATTCTTTTGTGCAATAATCTCAACATATCATCCGAGCAACGAATCGACTTCATCAAATTGGTAAACAAAATACAATTGACTAATGAAGCTGGAAAAAAAGTTTGGGCACCTAATAAAACCAGAAGTCAAGTTAAGTTCATCCCGAGTCTTCATCCTTATCTACGTCTTTGACATCTTGATGTTCCTCCGTGCATTAAGTGAAGAAGTTGTAGACAACAAAACTTGCACAAGCTCGACTAACCTCAAAGATTTTGAAGAGTCATCAACTTCAAAACTGAGAAACCTAAAACCGGTTAATGCATTGTGGCGGGAGAGGGGCACACCCCTCGCAAGCCAGTCTAAAAAATCAATGTATCGTCATTGGAACACCAGGGTGAAGATCAAGAGACATGAAAAAAATGAGACATACAAACTAAAAACCACAACGTCAAACTTCAGACCAGTAATACCACCACCGAGAGAATATCAGGTACTCCCACCCTTTGGGGTGCTCCCGGTGCACCGATGCCGAAAAATATATTTAAAATATTTGAACAATTTTGAAAAAAAACTTAGCACATTGAAACAACGTTGATGTATCTTGTCACAAAATTTCAAATCAAAATTCAAAACATTGCTCGAGATACAAAAATGACAAATTCGACCATAAATAGTACATAACATAAGTTGGGCTTTAGATTTGGCCCATTATCACATTGATGTCAAATTTGTCATTTTTGTATCTTGAGCAATGTTTCGAATTTTGATTTGAAATTTTGTGACAACATACATCGATGTTGTGTGACTGTGCTAACCTTTTTTCAGAATTTTTTGAACATTTTAAAAATGTTTTTCGGCATCGATGCACTGGGAGCACCCAAGGGGTGGGAGTACCTGATATTTTCCCTGCCACCACCACTGTGAAGACCATACAAAGACCATAAAATCAGACCATGAGAGGCAACCTGCAAATTCATAATGTTAACTGCAACTTTAAGGGTGTGTCTATGACTCCTGCGATTCAGACGGGTTGCTCGCCTATGTTCGCACGGGGTGGGCCAGCCCATTAGCTAGTTAGTGCACGCTACAGCTTGGCTCCTTTTTTTTTACTTTTCATTTTTCTATATATATTTCAAAATATTCCAAAAACAATATTTTTATTTTACTAGTTTATATTAAAATGTTCATTTGGGTATTAAAATAATGTTCCTTGTGTACTAAAATATTCATCATCTTTCTAAAAAGGTTCATCGTGTATTCAAAATGATTATCGGGTAGTTAAAAATTGTCCGTCAGATATTTAAAAATGTTCATTATGTTTTTAAAATAGGTTCATCTTATATTAAAGAAATTTTTGTCATGTATTAAGAAAATATTCCTAGTGTTTTTAAAAAGGGCCACCATGTATTAAAAAGTGTTCCTCGTGCTATTAAAATCAAGTTCTTTGTGTATTAAACTAAATATTCGTTGCATAATAATAAAAATGTTCGCCACATATTGAAAGTTGTCCATGGTGTTTCTAAAAACAGTTCATCATGTATTAAAAAAATCACCATGTCTTAAAATAATAATTTATAGTGTATTTAAAAAAATGTTCATTTGCACTTCAAAATTTTAATAGTGTAATTCAAAAATGGTTATCATGTATTAAAAGGTTTTCATCATGTATTTAAAAAAATCAATGTTTATTTATAAAATGTTCATACTGCAACTAAATAATATTTATCTTGTATGAAAAATTGTTCATCGTGTACTTACAAATGTTCATGTAACTGAAAACATATTCTCATATTTTTCGAAAATACTAATATAACTTTCAAATTATGTTCTCATTTAATAAATGTCATTGTATTTTGCTCAGAAATTTAACAAAATGTCATATACTTTTCAAATAAATATTAAAACAAGCTGAAAATTAAGAAGAAAATAAGAGGGAATAAAGGAAAAGAAAAACAACCAGAAAACACAAAAAAAGCAGGAAAAAAGTCAGAAATACCCCAAAGAAAAAAACCAAACACAACAAAAAACTGACGAGAGAAACCAAGGAAAAAAAATTGAGAACCAACGAAACTGGGATAGCCCAGGTCACCCCGCGCCATGGGCGATGCTCCCATACTACTCGTAATAGGTGAGATATAGCACTGGCGCAACTTCAGTATATAAGTCCGAAAGTGTTCTTCTGGTCACGAGCTCAAATGCACCCGCGATGAACATTAAAATTGAGAAAATCTTGAATAAAATAAAAAAATGGATTTTTTTTGTCAATAAACATTGACAGATTACCTACATAATTGCAAATTTCGTGAAGGAAAAATATCCCTAATGTTCTGGGAAAAAAAACTAATGCTGCAAAAATGCTTTCACAAATATCCCAAAACATTTCGTAAAAATTTTTCTTCAAAAAAAATATGTTCTTATGTAGCAAATCCATCAACGTTTCTTGCCAAAAAAATCAATCATTAAAAAAATGATAATATTTTTCGACTTTACTGTTCATGGGGAGCATTTGAGCTCGTGACCAGAAACTACATGTCCATATAGGTCACCATATAGTGCCTTATCTATACCAATACAAAAAAAGCGAGTTGCAGAGATCCAACATATATCATCCATTCAACCGCGCCTATCCAATGGTCTATATGCCCCGGTGTTTAGCGCTAAACGTGTTTAGCCCTAAACATGGTTAGCACCCTCCCTAATTAATAGTATACCCAATATCAAAGTCAGCGCAAACCAATTAATTATATATTACCTAATATCAACGTGCAATTAAGATCTTGCCAAATATTAAAGTGTGATGCAATTAATATATTGCCTAATATTCTCTAAAAACAATATTGCAGAATATTAACGTGCATTGCACGTACAAAATTACTAGTCCGCAGAAAACGCCCACACCTCCAGCGACAGATTTAGTACGGGCCGGCCCATGTAAGTTTCCACCCTAATCCTGGTTTTGGGAAGCTTCCAGCCCTTTTTTTTTTCTTTTTTGTTTCCTGCTGTTTTTACCCTGTATTTGTCCTTCTTTTTTTTTCTTTTTTGCTTCCTTTTTTCCATTTACAAAATTTCATAAACATTTTTTAGTCTGTGAGTATTTTTTAAATTCTGGAAAATTTTCAAATCCATGAACATTTTTTATATTCACGAACATATTTTCAGTTTGCCGACATTTTTCAAATTCACGAACCTTTTCTAAATCCATGAAGATTTTTTAAATTAATGAACATTTTTTCAAATTATTGAACATTTTTAAATTCTTAAAAAAATTATAATTTGGGAATATTTTAAAAAAAATTGTGAACATTTCTAAAATCTGCGAAAATTTCAATATCATTACGCTTTTCAACTCATGCCAATATTTTAAAATTTTACATTTTTTTCATATTCATGAACATTTTCTTTAGATCTGTGAACTTTTTTGTTTCGTTGATTATTTCAAAATTAAAAAAAAATGGTGGCTGGTTTTTTCCTGTGACGGCAGAGCAGCATCACCAAATGATGAGCAAAAAAGAAAGATCAAATCAGAGACGGGGCGAGCGAGTGAGCAAGCGGGGATGATTTATTGGGCTCGCATACGTTGCTAGTCGCTAGAATCCTGTGTGCCATAGCGCCAATTGGGCGCTTGAAGCATCGAATAGGGGCTCCCCGTAACTTCAAAGCTCAAAGAAAAAAAAAGTGTTTAATGCGACCACCGTAGGACCTCTCGTAGTGAGGAATATTATAAGTTATTATCATGCATATGATACTAATTCCCCAGTGCATACTATCATAAACTAGTATCATATTGACACTTCATTTATTCATTTGTAGAATCTCAATACAAAGTTGTGGCTAGAATTTATTTGTAGTTAAATTTTTTTATTTGATGTGCTATGATACTGTATCATAATATGATACTTAAACCCTCTCTCACATCATTATTTATTGTCTCACATCATATTTCTGCTTAGATGGCAATGCATGATAGAGGTTTAAAGGCCTTGACAGGCCCACTTGTGAAATTCACATAGATGTAACAGCGAAAGGAAAGCCCAACATTCAATCCTCCCTGCATCGTGCATCTGCTCCTGCCTCATCGATGTTATTTCTCCTCTCTTTTTACTCTTTCTCATTTTTTATGATAAAAAGCGCTTTTATTAACTCAAAACGTAGCTTCAAGCGAAAACAAAGCATGATGAATAACGTCCGGCCTCTTTTTTCTTTCTCATGGATCGCATAATGCGTAGCGTTTCTTAGATCTTTCTTCTTACACCAAAGACGTACCGGCCATGTTCCCGAGGCAATCAACTTTGAGCACATATCGGTATCCTTCTCAGCTTGACAATTTTCTCCCGGTCTGCTCGTGGTTGCCTGAAACAACGTAGGCGGACACATTCAGTTCGTCTTCCATGCATGCATGCCGGTACGTATGTGCAACGTGTTGCAACTTCCCTGCCGTGCAGCGAACTGAGCGTAGCTCAAATGGTTAGATTCCTTGTGGTGGAACCAACCCATCAGGGTTCAAATTCTAGACTTAACACTGGTGGTCGCATTTTTCTTGATTTATTTCAAGCCTTCCGGCGATGTGCGTTCAGTGGGAGGAGACATTCCCATCGACTACGAAAGTGTCTACGGCGACTTCGTCAATCTCAAGATGTTGTACCGGCTGAGTATCTTGGAGGTGCTCATAGGGGTAGGGTGTGCGTGCATGCGTTCATAGGGTTGAGTTATGTGAGTATCTGCGTCTGTACTGTGTTCAAAAAAAAAAAACTTCCCTGCCGTGCATGACTTGGTGGAATAAGCACACCGCCCACGGCAGAGATGCGACCGAAAGCTACGTGCGTCGACTGCCGTAGAAGAATGTGTACATCTGTACTCTTAACTGAGCTATTTCAAGCTCGTGAGAACAGATGCATCGACCGACGACTGGCGACTGATATGCTCATATGCATACGTGAAGTTGGCCGCACTGGAGACCGCGTGCATTGCAAGTTTGAACTGGTACTTGTCAAATTAACCGGCAGGTCACACACGTAAAAACCATGGAACTTTCGTAGTTAGTTAGTCCTGCCGTGCATGAGCATGACATGAGCATCTCCCGCTATAAATAACCTGCTAAGTCTGCGAACGTAAGCTCACAGCTCACAGCATACACAGCACATAATAGCATATAGCTAGCTTGTGAGCTTAGTTAATCAGAAAGTTAGTACGACCACATCTCTCCATGTCGAAGATGCTCGGGAAGGTTTTATTGTCCATGGTCTTGGTTTTCATGGCTATGTCCTGCTCGTGGACCCGGGCGGCAGCGAGGCCATTGTTATACGCCGAGGAACCCTCCTCTGGCGATTCCGTCCGCATTGTGCTGCCTTCACGGCCGTCCCAATGGCGAGGGCACGTGCTTCTATCGTTCGAGGAGAAGAAGGCGGGGCAGGCAAATCGTGTGGACCCAGAAGTACCAATGATCCTAACAATGGTTGCCCATAGAGATGAAAACACACCTGAGTTACAGCAAATTCTCGTGGCTCGCATGGAGCCGAACCTGAAGTTATATTCGACTCGTAGTGATGTAACATTGTAACGTAAGGATCGATCGTTAGGGTTCAGAAGTCTCCGTTTGTTGATTTCTTATACATCATGCATTTTCCCTTTTATTTTAGAAGTTAAGGATATGTAAAAATGATCATGTTCCCCTCTTTCTTAGATTAACCTAAGTACTTGTTTGCAATAATCAAATAGATACAAATATGATGATCGGATATTCAAATGTAGCCAAATAAAAATGTTATTTATTCTCTGGTTTTACAAGTTCTGCACAGCTTGACAGCAAAAAAGAGAGTAACTTATACTCTCTCTATCTTCAGGTTACCACGGAAATTGTTTCTAAGTTTCACCAGTGGTTTGACCAATAAGATATATGGTATGTGTCATAAAAATATACCATTGAAAACTTCTTTCGAATACGAATTCAGTGGTATACTGTAATTTTATCGAAGGTTGTGTGAGTTGTGTGATGAAGTCAAGCTCTAACGCATGGCATTGAGCGACGGAGGCAAAGACTTCTTCGGACACTGCCATTTTTTTTTCTTGTTTGAGATTTTTTTTGGTTGAAACCGCATACTCTTTTTTTAAGTTGCTCACCACATGGGCCCTGGTATGATGTATACATAGGATCATATGCAATGGCTGATATGACAACGAAAACGAGTTATACAATGGTTTATCTATTAGTGCTATCTCTAGCGATAAATACTGCATGGCTATATTATTCTCTATGGTGATTAAAATTTAAGTGTAAAACATATGACTAAGACACTGCAGTTTGAAGATAAATTCTTCTCTTATGTGCTCATAGATCATCTCTTTTTTGTTGAAGTAACTGTCCATTGCATTAACATAAAATGTGGATACATGACTCCAAACTCACGGAAACTTCGAGAGACATGGGGAAACGACAACTGTCCTGGACATTTTGTAGAAAGAACCCAAACATAAAATAAGCAAGAAGGCCCTCAGGGATCTCTACATACACCACAACCGACAGCCATCTCCAACTGCTAGCGCCGCCGAGACACTCGTCGTAAGAATAGAAGAACAACCTCCACCATCGCAAGAACCGGGGAAGCACCACCACCGTCAAGGCTTTGTGAACCGAAGACAAGCCCCATCGCAAACGGCAGGCACATATCGTCGTGGCATGTCAGTCGGGGATTGTTCCCGTGCCTTCCTATCTCTGGATTCAGCGCTCCCTGTCGACAACGGTGAGGGGAACCGCCATATTTGCCGCCCACAGGCCACATACCATGCTCCAGAGCCGCCATCTTGACCCCCGCGCCTATGCCGGCCCCGGATGGCAGCCGTCGGCCATCTGCTGAGCAGAACCTCCCTGCTCCTCTACGATGGCGGAAAAGCGTCGTAGTGACAGAGGCAGGGCAAGAGAACAGAAACCTCGAATGGAGTCATTGTCGCCGCCTTACCGAGACCATCCATGGACCCAAACACCACCGCATGCACACGAATCCACCAACTCCAAGACGCCGTCGCAGAAGGCATCGCCGTTGTGGGAATGAAGTTTGGGCATATTTATTCGCCGGGGCGCTACTCCCACCACCCCAACAACACAACTCAACATACTACTCGTACCCATATATACATGCCAGGAAGATCTAGGGTGCCGCCCCTCACGTCATCGGAGTGGCAGACGGAGGGGGAAGGGACCACAGGCCTCACCGGTGGCCAAACTGGAGGAAATTGTGGCCTCCTGTATCGCCTACTCCGTGGAGAGGAGAGAAGGAGCGAAGTGTTCGCAAAAAGGATCATCTCTTCACTTCAAGAATGAACAGGGTTCATTCTTTTAGTTTTAACTCAGCAAAATTCGATGTGGCACAGGCAAAATGATTTTTTTTCCTGGAGCATGAGTACCACGTGTCCTTTCTAGATTTTCCCTCTCCCCCCCCCCCCAACCCCCCCCCCCCCACCTTCCCTCCGTCTGTAAATATGAGAGTAAGAGCATCTCAAATTTCTCGAAACAGGCTCTCGCCCCGCTTTATAGATAAAGCACCAAACCAAAGTGCACGGCCGAACGAGCATCTCCAATAGCTCCTTTATCCCTAAAAAACCTACCGTTTAAGGGAAGTTGAGACAAAAATAGCCCCCCCCCCCCCCCACCCCCTTGCCACACTCCCTTAAACCCAATTTTTTTAACGGGATCCGTAAATTTCCCCAAACTTGCTTCACGTTTACGGGAAGATAACCCTTCCCATATAATTTGGCTGGCTGGAAACCGCCTGAAATTTCATGAGAGGATACCCTCGCGCAGCCCCCGCTCCCCCGGCCCGCCGCCGCTCCGCGGCCACGCCTTCCTGCGCCGACCTGCCTCACCGCACCGGCCGCCGTCGCCACGCCTTTCGGCCACCCCACAGCACCACACCGTCCCGTCTCCCCGAATTATTATGATGATATTATACATATGCATGTGTCATTTGTATGGTTGTTTAATGGAAAATAGGGAAAAAAAAGATTTTAGGGGAAGTTTACGGGAACTGGGAAAGGTAGTCATCAGACAACTTTCTCTAAATTATACAGACATCCCGTAAAATGACTTTTATGAGAAGTGTTTTACAGGAGCTATTGGAGATGCTCTAAAATAGTAGACTTGGACTTGAACAGAATATTCTAACAGTGACTATCTGAAACATTCCACGACTGACAGAGTGACAGTAAATCCGATGAGCTCATAATTAAAAGAGGCCATAAGCATACCCAACACATACTCCACATAATAACTATTGGCCGGAATTAATTTACCGATTAACCAGAAATATATCCAAACTCGTAAAATTTAATACATCAATCTTACCGTCGAGCTTCTTCTTCAGTCTACGTCCTGCAGGGTGCGGTGATGTTCAATTCTTCCCTGAGTTCTCATCAATATTAATTACGCTGCGTGTTAATTTGTCTTTCTCGTGGATCACATAAGCATAGCCGTGCCCCCAAGGCGATCAACCTTGAGCATATATTGGTAATATCATTCTCCGCTAGCATTTTATCCTCCTGTTTCTGTGTTCCCTTGAAACAACGCGTTCCGGCCCTTTCAGTTGGTCATATACGCCAGTACGTGTTGCGACTTCTCTGCCGTGACTAGTTGGGTTGGGAACTTGGGACAGGCACCATGCTCACGGCAGAGACGAAGCGACCGAACGAAGGTACGTACAAGAAGAGTCACCGCTGTAGAGTCTCGTTACTACTTCAGAACTAACTAGCTCTTCCTAGTTCGTGGGGATATATGCGTCGACCGACTTCTGTTCGTTGGGAGTTCCACATGACATGCATGCATATGAAGCTGGCAGTACGTACCAGAAGCCGCGTAGATGCATTGCAAGTTTGAACTACCGCACACTCTTAGATTAACCGGCTGGTCACACACGTAAAAAGTAAAAGGGAATTGCTTGTTTTCAGCCGGATGTAAACATTCTCACGCCAGCCGCCTTCTACTCATGACACGTGTCTCCTACTCATGTAGCGAGTCAAACTAGAAACCCGTGCGTGCGGTTGGATTCGTAGCTTGGCCACTAGTAGTATTAATTAATTGTGACCAATCGCTCGAACTATCCAGGAAACTGATGCAAGCTACTCGTACAGTACCACATCATACGAAACCAAGCGATCGATCCAGCAAACTGCATGCAGCATCGCCGGAGCATTCTGTAAACATGTGTTGCTGCAAACAGCGTGCTTCCAACGGATGCTACGACGACATCTCGGCTGCTCCGGTGATTTTGTGATGACGTGCTTCGACGACAATGAAGGTGTTGTGATGGTGGCCCGGTTTGCTCCGCGTGCTTCGACAGATGTTGTGACGGCGTCTCGGCTGCTCCGGTGATGCTGTGACGCATGCTTCACGGCGTATGTGCATCGACGGCCATGACGACGAGGCGGACATGCTGCGACAGCGTCGACGGCTGCGGCGATGCTTTGGCGGTTGGCGTTGCGACGCGTGATTCGACGGCGATGATGTGATGCGTGCCTCAACGGCGTACGTGCCATGACGGCGTTGACGGGTGCGGCGATGCTTTGACGGCCATGGCATCATTGCTTCGACGACCACGACGGCGAGGTGTACATGCTGCGATGGAGTCGACGGCCGCGGCCATGCTTTGACGGCCATGGCAACATTGCTTCAACGGCCACGACGGCGAGGTGTACGTGCTGCGATGGAGTCGACGGCCGCGGCGATGCTTCGACGGCCATGACAACATTGCTTCAACGACCACGACGTCGACAACCGTCCTGCGACACATGCTTCGATGGCCATGACGTCGACAACCCTCGACGCTGCGATGCGTGCTTCAATGGCCGTGGTGATGCTTGGACCGCCACGACGACGAGGTGTATGTGCTGCAACTGTGTTGGCGGTCACGGTGGTGCTTTGACGACCACGATGATGAGGCATGCTGCGACGGCGTAGGCGGCCATGGCAATGCTTCGACGGCCACGACATCAACAACCTCGTCGATGACAACCGAAGATGCTATCGTGACGGCAGTGTTGTGAGCCATAGCCCCGCGATGCTGCAAGTAGTGCTGCGACGCAGACAATGATGCTTCAAATAGTGTCGCGAGACGACCAACTGACGATGTTGTCGGGCCTGCTGCGAGGTCAAGAACAGTACTGAGAGTCCACCGGCAAAGCTGGAACGGCCGGGCTGGGCGATGTTGCCACTGTGGCCGACCGGGTGCTACGCGTGTGAGCGAAGGTGCTACGACGACGTGCGACAGCATTGCGATTGCCATCGATGCTTTGAAGCATTCCGCGAGGCTGCAGTGTTTGGTAAAGGAGCGGACGTGTGAGGCGAACTAGGCAAATCAATCAACGGTTACACGCATCCCAATCTAACGGCCATCAAGCAGGCTGCAGCTTGGCCCGCTACAGCCGGATGACGCCTAGCATGGGCCAAAGTAAAAACCATAGAAAGTTCCATGCATGTTCGGCCAAGCATATGATATGAGCATGTGATGAGATAGCTAGCTTATAAATAGCCGACCAAATCTTCGAACAAATTAAGACTACAGCTAGAATCCACAGCACTCAAAAGCCTAACTAGTTTGATAGATCGATCTATACCAATTAAGATAAGCAACACTGCGGCCTTAGAAGTTCGAACAAGTCCACGATGACCGGGAAGCTAGCAATGGCCATCGACCCGGGCCTCTGCGAGGCCGTTGCAAGGTGGTCAAGTGCACGCCGGGGAACCCTCGTCCGGCGGTTCCGTAGACGTCATGCCGCCGTTGTCGGCGCATTGGCATGGACACGTGCTGTCTCAGTTGGAGGAGAAGGGCCCCAACAGGTGTCCAAAATCTAACGATCCTAACATCCATTGTTCCTCGCCATAGAGATGCACAGAGCCACAGAGGCACGACCGAAAGGAAACTGTCATAGTTTGCGCGTGGGAGCCAAACCGGAAATATTTTCTTCAATTTGCAAGAATGTGATGTAAAGATCGTTACGGTTCAGATGTCTCCGTTTGTTAATCTCTTATATAGCCTGCATTCTTGGTTCCGTTAGTCAGAGTTTTGAGCTTCCGGGCGATGTCAAAACAATCATGTGCCTTCTTTTGTTGGCATTCAAGCGTAGACAACTAAACGAATGTGCTTTATTCTCTGATTTTTAATATTATGTTTTTAAAAAACCTGGGTACAACATGTAGATGTGCACGCATACCACATGCACACACTCATACAATACATATTGAAGTAGAAAACCAGTCACGAAACTTCGAGATTGACAATATTATCACACTCTTCTTGCTACTGATGGAAATGATGTCTCTCACTGGAATATTAATCCGCTTAGTGACACACACATGACGCCACATATAGTGTTTGATTCGTGACAATGTGTGAGTATAACAACACTTGTAACCATCATATCCAACCAATTATCCAACCAATGATCGGGGTATTATCTTCGGACACGGATTGATGTGACATCATGGGGTCCTCTAGAAGACGCCTCGAAATGCATCTGATGTTTGAAGATCCTTGTTACTAGAGAGCACTAAATGGGGCAAAACTCCAAGTTCTCAAAAATAAACCTTCCATGTCGCATGTGACACTCTCGATCTTCAAGGATGATGTTGTAGTTTAGATTTTAGCCCTTGCTAGCCTAAATGCAAGAAACATGTATTATGCCTGTTCGTGCCATGTAGCCTCTGATGTAAATATGTGCGACCTACTTTCTCAATATATATATTTTTGGCAAAACCTTTGTCTCTAAGAAAAAATTGAACCGCCTGTCGGAAAAATAACAAAAATGCTTCGTTTCAGCCCATCGGTCCACGCTAACGCCGGTCTAGTGTCCATCTTGCATGCATCCATGCATTGCCTCATCAACCTCCCCCCTCCCCAGCGTAGCACACTTAATTTATTTCACCTTTATCGGGTTCAAACGGATTATTATTTTGATGTGAGCTTTTACGCATCAGAATATTGTGATGTTTGCATCTAAATGGCAAATGTTCATGTGCGACTTAAGTGTTCTGTAAATCACAACAACCGTGTCTGCCATGTCAAACTTGTAATTTATAAATGGCTAAACTTTATAATGGCACAAATCCATCTTATCACTGATCAGACTATCGTCAAGCTGTTAGTTTTTTAATTATTCATCGGATTTTTTTATTTGTATAATATTGATGGGATACAACAAATATTCGGAAGGGAAACAAGTCAAATGTATATTCCTACATGTTGCAGCTTTGGGAACAAAAAAAAATGCACATCAAGATAGAAATCCCATTACTCGTGGCTGATATCGACCACCATTATAAGACTGTCTTGCTGACAATTACATTGTATGATTTCAGAAACACCACGTTTTGGTCCTAAGAATTGAATTTGATTTGTTCAATTGGTTTCCAAATCCAATTTGAATAGGTTTGAATTTGATTCTAAAATATTTCAATTTCAATATTTATTGATGTCACAAGGAAATGAAAAAGATAAATTCTATGGAATTTCATGATTCAAACTTTGAACCTCGTGTTCATACATAAAAGTGCTCGAAATCAATAAAAATTTGAGGGCATTATCCACATACACAATAGTTACTTTGAGCTCATTGGCAGATTGAACTGTACAAGTATGTCCCATGTAGGCTTTCATTGTTATTTCAAATTTTCAACCTTGCGTTTACAATATAAAAAGAATCAAGAAATTATTTAATATTTTACGGGTGTTGTCTACATGCCGAGCAGCAACTTTGAGCCTATTAGCTGATCAATTAGGGCAAGAGGGTCCCATGTACTTCAACATATCTATTTTGCAAAACTTTGGTATATTCAAATTTTCAACCTCACATTCACACCGTAAAATTTTCACATAATTATTTGAAACTTCTGGAGCTAACTAGTACATAGAGGAGCAACTTTTGCATTTTTTGCGGATCCATGTGTGCATGTAGGTACCACAAGTGTGCGGGGTCCATGATTCCATTTGAATCTTTGCTTATAATAATTAATTGGTTTGGTTCATATTATAATTGAATTAGTTTTGGAATTTATAATGCCAATTCGCGTAGCAGCCAAACACTCATATTTATGAAATGAAATTTCAATTCTTAAATTCTTGGTCCAATTCATGGTAGACAAACGAGTTATAACATTATTTTGTATCTTTCTATTGTATTGCATCTTTTCTACTACAACAAGGAAGCAGGAAGGTAATTGCAGTGGAAGGAAAAATATCCTTGAGCAACAGAAGCGCTTAGTCTTAGAGGGTCTTTACAAGTTAAGAAGTTAGTAGACGTTTAGAAGGAAGTTAAGTCCATAAAAGAAGGTGGGGATGGACTAGCTGATGCCTTGTTCCCCGTCAAAAAAAGAGAAAAAATTGACTCCCTTAGACTGGCCAGTCTATCTCATTGGCCACGTCTTGCTTGATTGCCTCTCGTATACAGCGTTGTGGTGCTCCTCCCTTTACCTCCTATTTTGCGACCCTTGCTATTTTATGATTCGCCTCGTCCTCCTTCCATCACTCCTACTCCATGAAATCTCACCCTCCTCCTCCATAGTGCCTTCTCCTTTGCTACTCCTCATGCACTCCGTGATGGAGGTCATGGTGTTCGCTGCCATGACTTCATGATAGAGCCTTGATTTGGAGCTTGAGATGGGAGTCCTCCATACTACCGAGCTCGGGGAAGATGATGGCTCCATGGATAATGAGTTCAGGCTCACTAAATTCAGAGATGACAGCGCTATAACAAGCTGAGTTGGTCATATGCAAGCCGAGGGAGCGAGGTCAGTACTCCAAAATGTTGGTTGCAAAGGTTAGCAATTTTAGGATTTTGATGCCGCAAGGTTGTTGGGACATGACATGAGCTCATATATGTTCTGCTGGACAAAAAGGGTGACATGTTGCAATGATTCTGGACGACTATTCTGAAGAATTATATTCATGTTGCAATTTGTGTGTTTCGTTGTTGTTTACGTTATTTTCCATGTTGTCGCTTTGTTTTTTATGTTGCATGTGTTTCAACTTTTTTTTAACAATTTCGTTACAACAAATGGGTATTCTTTACATAAGAAAAATTTATGTTGCATGAACATGTTTGCAATGTTGACCTTAACTCAAGTCCGAAAATGTGGAATGGATCTGACTTTTTCTCCATGCTACACTACTTCTTTTGGGAGAACCTTCCTTTACTAATGTAGTACAGTTATGTGGAAACCTTGTTCTTTATGCACCTATACCATTTGTTTTTTGAACATTCTGCACCTATATCCTTCTTCGAGTGGTTCTGCACTTATATCCATACAAGCACCATAGAGGACTTCTATTTCACGAATGCTATGTATCGCCCGTAGCGAGCGATACGGGCGAATCGCTCAAAGCAATCGACTTTAGGCCGGCCCATTTAGGTGCATCATACGTGCGGGCAGCGAACTGCTGAGCACCGGTATCAAGAAGCTTCTGGAACCTTTCTCTCGGTTTTGGGAAGGTTCCAGAAGGTTGATTTTTTTTTCTACACCATTCTTTTGGTTTTCTTTTCTGCTTTTTTTCCTTTTTTAATACATGAATATTATTCAAATTCACAATCAATTTCTAAGTTCATGATTTTTTTTGTATTCACGAATTTTTTTTTGAATTCATGAATATCTCTAAAATTCACAAACATTTTTAGAATTCATGAAAAAAATACAAATTTTTGAACATTTTTTAAATTCATGAACGTTTCTCAAATTTGTGATCATTTTGTGAATTAATGAACATTTTTTTACTTCATGAACATTCTTTTTCAAACTCGTAACATTAATCAAATTCAATAACATTTTTTGAATTCTTGAACTTTTTTCAAATGCATGAACATTTTTTGAATTCGCAAAAAAATTTCAAGTTCATAAAAAAATTAAGTTTTTGATGATTGTACAACTTTGCAAATGTTTTTGAAATTTTTGAATATTTTTTGACTTCATGAACATTTTTTAAATTCATAAATATTATCCAAATTCTCAAACATTTTCTTAAAACTGTGAACATTTAATAAATTTGCAAATATTTTTCATTGTATGATTTTAGAAACATCGCGTTTTGGTCCTATGAATTGAATTTGATTTGTGCAATTGGTTTCCAAACCCAATTTGAATAGGTTTAAATTTGATTCTAAAATATTTCAATTTCAATTTTTATTGATGTCACAAGGAAATGAAAAAGATTAATTATATGGAATTTTAGGGTTTGGAATTCGAACCTCGTGTTCATACATAAAAGTGCTCGAAATCAATAAAAATTTGAGGGTATTATCCACTTACACAATAGTTACTCTGAGCTCATTGGCAGATTGAACTGTACAAGTATGTCCCATGTAGGCTTTCATTGTTATTTCAAATTTTCAACCTTGCGTTTACAATATAAAAAGAATCAGGAAATTATTTAATATTTTACGGGTGTTGTCGCCATGCTGAGGAGCAACTTTGAGCCTATTAGCAGATCAATTAGGGCAAGAGGGTCCCATGTACTTCAGCATATCTATTTCATAAAACTTTGGTAAATTCAAATTTTCAACCTCACGTTCACACCGTAAAAATTTCACATAATTATTTGAAACTTCTGGAGCTAACTAGTACATAGAGGAGCAACTTTTGCATTTTTTTGCAGATCCATGTGTGCATGTAGGTACCACAAGTGTGCGGGGTCCATGATTCCATTTGAATCTTTGCTTATAATAATTAATTGGTTTAGTTCATATTATAATTGAATTAGTTTTGGAATTTATAATGCCAATTCGTGTAGCAGCCAAACACTCATATTTATGGAATGAAATCTCAATTCTTAAATTCTTGGTCCAATTCATGGTAGACAAATGACTTATAACATTATTTTGTATCTTTCTATTGCATTGCATCTTTTCTACTACATCAAGGAAGCAGGAAGGTAATTGCAGTGGAAGGAAAAATATCCTTGAGCATGCACAGAAGCGCTTAGTCTTAGAGGGTCTTTACAAGTTAAAAAGTTAGTAGACGTTTAGAAGGAAGTTAAGTCCATAAAAGATGGTGGGGATGGACTAGCTGATGCCTTGTTCCCCGTCAAAAAAGAGAGAAAATTGAGTCCCTTAGACTGCCCAGTCTATCTCATTGGCCACATCTTGCTTGATTGCCTCTCGTGTACAGCGTTGTGGTGCTCCTCCCTTTACCTCCTATTTCGCTACCCTTGCTATTTTATGATTCTCTCTCTCTCTCTCTCTCTCTCTCTCTCTCTCTCTCTCTATCATTCGTCTCGTCCTCCTTCCATCACTCCTACTCCATGAAATCTCACCCTCCTCATCCATAGTGCCTTCTCCTTCGCTACTCCTCATGCACTCCGTGATGGAGGTCATGGTGTTCGCTGCCATGACTTCATGATAGAGCCTTGTTTTGGAGCTTGAGATGGGACTCCTCCATACTACTGAGCTCGGGGAAGATGATGGCTCCATGGAGAATGACTTCGGGCTCACTAAATTCAGAGATGACAGCGCTATAATGAGCTGAGTTGGTCATATGCAAGCCGAGGGGGTGAGGTCCGTGCTCCGAAATGTTGGTTGCAAAGGTTACAATTTTAGGATTTTGATGCTGCGAGGTTGTTGGGACATGACACGAGCTCATATATGTTCTGTTGGACAAAAAGGGTGACATGTTGCGATGATTCTGGTCAACTATTCTGAAGAGTTAAAATCATATTGCAATTTATGTGTTTCGTTGTTGTTTACGTTATTTTTCTATGTTGTCGCTTTTGTTTTTTATGTTGCATGTGTTTCAACTTTTTTTAAACAATTTCGTTACAACAAAAGGGTATTCTTTACATAAGAAGAATTTATGTTGCATGAACATGTTTGAAATGTTGACCTTAACTCAAGTCCAAAAATCTGGAATGGATCAGACTTTTTCTCCATGCTACACTACTTCTTTTGGTAGAACCTTCCTTTAGTGATGTAGTACAGTTATGTGGAAACCTTGTTCTTTATGCACCTATACCATTTGTTTTCTGAACATTCTGCACCTATCTTCTTCTTTGAGTGGTTCTGCACTTATATCCATACAAGCACCATAGAGGACTTCTATTTCGCGAATGCTATGTATTGCACGTAGCGAGCGCTACGGGCGAATCGCTCAAAGCAATCAACTTTGGGCCGGCCCATTTAGGTGCATCATACGTGCGGGAAGCGAACTGCTGAGCGCTGGTATCAAGAAGCTTCTGGCACCTTTCGCTCGGTTTTGGGAAGGTTCCAGAAGGTTGATTTTTTTTGTTTTTTCTGCACCATTTTTTCGGATTTCTTTTCTTTTTTCCCCTTTTAATACATGAATATCATTCAAATTCACAATCAATTTCTAAATTCGTGATTTTTTTTGTATTCATGAACATTTTTTTGAATTCTCAAATATCTTTAAAATTGACAAACATTTTTAGAATTCATGAAAAAATACAAATTCATGAATATTTTTTAAATTCATGAACGTTTCTCAAATTTGTGATCATGAATTCATCAACATTCTTTTTCAAACTTGTAAACATTAATCAATTTCAATATTTTTTTTGAATTCTTGAATTTTTTTTCAAATTTATGAACATTTTTTGAATTTGCAAACAATTTTCAAATTTACAAAAAAATCAACTTTTAGATGATTGTTCAAATTTGTAATTTTTTTTTAAATTTGTGAATATTTTTTGAATTCATGAACATTTTTTAAAATTCATAAATATTATCCAAATTCTCAAACATTTTCTTAAATCTGTGAACATTTAATAAATTTGCAAATATTTTTCAAAATCATTAACATTTTTAGAAATTTGTGAACATTTTTAAAATTTGCTAACATTTTATTAGTTTCACGAACTTTCTTAATAATTAGTAGTATAAAAAATTATTTTTTAAGGCATTCCTGTAAATAGATAAAATAAAGAAAATTAATATGTAGAAATAAACGAAAGAAAAAGATGTACATGTCGCACGCCCCTGTGCGTGGCTCGCTGGGACGGGGTCGCGCGCCTCCTTGTCACCGTACAGGGCTAGGCCCACCAAAGTGGCACTGTAGGCGACGCGACGTCCTGCGATCGCTTAAAGCGATATATATCCGAAATCACTAGTTAACGGGTACCCCTTGCAAAGGTCACTCACACCTTCTCTAGTGGTGACAAGTGGCACACCGCATGTGCGTCACTTGTCGCAACTAGAGAGTTTTGGTGGGATTTTTTCCCATGCGCAGGGAGAGATGGATGGGTTTATTTGTACTTTTTTCGTAGATTCAATTTTTTTTAAATGATTTATCTGTCGAACCGTGCGTCCAAATCACGAACCGTTTTTACCATTGTGGTCCTCGTGTCGAGATCTTCAAAACTAGATCACATCTTGCTAGGTTTCAACAAAAAAGTTTGGGTAAAATTTGTGCTCCAAATATGTACTAATCCGTGCTTCAAATCTGTACTAACCCATGATTCGGTAATTATACTAGCCGTGCTTAACTTTTTGGGAAGCACAATTGTGCTTTTCACGTGGAAGCACACCTGTGCTTCACTTTGGGGAAAGCACAGTTGTATTTTCACGCGAGAAGCACAACCTTGCTTCACACGGAATTACAATTGCTCTTCACGCGGAAGCACACCAGTGCTTCACTTTTGAGAAAAAGCATAAAAGAACAACTATTCTTCACGCGAAAGCATATATGTGCTTTAGTTTTTGGGAAAGAATAATTGTGCTTTCATGTGAGAAGCACAACACTCCTGACAAACAAAAATAAAAAAATAAAGAAACAGAAAGAGCCAGAAAAAATTGAAAAATAAAAAACCAAACAAAAGAAAAACACCCCGATTCGAGAGCGACCAACGCGCGACACGTAGCAGCACTGGGACGCACCACATGGCGCGCTGGGGCTCTCCTACGCTAGGAAAGTGCCCCCCACCACGGGGTACCCTCCATCTAGTTTTTTTAGGAGAGTGCCAAACTTTATTGCTCAAAAGAAATATTCATGGGTTTACAAATAGGGTAATGAGGTACTGAGAGCCACATGTGGCGACCTGGACTAAGCGTTAAGCAAAAGTTGGCAAGGTTTTCGCGCGGAAAAAAAATTATGCTTCCACGATGTGCTTCTCGTGGAGGTACAGATTTGCATCTGCGAGAAGCACAACTGTGCTTCTCAAAAAGAGAAAAAAAATCTGTGCTTTCTGGAGAAGCACATATTTGCTTCTCGTGGAGGCATAGATTTGCTTCTGCGAGAAGCACAGCTGTGCTTCTCAGAAAAAAAATCTATGCTTATCAGAAAAAAAAAATCTGTGCTTCTACGAGAAGCACAAATTTGCTTCTCGTGAAGGCACAAATTTGCTTTCACGAGTGCTCCTCGTGGAAACACAGATTTGCTTCTCATGGAGGCACAGATTTGTTTTCACGGGAAGCACAGTTGTGCTTCTCTGGAAAAAAAATAACTGTGCTTTCACAAGAAGCACAAATGTGCTTCCGCGAGTGCTTCTCGTGGAAGCACATATTTGCTTCTCGTGGAGGCACAGATTTGTTTTCACGGGAAGCACAGTTGTGTTTCTTTGGAAAAAAAATAATTGTGCTTCCAAAAGAAGCACATATTTGCTTATCGTGGAAGCACAGATTTTGCTTCCGCGAGAAGCACAGCTGTGCTTCTCAAAAAGGGGAAAAAGGTGAAAAACTGCAACCATGCTTCCCGCTTCAGTTTTTCTTCTTCTTTTTTGGTTGCCTTTTTTTTTCTATTTTCGTTTTTTGACTTTATTTATTTATTTATTTATTTGGTTATTGTCAAGTTTTTTCCTTTTTTTTGAAATTTTTTTTGGTCGAAACCTATTAACTTGTGATCTAGTTTCGAAGATCTTGACGCGAGAAATCCAACAATGAAAATGGTTTGGGATTTGGACGCACAATTTAAGAGATAAAACGTTTTGAATAAACGAATTTACGAAAAAAAAGAAAAACTCTGCGCGACTTGTCAGCGCCTGAGAAGGTGGGAGTGACCTTTACTAGGGTAACCCTTAACTGGTGATTTCGGAACTATGCTGGCAACATCGCAGCATTGACCCTGACTTGCAGGAGCACGAGTAAACGGTCGGATGCGCGGCCACTAGACCAGGGGATCCAGACCACGTACTCCACAGGTTGCTCAAATTTCGACATCGAACTTGATTCGGATTAGGCCCCAATCTACTACGTTTATCTCGTTATTATCCCCAATCGTGTAGCACATGGCATGCCTAATCCCATCCCGTTATTATGCGCATCCATTACTCGCGCACTTTGGCACTTTGCACGGAGCACGTACCGCCACGTACGATAACACCCCAGCCGAGGTCGATTTCCAGGAGCCAGTCGTCGCGCAGACTGACTTCCACAGTGACGTCTTCGCTGCTGCCTGGTTGGTTGTGAATTACTAGCTCTTCTTTTTTTGTGAAACGAGCACGCCTACGACGACTGGGCCAGTGAGCATGTACAGCCCACTGTTGCTGTGTTTTATTTCTTGGTGTCGGTCAATCCCAACGTAGATCGATCGATCGTTCAGCTGGGGTGCGTGCGTGGTGCAACCATCAATCGACGTCAGGAATTCACCTCACGACCAGCCAAGATCAGCAAAAGGAACAGAGCCCAACAGTGGCCTCCAATTAATGGCGAGACGGACGTGTATGTATGTTGTTTGCAGAAAAGTACGAGGTTCGACCAGGTCTCCGGTCCGCGTACGTGCGCCGATCAATCTCGATCACCTCGTAGCTGTCAGTCCATCATCGACCGCTGGTTAGTTAGGTGTTGAACGATGGAACGCTGGAGTGCTGGGAGTAGTGAAGCGTCAGAGAAAGGAAATCAATTTGTCCCGTCTGCCGGTGTGTTGTGCTAATTTCTACTACTGCCTGCTTACGAACTGGCGGAGATTGCAACACAAGTCGACTGCGTCGATCTGCTCGATTGGAAGAACGAGCTGGATGTCACGTACGTAGATTAGATGACTCCAACTCTGTTAGTCCAGTCTAGAGTCCAGATCGATACAGTCACTAGTATACTCCAAAGGGAACTGTCTTGTTAGTTGAACTGGTAAGCTGCACTGCAATGCACTGCACGTAGTTTCTGTCAGTCGTAGTCCTCGTCGTCGACGGATTACTTGTCTTCTTTGCATAATAAAGCTCAATCAATGATTGGACGGTGAAAATTAGAGGTTTAGGTGAAGGTGACGCGGGCGGCGGGCCACGAAGTACGTCCTTTGTGCGTAGTGCGTACCACCACCCATAAGCTAAATCACGAATCGCCTCCAAACACCAGATATAAGCGACGATGATGCATGGGATCTCCCTTTGAACTTTATATCTAAATATACTGAACTTTTTGCTCTTGAGTGTATAGCGGAGATCATGGATTCCCGTAGCCACAAAAGGTTCCGTGCTTCCTGCCTAATAAAATGGGTAAAGCGAAGGGGAGTTCGGTCCTAAATAAGTGTTCCAAGCAAAGGGATAACGTTTGTTCCTGGAATCAAAACCGTATGCGTTCCGTCGAGCACACAATACTGCAGTGGTGTCCATTTCAACTTGGGCTAAGGGGCATTTTCAAGGGGGACCCCTATAACAGACACTGTATTTGTCCATGGACGCATCCAAATTTGAACAAACCGGATACAGGAGCCGGCCATCCAACCATGCCCGCATATATTTGAAAGCAAATTTGAACAAATCAAACAAATCTCATGCAAACCGGATGATTTTCATTTAAACCCGACAAAATACATTACATTTTCGACATGTTTCAACTAAACAAAAGCGGACGACACTTTTTTTAACCTAGTCTAAAATCTTCGCCGGCCGTGGAGGCGTCTGTGTTCCACGTCCCGTCTTCCCCATGTCCGGAAGCTCACCGGCCGTGAGCCCCGGGAAGTGAAACTGCGGTAGGGGGAGAATAGGACGAGGGACACGAGACGGCGCCGCGTCCTTGTCCCACCCCCTACTCTTCGTTGCTGGAGTCCACCATGTGGACGTCGCCGGTCGTGGACGGGCTGACATCGTTGTCGTTGCGGCCGGGCACGAATCGCACGTGCGGCGTGATAGACGCGGAGCTGGCGATGCCCGCGGTCGCCTGCGCCTCCTCTGCCTCCGCCTCCATGTTAATCTCCGTGAACAGGGCGTCGCGCTCCTCCGCCATGACGCGCAGCCTCCATCGCGCATGGCTGATCCCGCGGGCGCTGCGGATGGACTGGTACAATGCCCGCTGCTCATTCAGGAAGCCCGGATTCTCCACTGCCATGGCCGTGATGGCGTTGTCGTTCACCTGCTCGCCGGCGATTTGTCTCGCCGCGAGCGGGCGCTCGTCGAGGAGCCAGAGATTGTAGCATTGGTCCTCCTGCGCCTGCCGGAACACCGACACCGGCGGTGCCTGCTGCTCTTCCACCATTACGGCGTCAAAGTGCGCCCACGCCTGCTCCAAGGTGATGCCGGCATGGACCAGCGAGGGCGGTGGTGCCGTCTCGTCGGCGTCGCGGCCCTCCAGCGAGCTCGCCGGCAAGCCAGCCTCTATCCGGCTAGCACGGTGGGCCTGCCAGCCGGCCGCAATGCCGGTCAACTCCTGCTTCTGTTGAGTGGAGAGGCTGTCCCACAACGCTTTGGAGCTCGAGGTCATGGCGGATGTGGTGCAAGGAGGAGATCGGGAGCGGAGGTGGTGCGGTGCGGATCGGGCCGGGTCTGGCCACGTATAAATAGTGGGCGCCGGCCAGGCCAAGCGGCGGGCTGTGTGAATGCGGGCGCAGGAGTGGGTTTCTTGGCAGCCACACTTGTTTAATGCCTGTAGGCAGACGGACAGGCAGCCGGTTTGAATGTGTAGAGAGCCGTCCGGTCAAGTCTCTCCGGCATTGAACAGGCGGGGAGACTGGGACGTGGTCCAGGCCGCGCTCTCGGCCGGCACGCCGCTTCAATGCCACCTTTAGTGAGAGGTCGCGTCCGCTCTGAGCCGGCATGAATGCGGCGCTGGCCAGCATGAATGCGCAGCAACCGCTTCGCGTGGGATGGGCGCGGGCTCGGGAGAGGATATTGGGTGGGACCAGGGTGGGGGTGCGTACGTGGCAGCGGTCCAGATGCCTATAAAGCCCCCCTGGTTTGCCTCCGGTTTGTGGGTAAACGGATGTCCGGACCGATGGGGTACCACGTTGGATGGCAAAATGCGTCCGGACCGTTCGGTTGGTCCGGACGGATGCAACCGGTTTGAAGGTCCGCGTTGGAAATGCCCTAAGCGGCGTCCCTTTGCCTTTTTCTGTGATCTTAGCTTCCCTTCCATTCCATATGCGCAAACACTCCACACCTATCTTACTGAACCTACTGTTCGTGTCCGGCCAGCCATGCAACGGCTGTATAATGGAAACTCGGCATTTCCTCTCGTCATGGTCAAAATTTGTGTCTGCTCTTCGGGAAGCTCGATGAGCACGGCATACAGCCGAAGGGAAACGGCATTTTGGCATCTCCCATGCATACGGCCGCACTGGAAGAACCAAGAAGACTCAAAACTATAGCATGCCTTTTTTTGGCGAATTATAGCATGCCAAATTGACACCTACTCCATTTGTCCATGAGCAAATGTAGATTCAAAACATTAAAGTATTTTTTGTTCTACTGTTACAATAAAGATTTCAATCGGCGACGGTGGTCTGTTCACTCTGCGAGCGCGGGGGATCATATGTTTTAATCTGTCACAAACGGTTCAAATATTTTTGTGTGTGTGTGTGGGGGGGGGGGGGGGGGGGGGGGGGGGGATCATATGTTTTAATATGTCACAACGGTTCAAATATGAGTAAATGTAGATGATTTTGTATTTCTTTAATTCATATGAACTACTGGCCATTGTGATAGTGTTTTTTTTGGACAACCAACGAGAGCTCTACCTTTTCATATAATTAAACAAGACGATTGACCAATTAATAAGGAAAACTAGCCGAAAACCGAGTGCTAGTGTTCCTTCAGAGGGGGTTTTCATTGTAATATGTCAGTTCCTCCTGAAAAGACGTGGATGTTACCTAGGGGGGGGGGGGGGGGGGGGGGAGGAGTGGGGAGAGTTGATGAACAAATGCGGAATAAAAATAGCGTTTAATATGTCAAGCACAAAACCTAAATGTACTAGGCTCAACTAAGTGCACCAAAAACTTATACTAAGCAAGATAAACAACTAAGTGATAGTAAGATATATAACTTGAAGCTCGAAGGCTATCACAAAGTAAGCATAAGTAAATGGTTCGGGTAAGAGATAACCGAGGCATGCGGAGACGACGATGTATTTCGAAGTTCACACCCTTGTGGATGCTAATCTCCGTTGAGCGGTGTGGAGGCACAATGCTCCCCAAAATGCCACTAGGGCCGCCGTATTCTCCTTACGCCCTCACACAATGCGAGGTGCCGTGACTCCACTAAGGGACCCTTGAGGACGGTCACCGAACCCGTACAAATGGCAACCCTTGGGGGCGGTCACCAAACCCGCACAAATTGCTCGGGGCAATCTTCACAACTTAATTGGAGACCCTGAAGCTTGCCCGGAGCTATACACCACAATGATTGAGCTCCATGACACCATCAACCGTCTAGGACGCCCAAGCACTCAAGAGGCACAAGCTCTAGGGTGCCCAACCACCCAAGAGTAATAAACTTCTCAACTTTCACTTCCACGTATCACCGTGAAGAACTCAAACCGATGCAGCAAATGCAATGGCAAGAACACACGGAGTGCTCAAGTCCCTCTCTCTCAAATCCCACCAAAACAACAAAAGCTATGAAGGAATATGAGAGGAAGAACAAGAAAGAGAACGCAAAGAACTCCAAGACCTAGATACACAAGGTTCCCCTCACCTAGAGGAGAAGATGATTGGTGGAAAGATGGATCTAGATCTCCTCTCTTTTTTCCCTCAAGAAGGAGCAAGAATCGTTAGAGGGATTGAGAGTTAGCAAGCTCAAAGTGGGTCAACAATGGGGGGAAACACGAGCTCAAAGGTTGGGGACCATTGGGGAAGAAGACCCCCTTAAATAGGTCCTCACCGAATCCAACCGTTATGCACTCTGCCCGTGCTCAAGTGGTACTATCGCTCGGGGGAGCAGTACTACCGCCTAGAGCGGTAGTTCCAGCCGTAGCCTGTGAGTACAGCCAGTACTGGAGCGGCAGTGCCGCCGGAGTGGTACTACTGTCCATCCGAGCGGTACTTCCACATCAGATCACAGGGCACAGAGGAACAATAGTATTGGAGCGGTGCCAGAGCTGAAGTACCGCGTAAAGCGGTACTACCGTGTAACAATCGTTCAACTATCGCGAGAGCTGAGTGGACAACAGAGAGAGTGCACACCCCTCGATCACAAGCAGAAGTAGATGCGGTAGCTATCAGCGAAAGTACTGCCTAAGCGGTACTACCGCTGGTAGTACGTGGTACTACCGCGAAAAGCTGAGTGGGCAACATAAGTCTTAATGCCAAGCGGAACCAGCTGCGGTACCAGCCAGCGAAACTACCGCCTAAGCGGTACTACCGTGGCGGAGAGCGGTACTACCGCTTGGCTTCTGCCAGGATGCCCAAGCACAATAGAAGAAAGCACGTAAGATCAAAACTGCCATAACTTCTGCAAATGAACTCTGATTTCGACCAACTCAAGCTTGATAGAAAGCTAACGACAAGAGCTGTGAAATCATTAGAAGTGGCAAGAGAAATATGCCAATGATAAAGAGGTGTGCAACCTCCATCAATCGGCAAAAACTCCAACATCAAAAACATAATAGATGATGCATACAAAATCCGTTTTTGATGAACTTGAGCTTGTCAAGAAGATGACCACAAGCTCCAAAACTCACATAGAGAAAAACCAAATAAGAACCTAGAAAGATGATGCCAAGGATGCAATGGTTTGAGCTCTCTATGAACGATACGATCAAGCTACTCACTCGAGAGCCCCCCTTGATAGTACGGCAATCAATCCTATAACCCGGTCTCCCAACTAACACCATGAGATCGGTAAAATAGAAAACCTATCAAGGTCAAACCTTTGCCTTGTGCATAGTCCTCTTGAGCCAGATGATGACGATCTTGTCCTCCTCAAGTAGGACCACCTTTCTTGATTGTGCTGGCTCGATGAAGACTAGTAGATTACTCCCCCATACTCCGCTATGGATGAGCCTCTCTTCGTCACATCTTCACTAGTCTATTATCATGAGAATGGACGGCAAGCTTCAAGCATGAACTCTTCGTGATGCTCCTCTTGAACTTGCACAACGCAACCTTGATGATGATCACCACTTGATGTCATCCTCCATGGGTTATATGAGAACTTCCTTTTGATGCATGCCCATGGAAACATACCTAACCCCACAAAGAAACTCTAAACAAAGATCATGGGTTAGTACACAAAGCGTAATGGATAATGCTTACCATACCATGAGATCACTTGCTCCCTCTCGGTACATCTTCTACGCTTTGTGTGTTGATGAACCAACTTGAATCCACTCTTTGTACTTAGTCTTGATCAACCTTGAATCTTATCTTCTCTCTTCTTAAGGTGATGTCTTGAAGGTAACATGAATGTTCACACAATTTTCTTCTTCAAGACATGCTTGCAATAGGCTCAAGTCTCACATGACCATTCTTTGGATAACTCCATGAATAACACCTTGGTCAACAAATAATCTTCTTCTTTCAACCTTGAAACCAACATATGGTCTTCAAGCATTGCCTATGGATAAGCTTTCAAGTATAACTCAAAGCAACCATTAGTCCATAGGGATTGTCATTAATTACCAAAACCAAACATGGGGGCACCATGCTCCTTCACCGCCCTTGGAGGATGCAATTAACCAAATAATGAGGACATATGTTATCCGGTTGTCCAAAAGGAGCATCATTCTAGTCACCATCTCTATGTAGGGCAATCATTTCTCTCCACAGTTTTCATTTGGGTGGCTAACATTTTTTTTTACGAAGAGCAGCAGAGCTGATTTCATTTGTATTCAGAAAGAAGATGAAAATAGTGTTACATGGTGGAGCTCAACTATATGCCTGCATTGAGTAGAGAGCTACACAGAGCTACAAAGAGTTACAGACATTGCTCAGCTATGGGGGCTTCCATCTCACCCGGCGCAGCTCCGATCTGAATCGGCGCTTAAGGTAGTTAGACCAGAATAGTGGCATCATGTCAGACCCTGGGACAACAAACGGTAGCCCAGCCCTCCTCCATTCCGACAACTCATCATTGATTAGGTTCATCAAATTACTGGCATTAAGGGCCTTTCCTTGGAATATCCGAGCATTCTTCTCCGACCATATAAACCAAACCACCACCGTAATTGCCACCGACCACTTCTCCTTCAACTCCCTCGTACCAAAGACCACGGATCCCTGTTCCCACCAATCTCTGAAAGACCATGTCATTGCGGACGGAGCCATATGTAACACCATCTTGTAATATGCTACAGTAATCCCCACTGATCAATGCCAAGTCATCTTGTTGCAATGCTTGGTCATCATTTATTTCATATCTCATTTCAAATTCCACTTACAAATGAAATCCAAATTCTAAGTGAAATTAAAAGTTGATCAAATCGGATAACTAAATAGTTCATGATTTAGTAAATATTCCATAACTAATTATGTTAAGGAAAACAACATCACAAAAATTCCCAATTTACCCCTGGAAATTGAAACAGTATCAAACAGCACCTTTTTAGCTCATTTAAATATAAACATAAATTCACATGAATTCAAACAGACCCCAAACTTTTTGTGGTAGTCGTAAATATTGCATAGTATTTATATGACAAGCTTCATATTTTACAAAATCCATTTGGTGGCTCAAGTTAATACAAAAGAGTAGAGAAAATAGAAAACAGAAAATAGAAAAGAGAAAAGAGTAAAACGTACCTGTGCGGCTGGGCTCTAATCCACAGGAGCAGACCCAGCCTGCCCAGCCTGCCTTCTCCCTCCTGTCGTCTTCCTCTCGCCGCCGTGTCGGCGCGCCCGTGGCCGCGCGCGCACTCGCCAGCCAGGGGACGACACAGCGATGCTACAGGCGCCCGCGGGAGGATAAGGCCTCCATCGTGGCACCCCCGGTCGAGCCAATCCACTTCCTCCCCTCTCCCCACGCCTTCCTCTTCGATCTCGAGCACGCCCGAGCGCCGTCATTGCCATGGCCTGTCGCAACCGCGGCCACTGACATCCCCGCACCACATCGGCGAGTCCGCAAGCATCGCCGGCCTTGTCTATGTCCTTTACGCCCAACCATTTGAGCCAGGAGCCTCTGCATCGCGCAGATCGAACCATCGTCTACCTCGGGACCCGCCTTCGCTCACCGTCGAATGCCGTTGTTTTGCTGCTCCTAAGCCACCACCGGGCCTTCGAGTACCTTCCCGGTGAGCTGCCGCTCTTTTCCCCTCTCCTAGCGATGCATTTCATCGCTCGTAGCCCCCGCTACCTGATACGTCTCCAACGTATCTATAATTTTTTATTTTTCCATGCTATTATATTATCTATCTTGGATGTTTTATATGCATTTATATGCTATTTTATATGATTTTTGTGACTAACCTATTAACCTAGAGCCTAGTGGTAGTTTCTATTTTTCCTTGTTTTTGAGTTTCGCAGAAAAGGAATATCAAACGGAGTCCAAATGAGCTGAAAATTTACGATGATTTTTTTATGGACCAGAAGAAGCCCCCGAAGCAAAAGAGTTGGGCCAAAAGAACCACGAGGCCTCCACAATGGTGGAAGGCGCGCCCCCCTGTCTTGTCGTCGCCTCGTGGACCCCCCTGACTTGTTCCCTACGTCAAAAATTTCTATAAATACAGAAACCCCCAAAAATAAACCTATATCGGGAGTTCCGCCGCCGCAAGCCTCTGAGTTGACAAAAAACCAATCTAAGCCCGTTCCAGCACCCTGCCGGTGGGGGGAATCATCACCGGAGGCCATCTTCATCATCCGGGCGGTCTCCATGACGAGGAGGGAGTAGTTCACCCTCGGGGCTAAGGGTATGTACCAGTAGCTATGTGTTTGATCTCTCTCTCTCTCTCGTGTTCTTGATATGGCACGATCTTGATGTACCGCGAGCTTTGTTATTATAGTTGGATCATATGGTGTTTCTTCCCCTCTACCTTCTTGTGATGAATTGAGTCTTGCTCTTTGAGGTTTCGTTATGTTGGATTGAGTATTGGATTTGAGAACACTTGATGCATGTCTTGCGATGGGATATCTGTGGTGACAATGAGATGTTCTATTGATTCACTTGATGTATGTTTTGGCACTCAACTCGCGGATTTCCGAGGTGACATTGGGGTAATCTATGCATAGGGGTTGTTGCACGTTTTCGTCCTACGTTCTCCGATAGAAACTTTGGAGTGACTTTTGTCGCACGTTGAGGGATTGTTATATGATCCAATTATGTTATCATTGTTGAGAGACTTTGCACTAGTGAAAGTATGAACCCTAGGCCTTGCTTTCAAGCATTGCAATACCGTTTTTGCTCACTTTTGTTACTAGTTACCTTAGTGTTTTTATTTATTCAGATTATAAAAATATATTTCTACCATCCATATTACACTTGTATCACCGTCTCTTCGCCGAACTAGTGCACCTATACAATTTACCATTGTATTGGGTGTGTTGGGGACACAAGAGAGTCTTTGTTATTTGGTTGCAGGGTTGTTTGAGAGAGACCATCTTCATCCTACGCCTCCCACGGATTGATAAAACTTAGGTCATCATTTTGAGGGAAATTTGCTACTGTCCTACAAAACTCTGCACTTGGAGGCCCAACAATGTCTACAAGGATAAAGTTGCATAGTGAACATCAAGCTCTTTTCTGGTGCCGTTGCTGGGGAGGCTAGGTAAGCGGCACTCATATCCCGTCAACGAAGCTCTTTTCTGGTGTAACATCCGCAGCATCATCCTACAGTAATCCCTAATGATCAGTGCCGAGTCATCTTCATTTGCAATACTTGATCATAGTGATTAAACTTGTCATCTCAAATTCTTCTCTGTAATCAATTCAAATTTAAGGTGCAAAATGAAGTTGTCCAAAAGTTGCTGCTAAAAATGTTCATCATTTAGCTAAAATTCCATAACACTTATTTGTTAAGGAAAACAACGTCACTCTTATGCAAAGATGAACAGTAGCAACTAAAACAGTGCAATTCCAGCATATTTAAATGCTATTTCATTTATGAAAACTCCAAATAAATTCTTCTGGTCTCCAAAATATTTGTGGCAGTGCCATAAATAGCAAACAATATTTTTTTACCAAGCTCAACATTTTTCCAAAGTGATTTGGTTGCCCTAACTCATTCTTTTCTCTGTCTAATAAACAAAACAGAAATAACAGAAAAAATAGGAAAGAAGAGGCAGAAGCCCACTTACCTGGCTGCTAGGCCGAGCCGGCCCAGCTCACCCTTACATACTTCTCCCTCCGTGTCGACCTCCCTGTGGCCGCGCCGGCGAGCGCCGGCGAAATGTCGACACCGTGACGGGAGCAGGGGCGCGAGGGGATAAGAGCGAGCCCCCGTCCATCTCCCCTGGTCGCCCTCCTCACTCTCCTTCCCCTTCCCCTCTCGCGCGCCCGGCTCCCTCCTCTTCCTCCTCTGCCCGAGCGCGTCGCTGCCGCCCACCATCGTCCCCGCGGCCACTGGGGGCCTCGTGGCCGCTGGACCTGTCCGTCCGCTCTGCCGCATTCTGCCTCGACGCTCGGTGCCCTCCCTAGGAGCCAGGAGGCCCCGCAGCACCGAGCCCCTTCGCCCGCATCTCCGGCGACCGCGGCAACCCCGACCTCCATCGACCATCCTGCTGCTACTAAACCCATCAAGGGCCACCGTGAGCCACGCCGTAAGCTTCCGCTTCTCCTCCTTCCTCCGGTTCGCTCTCTCCCGTGCCGTAGCTAGCCGTCCGCAACGCCGCCGCCATTGCCGGACTTTGCCCCGCTGCGGAGCTCGCCGTTGTCGCTGCGCTCACCCAACGACAGTACCAAGAGCACGAGCGTGCTCCTAGTGAGCTCCTGCTTCGCCCTAGCTAGCTTGCGCGCTCGGAAACGGCACGTAGCCGTTTCCCCTCTCTGACCCGAAACCACCGCCACCACGGCTCGTCGCTGGCGCGCCTAACGGCCTCCTCCGCCCGTCCTGAGAACGTAGATCGATGCGGATGTGAGTCCCCGATCGAACGCGACAAAAACCGCGTGAAACCACCCCCTGTAGCGTAGATCCGAGCCCCTCCGGCGACTTCGCCGCCGCGGGAGGCTCGCCGGAGCTCTCTCCGGCGACGAGCTGACCTGGCGTCGCGTGGGACCTGCCCGTAGTCACTGCCAGTGGGCCCCTGGACCCACTTTGACCCAGTTGACCGTGGTCAACTACGGTCACTGTTCACACTAGCCCTGACTAGTGGGTCCCGCTGACTTAATTAGCGTTAAGCAAATAATTATTGTCTTGTTAATTAGCTAGTGACACTGACAGTTGGCCCCACCAGTAGATTAATTAGATTAACTAGTTTGTTTGTCAATGAGTCAATGACAGGTGGACCCCACCAGTCAGTTGACTGGCTGACGCAGAGATGACCTCATGCCAACATCATAATCCATTTTAGACAATTTCTGTTAATCTGAATAATTCCAGAAAATGTTTTAAACTTTAGAAAATCATAGAAAATAATCTGTAGCTCGGATCGAAAAACTTTCTACATGAAAGTTGATCAGAACGACGAGACGAATCTAATCGTGTCGTCTGTTTCCATGTTGGAACCCTCTACGTAGGTGAACCCGTAACTTTTCGTCCATTTCTGGTAGATGAATAGTGCATATACACCGGTTATTAAATCCAACTTAAATCCTAAAATAACTAATCTGACTTAGGCATACTTTTAGGCAACCCTGCACTGCATTCTAGGCATAGCATGCTCTGTGTTGCATATGTTTGCTGTGTATTCATCTGTTTCCTCCCCCTCTTCTCACTCGGTAGACCCCGGTACCGACGCATTTCCCGAGACCGACGCAGCTCAGGAGCCCGACGACTCAGTTGACGACCTTGCCTTTGCCGCAGAGCAACCAGGCAAGCACCCCCCCCCCCTTTGAACATTTCGATATCGCCTATTCTTCTCTCTTTTATGCTTGCATTAGAAGTTGCTGCTGTTACTGTTATCCTAATTCTGCTGCATAGCCTGTTTATTGTAACCTGCTGTTGTTACCTATCTGCTTATCCTAAACTGTTTAGTATAGCCTGAGTAGAGACCCATCAGAGACCCCCACTTTGTCCTGACTGCCCCGCTGGATTATCAGAAGACCCGATCAACGGGATCGAGGACCAGGCCCCAGCACCGCACATCACTTCCCCCTTAGTTGCTCGACACTACTTGGTTACTATCGAGTGCCGAGGGTGATACCTCATCAGCACTTCTGATGTTAACCTTGTAGGTTAGTTCATCGGTTGTGGACATCGAGGGTGATTCCTCCTTCTCCATTCCCGGTAACGACAATGTCGTGCAACTCCTCAAGAGTGGACCTCGAGGGTGATTCCTCCTTCGTTCACCTTGACGATAACATCAGGTGGAATTCCATCGAGGGTGATTCCTCAGGGTTCCCCTTGGTGTTAGACACACGGATACTATGGTTACTATCACTTTACACTGAACCATGTTACTAAAGACGGGTCGGCCCTGAGGGGTACCCGCGCGAGCTTAATTGCGAGAGATGTGGAGTCGGGTGGACCTGGAGGGTGCCCGAGAGTTGAATACGAGGCATGGCTGGGCATTCTTAGCCCTTGCCGCAAGTCCGCGAGACGGGGCGACGGGGTCACATCGATCGTGAGTCTCTACTCGTTACCGCGCGCTCCTAATCCACTAACGGTTTGGATATTTGATCCAAGGGGCCTCTGGCCTGATAGCACTAACCATCACGTGGGCATAGTATGGGCGTTCTGCGTAGTATACATCAGCCGAAGTTAATTGACGTCAGCGAGGAGCGGCGCGCGCTGGATTGGACTGGTTAAGCCCGCGCTTGTATTAAGGGGGCTAGGTCTGCTTCCGGCCGCCCTCGCAACGCACAGGAGTTCCCAGGGCGAAGGCCCAAGACCCCCGCGTGCATAGTTTTAGTCAGGCGTGCTGACCTCTCTGTTAAGTTTTCGGTCGGGTTGCGGCATATCGTTTGGCCGAGGCCGGGCATGACCTAGTAAAATGTGTCCGGCCGGAGTTAAGCGAGCATGCTGGGTAAGTTGGTGCACCCCTGCAGGGAAGAAAACATCTATCGATAGCCTGTCCTACAGTAACGGACACTCGGAGTTGTATCCCGATCGGTACAACTAGAACCTGACACTTGAGATGATAACTGGATAGTATGGCTCTGGGATTGCTTTCTCGCAGGGAGTCGAGGAAGGATCTCTGGGCGAGGTTGTTAACACTACTACTTACTTTACATTACGTTACTCCGCACTCTTCTAATGCTGCAAGACCGCTGAAGATGATGAAGACGCTAGTCTTCGATAAGACTAGGCTTTCCCCTCTATTCTGGCATTTCTGCAGCCCAGTCCACATATACAACCTTCCTTTGATAATGTTGCATATGTAGTGTAGATCCTTGCTTGCTGAGTACTTCGAATGAGTACTCACGGTTGCTTTGCTTTCTTTTTCCCCCATATCCATTTGATGCAACCAGATGACGGAGCCCCTGAGACAGCTGCCCCCGCCGACAGCTACTACTACTACCCTCCCGGCGAGTACTACTACGAGGAGCCGGCCGACGACCAGAAGTAGGTTCGGAGGGTCCCAGGCATGAGGCCTGCGCCTTTCGATCGTAGCTTTTGTTTTGCCCCGCCTTCATAAAGGCTTATCTCTGTTTCTTGTTTTATATCTGTACTCAGATATCTGATGCTTCCTGTAGCGACCCGACCCGAATGGATCGAATCTCTGTGTTCAAGTGTCATCCCTGGATCGGTAATGCTGACACACACAGTACTCGAAGGATTTATAACAGAGTGCAATCACACACTTATTACATCGAATGTCTCAAAAGAGAACTGATTACAATAAATATGGCTTAAGGCCATCTAAATAAGATAACAGCGGAAGGCTTGGAAGATAAAGTGAGTCCATCAACTCCAACGGCATAGCTGAGTGCACGACAACGACCTAGCACACCTTACTCTTCGTCTGAAAAGTCTGCAACATGATACGTTGCAGCCCGAAACGGGTCAGCACATGGAATATGCTGGCAATATAACACAGTAGAGCAATGAACAGAATAATTGCTAATACTACATGCATATTTGGCTGGTGGAAAAGCTCTAGGGTTATACTGTTTTGCGAAAAGCCAATTTTTCCCTACAACAACGGAATATATTTTATTTAACTATCATGGTGGTTGTTGAACATTGAGAAGGTAAATCCCCCTCTCAATCCCAATTAAAAGTAATTATTAAACCCAACAAATTAATTTAGAGTGATGGGATTCAATATGATAATCCAAGAACCAGATACTCAAGATGTCCATAACCGGGGACACGGCTAATCATGATTAGTTCGTACACTCTGCAGAGGTTTGTGCACTTTTTCCCACAAGACTCGATCTCCTCCGTTGGATTTCTCGCACTTCATGGTGTTTGAGAAACGGATGACCGAGACACAGTCTTTCTGAAGCATTTACTCTTTACTCTGGGTAGACAGTTACACCTACTTTCCCCTACATCTGCTAGCCTACCACTGAAAGAGGTCATGTAACATACTCAACTATGCTAGAGCCCATAATAGCTTGTGGCTGCACACGGAAGTTTCTAGCATGAATAATCTTATGATCCCTTTGAGCCTGGGTGGCGGACCGTAGGAGGATCACACGGTATATCCCCGGGATCTCCTAGGACAACACTGGTATATCCCCAGGTGCCCAAACAAGCAATCCACCCAGATGTGTATTAAAGTTGCCACCTTAAGTTGAACCATTAATTAAAATCTCACATCTGTCATGGATACACTCAAAACCCAATCCACGTCTACGAGCATAGCATGGCAACATAAGCATAGCGTGGAAGTAACTCCCAAGGGTTTTATAATAAAAAGGGCAATAGGTTCTACCTCATCATCTACTTCCCAGTACCCACAAGTTAATCACCTCCTAATCATGCAATATTTGAGGGTCGAAACTAATGCATAAAAACTGGGTAACGAAGAAGTATGATCAATGTGTTACTTGCCTTGCTGACGATCTGCAAATCCTAGAGACTCGTAGTAGCACGCTTCGCACTCCGGGTACTCTATCGCAAACAAACAATAGCATACATAAGCAATCAAGCAAAGATGCACAGGTAAAATCCAAATGAGAAGACCTAACCAGAAAGTTCAACTGAAGAACTCCGGTTTGCAAAAAGAATCAAATCAAACGGAGCAACGAAACTCAAACTGCGAAAGAAACAAGCTTCGATTACTAATCTGGACTAAAGTCAAATTTTACAGTAGCAAAAACTTGTTTAAGTTGGTTAAACAGAAAGAGGGCTTCGAGACGGAGATCTAGGCGCTTGAATCGCCTGATTCCGACAAACGAGCGAAAAGTTATACTAAAACGAAAATCGGATCAGAAATCGCGTTCGAAAATAATCGCGGAAAATCTGAGAAAAAAAAAACTAACGAACAGGCTAACGAACGAACGTTCGCTGTCTGCGGTTAAACGGTGAAAACCGTTCGTTAAAACGAGCGTACGGACGAACGTCCGCTAAATAACTAAACCGACGGAAAACCGATCTAAAAAGAATAAACCGGTATTTAAAAAAAAACCGAATCTAGATCTAGGGTTTACCAAAAAAAACCGAACGGTTAACCGGAAAAAAAAAAATGGCGGCGACGAATTCAACGGCAGCGGCGGGATTCCGGCGAGGCGGGGCTCCGGCGAGGCGGCGGCGGCAGCGCGGGGCGGCGGTGTGGGGCGCGCGGTGCGGCGGCGCTGCGCGGCGGAGTGCGGCGGCGGCGGGCGGCGGACGCGGCGGCGCGGCGAGGGCAGGCGGCGGCGGCGGCTTGGGGCTCCAGGGGGGGCCCCGGGTCGGCTTTTAAGGGGGGAGGGGGTGGCTTGGGCGAGGGGGCGACGGGGCGGAGGCGCGGCGGCGGCGGACTCCTCCGGCGAGTCCGTCTCCGGCACGGGACGGGAAGGCGGCGCGGGGCGGCTGGGCTCGGCCCAGTTCGGTCCGGCGGATTTTTTTTTTTTTTAAAAAAATAATTCCGGCAGAAAAACAAATAAAAGAAATACTAACGGACTCCAAAATTCCCGAAATAAATTTTCCCCGTCCTCTAAAAATCTCCCGGACAAGGTAAACATTTATTTGGGACTCTAATGCAATTTTGAAAAATGCATATTTTTCTAAATTCAAATAAAATTGCAATAAAAATCCAAATAAAATATTTATTTGATTTTAATATTTTTCCTCCAATATTCCATTTATTTTGGAGAAGTCATATTATCTCCTCTCATATATTTTTAATATGAAATATTTTCGGAGAGAAAAATAGTTAAACCAAATTGATCCCTGTTTCAATATTTGAGAAAATTCAAATATGAAAACGGTGAAATCCCCAACTCTCTCCGTGGGTCCTTGAGTTGCTTAGAATTTTCGAGGATCGCAAAACGAAATGCAATAAAATATGATATGCAGTGAATGATCTATGTATAACATTCCAAATTAAAAATTTGGGATGTTACACTTCCGCTGACGCTTGTATGCCATCAAGCTATGTATTCGAGCCCTCGAGGCCCTGGCTTGTAATATAAAGCTTGTATGACTTTATTTATGTTTTAGAGTTGTGTTGTGATATCTTTAAGTGAGTCCTTAGGCTTGATCGTGTGCATTTGCGTTTATGGTTAGTGCACGATTAAGCCGGGGCGTCACATCTGGCACCGTTGCCGGGGAGGTGAGTGCTTGAAGGTATATCTTTAGATCTTGCAATCAAATCTTTTAGTTTCTTGTTTTATCACTAGTTTAGTCTATAAAAGAAAACTACAAAAAAATGGAATTTAGGTTGCCTCATATGCTTCATCTTTTTAATGTCTATCGTGAAAATGATGGAAAGGAAAATTGTGCTCAAGTGTTAGAGGAAGAAGTCAATAAAATGTTTGGCATAAAATATTTGTATGATGAGCATGATTGCAATGTTGTTAGTATGAATTCCTTGAACATCCATGATGCTAATGATATGCAAAGCCTCAAGCTTGGGGATGCTATGTTTGATGAAGATGATACTTTTTGTCCCCCAAGTTTTGATGAGAAAATTTACTATGATGAAAGCATGCCTCCTATTTATGATAATTATGTTGATGAAAGTGGGTTTGGAAGAGTGTCAACTCTAGGTACTAATAATCCCATTATTTTGGAGGGTGTTCAATCTTTTCATAATATTGATAAAAGTGGATTTGGAGAGGTCATGACTCTATTTAGTGATGAATCCACAATTTTGGAAGAGGTTTCAATTGATTATTATGAGAACAAAGTTGCTACCTATGATGATTATTGTGATGACACTTATTATATAAAGAATAATGATAACCATGGAACTTGTCATCATGATTTTAATTTTCAATTGGATTATGCCTCACATGATAGTTATTTTGTTGAGTTTGCTCCCACTACTATTCATGAGAAGAAATTTGCTTATGTGGAGAGTAATAAAATTTCTATGCTTGTGGATCATGAAAAGAATACTTTATGTGATAGTTATATTGTTGAATTCATTCATGATGCTACTGAAAATTACTATGAGGGGGGAACATATGCTTGTAGGTATTGCAATAATATCAAGTTTCCTCTCTATGTGTTGAAAGTTTTGAAGTCATGCTTGCTTTGTCCTCCTATGCTAGATGATTCTTGTTCCCATAAATTGTTTGTTCACAAAATCCCTATGCATAGGAAGTGGGTTAGGCTTAAATGTTCTAGTCATATGCTTCATGATGCTCTCTTTGTGTTTCAATTCTTATCTTTTATGTGAGCATCATCGAAATCATCATGCCTAGCTTAAAAGACATTAAAGAAAAGCGCTTGTTGGGAGACAACCCAATATTTAACCCTACTGTTTTTGTGTGTTCACATGATTAAGCTACTGTACTAATCATGTTTTATAGCTTTTGTTTGAATAAAGTGCCAAGTAAAGCCTATGGGGTAGTGTGGATGATAGTTGACTTGATTCTGTGCAAAAACAGAAACTTTTGCGTCCAGTAACAGAATTTTTAAAATTCACTGGAGCGTGGAAAAACTCTGAATTTTTTACAGCGGATTTAAATACAAATTTTCTACGTTGTCCTAATTTTTCAGAATTTTTGGAGTAATATAAGTATGAACTTAATTCAGATCTTTACAGACTGTTCTATTTTTTACAGATTCTGTTTTCGATGCATAGTTTGCTTGTTTTCTAGTTTCTATGGCTTATATTGCTTAATATAAATTGTAGAAATGATAGGGTACAGTAGGAATCATGTGAGAAAAATTATGAATCTTGCCTTGACAGTACCAAAGTGAATGATTTGTTTTCTCATACTAACCCATCTCACAAAGTTCCGTTAAGTTTTGTGTGATTGAAGTTTTCAAGTTTTGGGTGAGATATCTATATGAGGAGAATAAGGAGTGACAAGACCTTAAGCTTGGGGATGTCCAAGGCACCCCAAGGTAATATTCAAGGAAGATCCAAGCAACTAAGGTTGGGGATGCCCCGGAAGGCATCCCCTGTTTCGTCTCCAACATTATCGGTAACCTTACTTGGAGCTATATTTTTATTCGTCACATAATATGAGTTTTGCTTGGAGCGTCATTTTATTTTATTAGGACTTGCTTGCTGTTATTTATAATAATGTTTTGTATCTTTTGTTTCAATAAAAATGTCAAGTATAGTCTTTACCATGCTTATTTTTCAAGTCTATATGTTGCTGTTTTGAAAACAGAAAGTTTTCTATTGTTGTCTGAATTCTTCTGGAAAGTCAGAACATGATAAAATCTTGAAATTTTTAAATGTTTAGCAATGACAAATTTTATACAGTGTGGTAATGTTTCAGAATTTTTTCAGTTAGGGAAGTATGAGTACAATTGCACTCTTTACAGACTGTCCTGTTCAGACAGATTGCTGTTATGTTTGCATTGTTTGCATATGTTTAATGCTTCTATTTGAGGATAGGAGTATTAAATATGCAGAGGCATTTAGTATGCAATGTTAAATAATAATTTTAGTGAATTGCTTCAGTAGAGAATGATAAGGTTTTGCATTTGATTTATACTAACTTTTCTCACAAGTTCTTGTTGAGTTTTGTGTGGATGAAGTTTTTAAGATTTAGGGAAACCATCATATAAAAGGAATTAAGGAGACACAAAAGCTCAAGCTTGGGAATGCCCAGGGCATCCCAATATAATATTTCAAGAAGTCTCAAACATCTAAGCTTGGGGATGCCCCGGTAGGCATCCCACCTTTCTTCGTCAAGAATTAGCGGTTAGTATCGGTTGAGCCTAAGTTTTTGCTTCTTCACATGATATGTGCTATCCTTGCAATGTAATTTTATTTTTGTTTTGCTTGCTGTTTGAATAAAGTACTTAAGATCTGAAATTTTATTTATGAGAGAGAGTCTTCACATAGCTACATAATTATTCAACTACTCATTGATCTTCATTTATATCTTTTTTGGAGTAGTTTGTCATTTACTCGTGTGCTTCACTTATATCCTATGAGTAAATGGTTGAATGAATTGAATAACATAAATCTGAATTTATATATGTTTCATATGCTTATACCATGAGGAGTAATGACTTCACATATAAGAAGTAGGGGTGGTAAATTTATTGAAAGTTAGCAAACACAGTATTGGTCGCTTGAACAATTCATGAAAGAATATTGAAGGAAGAGAGGTTTTACATATAAATATACTATCTTGGACATCTTCTATGATTGTGAGCCCCATTAATTATTTTCAAACTTGAGCAAATTAGTTGAAGTTGGACAAGGAAGACAACATGATGAGTTATGCTTGGGTATATTTGTATAGAAATTATATTGTTATGGATCCTCCAACATGTGATGCTTGCTATTTAGAATCTTTTGCTAGCCAAAATCTCTGTACTAAGCGGGAATACTGCTTGTGCATCCAAAATCCTTGAACCAAGTTTCCTCCATGAGTGTCCACCATATCTACCTATATGCGGTATTTACCTGCCGTTCCAAGTAAATTTGCATGTGCCAAACTCTTAACCTTCAAATAATAATCTGTTTTGTATGCCCGAATCGCTCATGTAGCGACTAGAGGTTGTCAGTATCTTCCATGCTAGGTGGGTTATTCTCACGATGAGTGTTGATTCACTTGTCATTCACGAGAAAGTGGCTGGTAATTGGGATGCCCAGTCCCGTGCTCAAAGTCAAATCAAAATAATATCAAACAAAACTCCCCCAGGACTGTTGTTTGTATGGACGGTACCCGTTGTTTCGGACAAGCCGTGGAGTGTGCTTGTTGGTTGAGGGGGAGTAAAAACTTTACCTTTCTGTTTGGGAACCGCCTATAATGTATCTATCATGGAAGATAGTGAGAACTCTTGGTTGTTATGTTGACAATGAAAGCATATATCTCAAAATTATGTTCATCTCTGTTTTAAAAGCTTCGAGCTCTGGCACCTCTGCAAATCCCTGCTTCCCTCAGCGAAGCGCCTATCTTTTACTTTTATGCAAGAGTCATTAGTATTCCTTCTCATTCCAACCTCCTCTTTAGTTGGCAAGCATCATGTGATGGGGAAATATCTAAGCATATATGGCCATTCAAATGTATTTGATCATGAATTATTATTGTTGACAATTATCTATATGATAAATAAGTTGGGAGGCGAAACATTAAGCCCCTATCTTCCTCTGTGTTCAATGGATGCTATTTGTTCTAAAAATATGCTTTGAGTGGTAGCAATCATGCAAGACTATATGATAGTTGAGTATGTGGGATTTGCTAAATCAAATCTCTTACATAGACTCTTCCTGAAAATAAGATGAATTGCAATTGTTTGATGACTGAGAACTTAGTTTGTTAGTTTTCAAGAAAGTTTATGATCTATGGTTTAACATGTGAATAGCTTGCTACTTGATCATGAGAAGTTTTATGAGATGAGCTATTGTTTATGATTTATAATGATGCTAGAAAAAGTGATTGAAATTATCATTGATCAAACTTATGCACTTGCTAGCATTCCACATCAAAAATTCTGTTTTTATCATTTACCTACTCGAGGACGAGCAGGAATTACTACCATCACCACCGTAGCACGTCGTCGCCGTTCGTTGTCACCGCCGTAGCTAGCGCTGCTACCACCCGCGTCCGAGCCTTGCGCCGTGTTCCTGGGCTCCCCAGGAACCCGGCGCTGCCCCCAGCATCACTTGTTGTGCCCTATAGCGACGTCCTCAAGCTCGCCCGACTCCGGCCGCCGCCCTTGCTGGTCACCGCCGTCGCTGTGGGCCTCCCCGGCGCAGACCACCACCACCGTTGGACGTGACGTTGTTTGCTCGTTCGAACGAGCTGTCGCACGCGTCAAATGGCCCTCTATGGACGAATCCCGATGAGCTCCCGTGCCCCTCCGCCGTGTTTGACGTCGCCAGAGCATCGCCGGTGGCGCGCTACTGCCTCTGGGTCACCAACAGGTGGCCCCAGGGTGTTTAGACACTAATCCGGCCCCTAAACTGTCAACTGACGTGTGGGCCCTCAACTGTAGCATTTAGTTTAAATAAATCTAACTCGGCAATTAACTGAATCAGTGACAGCCTGGACCCACACCCCTAATTAACCTAATTAGATTAGTTTAAACTTTGTTAAGTTATCAGAGTATGACATGTGGGCCCATTGACTAGTCAACCTACTGACTGGGCACCCCCAGCCAATGACAGGTGGGACCCATTGGTCCCATTGACCAGTCAAAGCTGACCAGTCAACTGCTGACTGGGTCCCTCTGTGCCCACTATTGGGTACATTTGTGGGTACACTTAGCATTTTGCTACTTAAATTCGAAATAATAATAAATTCCAGGAATTTCAGAAAATCATTTAAACATTGAAAATTAATAAAAAATAAACCGTAAGTCGGATGAAAATAATGTATATATGAAAAATGATCAGAAAAATAAGACGAATCCGAATATGTCATCCACATACCTGCCACATGCCTCTAACATAACAAACATGGAACCTTCCCCTCCGGATCAATAATGAAGAAATTGCCTGGAGCTGGGAAAATATTCCCGAATATTTTTCCTCTCCGTCTGAAATACTTAGTGATGCATTATGGCACCCCTAGCATAACATTTTACCATGTCATGCATTGTGTTGCATTTGTATGCTTTATATTTATTGTTTCTTCCCCCTTCTTCTCTCCGGTAGACTCCGAGACTGACGCTGTCCCCGAGTACGACTACGTCGATGACGACCAACCCCTCTTAGCAGAGCTTGCAGGCAAGCAAAACCCCCTTGATCATCCAGACATCGCCCATTCTTTATCTCTTATTCTTGCATTAGATTTTGGTACTGTTGTTGTTCTGGTAGCTCCTATTCTGATGCATAGCCTATTTTTGATAACCTGCTGTTGATACTATATCTGTTATCCTATATGCTTAGTATATGTGAGTTAGTGTCCCATCAGTGGCCCTACACCCTTGTCCGTGTCGCCATGCCATTCTATCTGGGTTGTCCGAGATGATGGATCATTGTACCGAAACCCGAACACCCCTAAAGGCCCTTATAATTGTACAACTCTACCGAGCCGTATCAAGTGTGATCTACCGAGGGTGATTCCTTGTATTTCACTCTCGATGTCGACTATATAGTGTAGCACATCTAGTGTGATCTTACTAAGGGTGATTCCATGTAGCTCACTCTCGGCAATGTCTCTGACGTGCAGTATATCAAGTGTAAACCTATCGAGGGTGATTCCTCTGGTTTCACCTTGATGGTATGGACCTGAACCCCGACAGTTCCAATGATAAAGACGGGTCGGCCCCAAGGGTACCCGCGAGAGAAATTGTGGTGGAATGACAGGGCAGGTGGAGACCACCTAGGAGAGAGGTGGGCCTGGTCCCTGGTCGTGGTCCGCGAGTTAGCTAGTCGATGCGACGGCCCTGGTCGTCTCCGCGAGTTACTAATAATACACTAACAGATTTGGTTATTTGATCTGAGTTGGGCTACGTGCCTTTACGCACTAACCACCACGCGAGATCACGGTTTATGGGGCCCTCGGCGTCGTACGTTCCTTCCGAAAGCAATCCAGATGTCACAGTTCAGAGATGCGGGCTGATTGTTGGGGTGGGCTGGTTACGCCTGCTTGTGAATTCAGAGGCGCGCCTGGGCCCCGGCCAGTCTCGCAACGCGCAGGAGTGCAAAGGGTGATGGCCCATGACCCCTTCGCACTTAGGATTTAGACCGGCGTGTTGGACTCTCTGGAAAGTCTAAGTTGGTCTACGGTGTGTCGATCAGCCGAGGCCGGGCATTACCCAGAAAAGTGTGTCCGGCCGAAGTTAACCGAGCATGTTGGGCAATATGGTGCACCCCTGCAGGGAAGATATATCTATTTGAATAGCTGTGTCCACATTAACAGGACGCTCATAGTTGTATCCTGATCTACTACAACTAGAACTGGATACTTAATTGTTACTTAACTGATGTTCTGCTCCGGGATCGCTTTCTCGCAGGGTAGTCGAGGAAGGATCTTAGGGCGTTGATGTGAAATATACATGATACTATAAGTTATTATACGCTACTCTCTTCTGATGCTGCAAGATGCTAGTCTTCGTTAGGATAGGCTTTTCCCTCTCTACTCTGGCATTTCTACAGTATAGTCCAAAGATATAGCCTCATTCTTTTGACACCAAGGCATACTTAGTATAGATCTGATGTAAGTCTTGCGAGTACTTCGGACGAGTACTCACGGTTGCTTTGCTACCTCTTTTTTTCTTCTTCCCGGTCGCTACGATCAGATGATGTAGCCCAGGAGCCGAAGGAGCCCGCAGGACACTACTACTATGTGGAGCTCGATGACCAGGAGTAGTTCGGAGGGCCCCAGGCAGGAGGCCTGCACTTTTTCGATCTAGATGTCGTTGTTTTGCTCAGCCTTCTTAAGGCAAACTTGTTTAACTTCGTCTGTAGCCAGACTATGTTGTTTGCTGACTGATGTATTCGGGTCCTCGTGACCCTGGTTTGTAAGATATAGATTTATGTTTAAATTTGTGTCTTAGAGTTGCGTTGTGATATCTTTCCGTGAGTCTCTGATCTTGATCGTGCATGCTGCGTGTATGTTTAGTGCACGATTAAGTCGGGGGCGTCACACCATACTAAGGGGGATGTTGAAGGAGCTAATATTTACCACCACCGCACACCGCACATACACTATATCTGGATTTTGCCGTCGCGAGATTCACATCCGTTGGCCAAAGCTCCTAACCAAGCACCCTCATCGCCTTCCCTCAACTCCTCGTCCACAAGACGCCATCCACCTTTCTCATCTAGTAATCATGAGTCTTTGACCACTTGTTTTGAAAACCCTAACTCGTTAGGCTGGTATCTACATGAAGAGAACAAGGAGAAATTTGTCGGCACCCAAAAAAACTCCTCAAGCGTATGATTAATAGTGAGCCTAAATTTCTTCCCTCATTACATCCGTGATCTAATATACCCTTAGTTTGGTTTGGTTGCAAGGTGATAATCGACGATAGCAAGGACGTTCCTACCTTGGAGGATGCAATTAACCAAATAATATGACATATATTATCCAGTTATCCAAAAGAAGAATCATTCTAGTCGTCATCTCTATGTAGGGCCGTCATCTCTGGATTTTGCCGCCGTGAGATTTACACCCATTGCCCCAAGCTCCTAACCCAACACCCTTGTCACCGCCCTCAACTCCTCGTCCACCCATCGTTCAACAACAAGTCGCCATGGCGCCATCCACCTTTCTCATCCAGTAATCATGACTCTTTGACCACCTGTTCCGAAAAACCCTAACTCGTTAGGCTGGTATCTAAGTGAAGAGAACAAGAAGGAGAAATTTGCTGGCACTCAGAAAACTCCTCAAGTGTATGATTAATAGTGAGCCTAAATTTCTTCCCCATTACATCCATGATCTAATATACCAGTAATTTGGTTTGGTTGCAAGATGATAATCTACGATAGCAAGGAGGTTGCATTTTCAGTATTTATTAAAAAAAATCACGATATCACCAATCATATATATGATCTTGTTTCATAAACTTGAAAAATCATATACGCAGAAAATAGATTGAAACATGTCCGTGCAAAAATTGCAAGAAATATGACCATTTGTGAAGTATGCAAAACTATTTTATGATTCATTCACAATAAACAAATTATGTAGTGCGCACAACCGATTGTGCACTTTTGTGGTATATTGCACAGTTTGCCAAGTGTCATGTGTGTGTGTTTTTTGGCCAATATTCACCAAGCTCAAGTATATTTTTTTTGCGGGGACCAAGCTCAAGTTTCTACCTGTTCTATGCATGGATGATTCTTTTCAGAGCTTTGCTACATGCATCCACCAAGAGTTACGTGAGAGGGAGGCTTACGGGGTGAGATGACATTGTTTAATTGGGCTTAGTGGGGCGCGGGGCCCACCCTGAAAGTTTCGTAAGGTTACTTAGAAGGTCTTCGTAGGTGTAGCATTTTTGTTCTTTTCGTATATATTTTCACAACTTGTAGATGTCAATTTTGCTAATTTTGAATGGAACCGTATATTCCCAGGTTCCGAAAATACTCTCCCTTGAGTATAGCAATTCTTCCAATAAAAAAAAAAGAGAGAATCTAAACCTAATTGTGTCTGCATGGTTCTATCCACATCGTAACCAAGTTCCAATATGCACATCTCAGAAGGGTCTCTTGAGCGCCTTGAAATCCAGAGTGTCGATGCACTCGGCGCCGTCCCTGGATCCATTGAGAAGCCTGAGCAGCTCGCTTGCCCGCTCCTTGGTGACACCGTCGCAGCCCACCTGCAGCAGCAGGAGCAGCTTCTGGAACGCGCCGACCTGCAGCGCCTCGGCCTTGCACGCACCGTCCGCAGCTGAGAAGTTCTTGCACAGCCGCCACAGCGCTGACACGGCGAACTCGGTCGCCATGTCGGACACGTGCTGCATCTTCTTCACGATCACCGGCACGGCCAGAGCCTGCGCGTACGCCTCGTCGCGGCCCTTGCATGTGAGGAGCAGACAGTCCAGCACGGCCAGCGCCTTCTCCGTCGTGCCCTTGTCCGCGTCCACTAGCAGCTCGAGGAGGAGCTGCACCGCGCCGAGGTCGACGATGCGGGACGCCGCAAGCTCGGTATGCATGACGAGATAGTACGCGGTTACAAGCGCCGCCTTGGTGGCCTGGGGCGAGACGGCTTTCTCCAAGAGCTTGACGAGCGTCGCGTATATGCCGGTGGTCTTGGACATCGCCTCGAGGCACTGCCTGTCGGATGAGGAGGCGATCTCGCGTAGAACGACGACGGCGCTGACCAGCGCTGGGGGCTCGCCGTGGGACAGGATAGACACGACGGATTCCAGCGACGCCGGGGAGGCAATGCGGTGCCTGGATTCCTCGTCAAGCGGTAAGAACACGACCAACGCCGCTAAGATCTCCTCTAGGGCCGTCGCTGGCACCACACGCTGGCCGGCAATATGGCAGAACGCAGATGAGAGCGCGCGGGCGGCGCCGGCGGACACGAAGCACCGGCGGTTGCGCTCGCTCTCTTTCCCGAGCGCCCTGGCCCTCGCGACCAGCTCCCGGCACCTCGGGCCATCACCGCGCCTCGCGGCAGCGGACACGGCCGCCAGGAGCTCGGACGCGTCGAAGGCGGAGACCGGGACGCGGGGCGTGGGCAGGCGCTCTACCCCGAGTCCCCGGTTGGCGACGCACCACTCCTTGATCACCCTCATCGTAGCGTGGTTAGGGACGAGCTCCACCAGCCGTAGCGGCCGACCGGTCACGGGGCACGTGGCGTGGCCGCGCTCCAGCCATCCCTCCACGCTCTCCCGGTCGTACGTGATCCCCGTCGGCGCCGTCACGGGGTCCCTCATCATGTCGAGCGATATCGGGCACAGGAAGTGGGTCGGCACGGCAGGCTCCAACTCGGCGGCGACCAACATCGGCTGCTGCCACGTCCGCCTCACGGCGAGCGGTATCTCGGCCGGCGCACCACGCGCCGCGCCGCGGAAGGCCCGAGCGCGAAAGTGGGGCAGCGGCGTGACCATCGATGGTCGCGGTACGTAGAAGAAAGTGGCGAGTTGGCGTGAAGCGCTGGGCCGGTGCCGACGACGAGATGGCGGCTGACGATGATTGCCTTTAGGGTGGGGGCGAAGTGAAAACGGTGTGATATATAGGTTGTGGACGGCAATGTTGAACGTGTGCGTGCGTTCGTTTGAATGGCTAGAGCGAGGGAGGGATAAAGAAAGGACGGGCGGGGCGGAGACTGACTGGGGAGGGTTTGTTCTTTGGGATTGGGGTTTGAATGTTGACCGTTGAACGTTTGAATTGTACATTTGCTTTTGTTTTGGAGTAAAATGCATCATAATTCCTAAAATTATTAGAGGTGTGCCAGTTTAGTCCTATAAATTTGAAACTGTAGTTTTAGGTTCTAAAACTATTGAAGGTGTGTTAGTTTAGTGCTATAACTTCGAAACTACAGTTTTAGGTCCTAAAACTATTGGAGGTCTGTCAGTTTAGTCCTATAATTTCGAAACTCCAAGCCATCAGTGGCATGATGGCTTGAGCTCCAGCGAGTAGAGTAGACCGGTCATCTCTGCCTCACCCTGCAGTAACAAAACGACACGTCACACAATCTCCAATTGCTACCCACCTATGGCTACTGTTGGGGTTGTGTCACTGTCGCTGACATTTGCGCCAACTTCACGGTTTTCGCACACTCCTTCACATCGTCCGGCAGCAGCGACAATTCCTCACCTGTGGCCATGTTCGTGCTCAAACAACAACCGACATGACCAGCTCTATGGCAAGGGTGTCGGGGCAACGACAATGTCATGAGAGAGAAAGAGAGAGAGGAGGGATGGCGTCCTCCATCTTGATTGGCTCGGGGTCTCTCCGGCGGCCGCGCCGAGGGAGAGGGATGTTGTCCTCCATGCGGACTGGCTCGGGGTCTCCCCGGCGGCCGCACCAAACCTCTTAGAGAGGTTGCACTACAGCTCATGGCGACACAGGTTGTGGGCATGCAGGTTGCAACACACTACGATGTGGAAGCATATGGACCACTTTTGGGGAAGTAAACACATATAAATGGTTCAGTTGAAAAAATGCACCATAGATGCTAGCCATGCAAGCTTAGGACCTGAGATGAACAAACTTACATTGTTTTGGGACCCAAAACTGCAGTTTTGAAGTTATAGGAGTAAACTGACACACGTTCAATAGTCTTAGGACCCAAAACTGCAATTTGAAAGTTATAAGACTAAACTGGTACAACTCCAATAGTTTGAGGACTTATGATGCATTTTACTCTTTGTTTTGAGATGGAGAATGGTTTTTGGCGCCGTGCAGTGCAGCTATGTGACGCCCGGATAGTTAAGCTACAGTAACCCTCTGCTAATGATGCCACGTCACTTCGATTATTGTTGCTAATCTCGCGTTAGTTCGAAACCGATTCAAATTCAAATTCAAACTCAAGCAAACAATAAAAGTTTTCAAATATTAAAACTAAAATGTTCGGAGTGAACCAAATATTGCATAGGTAATTATGGTGGAGAAACCACACCTTTATAAATATTTAAATACTATAAGATGAATAAAACAGTAGCAAAAACAAATAATTAAATGCCTTTTGTGTTTTATAAAATCTTTAGCTATTTTATTTGGGGTTAAACCTTTTTATGGCAGTGGCATATTTAATAAAATTAATTAAGGGGCTAGTTGTAATTTTTAAAAATCTATAATAAAAAGAAACTAAGGGAAAACAGAAAAGAAAGAAAATAAATAAAAAGAAAAGAAAACAAAAGAAAAAGGAAACCGCCCCCCACTGGGCCTGTCGGCCCAGCTGGCCACCGCAGCCAGCCGGCCCACCTGGCCCATCCGGCCGCCCCCCCCCCCCCCCCCTTCGCCCCTTAACCCCCCAGAAACCCTAGCGGTCCACTCCCTTCTCGCCCCACTTCCCCCCCCCCCCCCGTCTCTCCTCCCCCCTCCCCGATCCAGTTCTGGATCGGGCAGCTACCGCGCCTCGCCGCTCGGAGCCATCGCCCCTGGCCGCCCCCCGTCACCAACATCGCCGGAGCCGCCCCCGGTCAACCTCCTCCTCGCCCCGTGCAGAGGCCGCCGTTACCGCGCCGCGCCCTCGACCCCGTCGCCCTGCCGCCCTTGGCGCCGACGGCCACCATGGCAGGACTGCCCCGTCCCCGACCTCCTCCTCTCCGGCGCCTGCCGCACCTCGTCGGCCCGCCTCGTCTCGCCGCCTCGTCGTCGCACCACCGCATCCACGCCGGCCTCCTCTCCCGAATCCCCCATGTGAGCCGCCCCTGCGCCCGCGCTCCGCTCGCCGCTCGCTACCGGCGCCGCTCGCCCGCCTGTACTGCTGCTGTTTTTGTCGCCGCCGCCGATAGCCTCGCCGCGCCTTCCCGCTGGCCGCGCCCGAGGCCAGCGGTCGAGCGCCCGCTGCGCCCGTTCGTGCTCCGCCCTGTGCCCAGCACCCAGCACCCGTTAAGGCCCCCTGCCCCACTGACTAGGGGGCCCCACACCACAGAACGTATAAAAAAAAGAGAGGAGAGAATATAAAAATATATAATAATTAAATTAATTAATTAATTAACTGAATTAATTAACCTAATTAATTTGGTTTAATTAACCTAATCATTTAGTTAAACTAATTAAATATGTTTAGTTAGTCTTAGACAATGACGAACGGGACCCACATGTCAGGTTGACCAGTCAACAGTATTGTTGACTGCTGATGTCAGCATGACATTACTGCTGATGCAATAAATGTTTTTCTGATTTAAAATAATCCAAAATGATTATTAAGACTTTAAAAATGCATAGAAAATAATCCGTAACCCGGATCGAAAAACTTTGAACATGAAAGTTGCTCAGAACGACGAGACGAACCCGATTACGCAGTCCGTTCGTCCGTCACATGTCCCTAACATAGCGAACATGCAACCGTCCCCCTCCGGTCATCTGTCTAACAAATGTCCGAAACCGGGAAAACTTTCCCGGATGGGATCCCCCTTTCTCGGTAACGTGCAACCCCACGTTAGAACACACCCGACACTGCATATTGTCATGTCATACTTTGTGTAGCATTGTTTGCTTTGTATTTACTGTTTCCTCCCCCCTCCTCCTCTCTCGATAGACGCGGAGACCGCTGATGACGCTGCCGTGAACGACTACTACGTCGACGTCCCTTCTCTCTCGACACAGCTTCCAGGCAAGTCCCCCCCTTGATCAACCCGATATCGCTTATTCCTTCTCTCTACTGCTTGCATTAGAGTAGTGTAGCATGTTACTGCTTTCGGTTAATCCTATTCTGCTGCATAGCCTGTCTTTGCTACTATAGTTGATACCTTACCTGCAATCCTAAATGCTTAGTATAGGTTGCTAGAATTACATCAGTGGCCCTACACTCTTGTCCGCCTGCCATGCTATACTACTGGGCCGTGATCACTTCCGGAGGTGATCACGGGTACATATACTATATACTTTTACATTACCTATGTTACAGTTCGGAGATGGGGGCTGAAGGGGCAGGTGGTTCCATCCAGGTAGTGGTGGGCCTGGGTTCCCGACGGCCCCCGAGTGTTACTTTGTGGCGGAGCGACAGGGCAGGTTGTGACCACCTAGGAGACAGGTGGGCCTGGCTGAAGGAAATATGCCCTAGAGGCAATAATAAAGTTATTATTTATTTCCTTATTTCATGATAAATGTTTATTATTCATGCTAGAATTGTATTAACCAGAAACATGATACATGTGTGAATACATAGACAAACAGAGTGTTACTAGTAAGCCTCTACTAGACTAGCTCGTTAATCAAAGATGGTTATGTTTCCTAACCATAGACATGAGTTGTCATTTGATTAACGGGATCACATCATTAGGAGAATGATGTGATTGACTTGACCCATTCCGTTAGCTTAGCACTTGATCGTTTAGTATGTTGCTATTGCTTTCTTCATGACTTATACATGTTCCTATGACTATGAGATTATGCAACTCCCGTTTACCGGAGGAACACTTTGTGTGCTACCAAACGTCACAACGTAACTGGGTGATTATAAAGGTGCTCTACAGGTGTCTCCAAAGGTACTTGTTGAGTTGGCGTATTTCGAGATTAGGATTTGTCACTCCGATTGTCGGAGAGGTATCTCTGGGCCCACTCGGTAATGCATATCACTATAAGCCTTGCAAGCATTGTAACTAATGAGTTAGTTGCGGGATGATGTATTACGGAACGAGTAAAGAGACTTGCCGGTAACGAGATTGAACTAGGTATTGAGATACCGACGATCGAATCTCGGGCAAGTAACATACCGATGACAAAGGAAACAACGTATGTTGTTATGCGGTTTGACTGATAAAGATCTTCGTAGAATATGTGGGAGCCAATATGAGCATCCAGGTTCCGCTATTGATTATTGATCGGAGACGTGTCTCGGTCATGTCTACATAGTTCTCGAACCAGTAGGGTCCGCACGCTTAAAGTTCGGTGACGATTTGTATTATGAGTTTATGTGATTTGATGACCGAAGTTTGTTCGGAGTCCCGGATGAGATCGGGGACATGACGAGGAGTCTCGAAATGGTCGAGAGGTAAAGATCGATATATTGGAAGGCTATATTCGGACATCGGAAAGGTTCTGAGTGATTCGGGTATTTTTCTGAATACCGGAGAGTTACGGGAATTCGTATTGGGCCTTAATGGGCCATACGGGAAAGGAGAGAAAGGCCTCAAGGGTGGCTGCGCCCCTTCCCCATGGACTGGTCCGAATTGGACTAGGGAAAGGGGGCGCCCCCTTCCTTCCTTCTCCTTCTCCCTTCCCCTTTTCCTATTCCATGTGGGAGGTGGAATCCTACTAGGAATAGGGAGTCTTAGTAGGACTCCACACTTTGGGCGCACCCTATGAGGGCCGGCCTCCTCGTCCCTCCATCCTTTATATACGTGGCCAGGGGGCACCCCATAGAAAAACAACAATTGATCATTGATCTCTTAGCCGTGTGCGGTGCCCCCCTCCACCATAATCCACCTCGATCATATCGCAGCGGTGCTTAGGCGAAGCCCTGCGTCGGTAGCATCATCATCACCGTCACCACGCCGTCGTGTTGACGAAACTCTCCTGTGAAGCTTTGCTGGATCGGAGCTCGCGGGACGTCATCGAGTTGAACGTGTGCTGAACTCGGAGGTGCCGTGCGTTCGGTACTTGGATCGGTCGGATCGTGAAGACGTACGACTACATCAACCGCGTTGTGCTAACGCTTCCGCTTTCGGTCTACGAGGGTACGTGGACACACTCTCCCCTCTCGTTGCTATGCATCACCATGATCCTGTGTGTGCGTAGGAAATTTTTGAAATTACTACGTTCCCCAACAGTGGCATCCGAGCCAGGTTTTATGCGTAGATGTTATATGCACGAGTAGAACACAAGTGAGTTGTGGGCGATACAAGTCATACTGCTTACCAGCATGTCACACTTTGGTTCGGCGGTATTGTTGGATGAAGCGGCCCGGACCGACATTACGCGTACGCTTACGCGAGACTGGCTTTACCGCCGTGCTTTGCACACAGGTGACTAGCGGGTGTCAGTTTCTCCAACTTTAGTTGAACCGAGTGTGGCTACGCCCGGTCCTTGTGAAGGTTAAAACAACACTAACTTGACGAACTATCGTTGTGGTTTTGATGCGTAAGTAAGAACGGTTCTTGCTCAGCCCGTAGCAGCCACGTAAAACTTGCAACAACAAAGTAGAGGACGTCTAACTTGTTTTTGCAGGGCATGCTGTGATGTGATATGGTCAAGACATGATGCTAAATTTTATTGTATGAGATGATTATGTTTTGTAACAGAGTTATCGGCAACTGGCAGGAGCCATATGGTTGTCGCTTTATTGTATGCAATGCAATCGCCCTGTAATTGCTTTACTTTATCACTAAGCGGTAGCGATAGTCGTAGAAGCAATAGTTGGCGAGACGACAACGATGCTACGATGGAGATCAAGGTGTCGCGCCAGTGACGATGGTGATCATGACGGTGCTTCAGAGATGGAGATCACAAGCACAAGATGATGATGGCCATATCATATCACTTATATTGATTCCATGTGATGTTTATCCTTTATGCATCTTATTTTGCTTTGTTTGACGGTAGCATTATAAGATGATCTCTCACTAAATTTCAAGGTAAAAGTGTTCTCCCTGAGTATGCACCGTTGCCAATGTTCGTCGTGCCGAGACACCACGTGATGATCGGGTGTGATAAGCTCAACGTTCATCTACAACGGGTGCAAGCCAGTTTTGCACACGCAGAATACTCGGGTTAAACTTGACGAGCCTAGCATATGCAGATATGGCCTCGGAACACTGAGACCGAAAGGTCGAGCATGAATCATATAGTAGATATGATCAACATAGTGATGTTCACCATTGAAAACTACTCCATTTCACGTGATGATCGGTTATGGTTTAGCTGATTTGGATCATGTGATCACTTAGATGATTAGAGAGATGTCTATCTAAGTGGGAGTTCTTGAGTAATATGATTAATTGAACTTAAATTTATCATGAACTTAGTCCTGGTAGTATTTGCAAATTATGTTGTAGATCAATAGCTCGCGTATAGCTCCCCTGTTTTATTTTGATATGTTCCTGGAGAAAACTAAGTTGAAAGATGATAGTAGCAATGATGCGGACTGGTTCCGTAATCTGAGGATTATCCTCATTGCTGCACAGAAGAATTATGTCCTTGATGCACCGCTAGGTGACAGAACTATTGCAGGAGCAGATACAGACGTTATGAACGTTTAACAAGCTCGGTATGATGACTACTTGATAGTTTAGTGCACCATGCTTTACGGCTTAGAACCGGGACTTCAAAAACATTTTGAACGACATGGAGCATATGAGATGTTCCAAGAGCTGAAATCGGTATTTCAGACTCATGTCCGTGTCGAGAGGTATGAGACCTCTGACAAGTACTTCGCCTACAAGATGGAGGAGAATAGCTCAACCAGTGAGCATGTGCTCAGAATGTCTGAGTACTACAGTTGCTTGAATCAAGTGGGAGTTAATCTTCCGGATAAGATAGTAATTGACAGAATTCTCTAGTCACTATTACCAAGTTACTGGAACTTCGTGATGAACTATAATATGCAAGGGATGACAAAAACGGTTCCCGAGCTCTTCATGATGCTGAAATCAACGAAGGTAGAAATCAAGAAAGAGCATCAAGTGTTGATGGTTAACAAGACCACTAGTTTCAAGAAAAAGGGCAAAGGGAAGAAGGGGAACTTCAAGAAGAATAGCAAGCAAGTTGCTACTCCAGGGAAGAAGCCCAAGTCTGGACCTAAGCCTGAAACTGAGTGCTTTTGCAAAAGGACTGCTCACTGGAAGCGGAACTGCCCCAAGTATTTTGCGGATAAGAAGGATGGCAAAGTGAACAAAGGTATATTTGATATACATGTTATTGATGTGTATTTCACTAGTGTTCATAGTAGCCCCTGGGTATTTGATACCGGTTCAGTTGCTATGATTAGTAACTCGAAACAGGTGTTGCAAAATGAATAGAGACTAGTTGAGGACGAGGTGACGATGTGTGTTGGAAGAGATTCCAAGGTTGATAAGATCACCATCGCACACTCCCTCTATTTTCGGGATTAGTGTTGAACCTAAATAAATGTTATTTGGTGTTTGCATTGAGCATGAATATGATTGGATCATATTTATTGCAAAATAAATGTTATTTGGTGTTTGCATTGAGCATGAATATGATTGGATCATGTTTATTGCAAAATAAATGTTATTTGGTGTTTGTATTGAGCATGAATATGACTGGATCATGTTTTTTGCAATATGGTTATTCATTTAAGTCAGAGAATAATTGTTGTTCTGTTTACATGAATAAAAACCTTCTATGGTCATACACCCAATGTAAATGGTTTATTGAATCTCGATCGTAGTGATATACATATTCATAATATTGATGTCAAAAGATGCAAAGTTGATAATGATAATGCAACATATTTTGTGGCACTGCCGTTTAGGTCATATTGGTGTAAAGCGCATGAAGAAACTCCATTCGGATGGAATTTTGGAATCACTTGATTATGAATTATTTGATGCTTGCGAACCATGCCTCATGGGCAAGATGACTAAGACTCCGTTCTCCGGAACAATGGAGCGAGCTAAATGACTTATTGGAAATAATACATATCGATGTATGCGGTCCGATGAGTGTTGAGGCTCACGGCGGGTATCATTATTTTCTGACCTTCACAGATGATTTGAGCAGATATGGGTATATCTACTTGATGAAACATAAGTCTGAAACATTTGAAAAGTTCAAAAGAATTTCAGAGTGAAGTAGAAAATCATCGTAACAAGAAAATAAAGTTTCTACGATCTGATCGCGGAGGCAAATATTTGAGTTACGAGTTTGGTCTTCATTTAAAACAATGTGGAATAGTTTCGCAACTCACGCCACCTGAAACACCACAGCGTAAATGGTGTGTCCGAACATCGTAACCGTACTTTAATAGATATGGTGCGATCTATGATGTCTCTTACCGATTTACCACTATCGTTTTGGGGTTATGCATTAGAGACAGCTGCATTCATGTTTAATAGGGCACCATATAAATCCGTTGAGACGACACCGTATGAACTGTGGTTTGGCAAGAAACCTAAGCTGTCGTTTCTTAAAGTTTGGGGTTGCGATGCTTATGTGAAAAAGCTTCAGCCTGATAAGCTCGAACCCAAATCGGAGAAGTGCGTCTTCATAGGATACCCAAAAGAAACTGTTGTGTACACCTTCTATCACAGATCCGAAGGCAAGATATTTGTTGCTAAGAATGGATCCTTTCTAGAGAAGGAGTTTCTCTCGAAAGAAGTGAGTGGGAGGAAAATAGAACTTGATGAGGTAGTGGTACCTTTTCTTGAATTGGAAAGTAGTTCATCACAGAAATCAGTTCCAGTGATGCCTACACCAATTACTGAGGAAGCTAATGATGATGATCATGAAGCTTCAGATCAAGTTACTACAGAACCTCGTAGGTCAACCAGAGTATGTTCCGCACCAGAGTGGTACGGTAATCCTGTTCTGGAAGTCATGTTACTAGACCATGACGAACCTACGAACTATGAGGAAGCAATGATGAGCCCAGATTATGATAAATGGCTTGAGGCCATGAAATCTGAGATAGGATCCATGTATGAGAACAAAGTATGGACTTTGACTGACTTGCCCGATGATCGGCGAGCCATTGAGAAAAAATGGATCTTCAAGAGGAAGATAGACGCTGATAGTAGTGTTACTATCTACAAAGCTCGAATTGTCGCAAAAGTTTTTTGACAAGTTCAAGGTGTTGACTACGATGAGATTTTCTCACTCGTATCGATGCTTAAAGTCTGTCCGAATCATGTTAGCAATTGCCGCATTTTATGAAATCTGGCAAATGGATGTCAAAACTACATTCCTTAATGGAATTTTTAAAGAAGAAGTTGTATATGATGCAACCAGATGGTTTTGTCAATCCTAAAGGTGTTAACAAAATGTGCAAGCTCCAGCGATCCATCTATGGACTGGTGCAAGCATCTCGGAGTTGGAATATACGCTTTGATGAAGTGATCAAAGCATATGGTTTTATACAGACTTATGGTGAAGCCTGTATTTACAAGAAAGTGAGTGGGAGCTCTGTAGCATTTCTGATATTATATTGGAAATGATATAGAATTTCTGGATAGCATAAAAGGATACTTGAATAAGAATTTTTCAATAAAAAGGACCTCGTGAAGCTGCTTAAGTATTGAGCATCAAGATCTATAGGGATAGATCGAGACGCTTAATAGGACTTTCACAAAGCACATACCTTGACAAGATTTTGAAGAAGTTTAAAATGGATCAGTCAAAGAAGGAGTTCTTGCCTGTGTTACAAGGTGTAAAATTGAGTAAGACTCGAAACCTGACCACGGCAGAAGATAGAAAGAGAATGAAAGTCATTCCCTATGCCTCAGTCATAGGTTCTATAAAGTATGCCATGCTATGTACCAGACTAGTTGTGTGCCTTACTATGAGTTTAGCAAGGAGGTACGATAGTGATCCAGGGATAGATCATTGGATAGCGGTCAAAGTTATCCTTAGTTACCTAAGAGGACTAAGGGAATATTTCTCGGTTATGGAGGTGATAAAAGAGTTCGTCGTAAAAGGTTATGTCGATGCAAGCTTTTACACCGATCCAGATGACTCAAAGTCTCAATCTGGATACATATTGAAAGTGGGAGCAATTATCTAGAGTAGCTCCGTGCAGAGCATTGTAGACATAGAAATTTGCAAAATACATACGGATCTGAATGTGGCAGACCCGTTGACTAAACTTCTCTCACAAGAAAAACTTGATCACACCTTAGTACTCTTTGGGTGTTAATCACATGGCGATGTGAACTAGATTATTGACTCTAGTAAACCTTTTGAGTGTTGGTCACATAAGCGATGTGAACTATGGGTGTTAATCACATGGTGATGTGAACTATTGGTGTTAAATCACATGGCAATGTGAACTAGATTATTGACTCTAGTGCAAGTGGGAGACTGAAGGAAATATGCCCTAGAGGCAATAATAAAGTTATTATTTATTTCCTTATTTCATGATAAAAGTTTATTATTCATGCTAGAATTGTATTAACCAGAAACATGATACATGTGTGAATACATAGACAAACAGAGTGTCACTAGTAAGCCTCTACTAGACTAGCTCGTTAATCAAAGATGGTTATGTTTCCTAACCATAGACATGAGTTGTCATTTGATTAACGGGATCACATCATTAGGAGAATGATGTGATTGACTTGACCCATTCCGTTAGCTTAGCACTTGATCGTTTAGTATGTTGCTATTGCTTTCTTCATGACTTATACATGTTCCTATGACTATGAGATTATGCAACTCCCGTTTACCGGAGGAACACTTTGTGTGCTACCAAACATCACAACGTAACTGGGTGATTATAAAGGTGCTCTACAGGTGTCTCCGAAGGTACTTGTTGAGTTGGCGTATTTCGAGATTAGGATTTGTCACTCCGATTGTCGGAGAGGTATCTCTGGGCCCACTCGGTAATGCACATCACTATAAGCCTTGCAAGCATTGTAACTAATGAGTTAGTTGCGGGATGATGTATTACGGAACGAGTAAAGAGACTTGCCGGTAACGAGATTGAACTAGGTGTTGAGATACCGACGATCGAATCTCGGGCAAGTAACATACCGATGACAAAGGGAACAACGTATGTTGTTATGCGGTTTGACCGATAAAGATCTTCGTAGAATATGTGGGAGCCAATATGAGCATCCAGGTTCCGCTATTGGTTATTGACCGGAGACGTGTCTTGGTCATGTCTACATAGTTCTCGAACCCATAGGGTCCGCATGCTTAAAGTTCGGTGACGATTTGTATTATGAGTTTATGTGATTTGATGACCGAAGTTTCTTCGGAGTCCCGGATGAGATCGGGGACATGAAGAGGAGTCTCGAAATGGTCGAGAGGTAAAGATCGATATATTGGAAGGCTATATTCGGACATCGGAAAGGTTCTGAGTGATTCGGGTATTTTTCGGAGTACCGAAGAGTTACGGGAATTCGTATTGGTCCTTAATGGGCCATACGGGAAAGGAGAGAAAGGCCTCAAGGGTGGCTGCGCCCCTTCCCCATGGACTGGTCCGAATTGGACTAGGGAAAGGGGGCGCCCCCTTCCTTCCTTCTCCTTCTCCCTTCCCCTTTTCCTATTCCATGTGGGAGGTGGAATCCTACTAGGACTAGGGAGTCCTAGTAGGACTCCACACTTTGGGCGCACCCTATGAGGGCCGGCCTCCTCCTCCCTCCATCCTTTATATACGTGGCCAGCGGGCACCCCATAGAAAAACAACAATTGATCATTGATCTCTTAGCCATGTGCGGTGCCCCCTCCAACATAATCCACCTCGATCATATCGCAGCGGTGCTTAGGCGAAGCCCTGCGTCGGTAGCATCATCATCACCGTCACCACACCGTCATGTTGATGAAACTCTCCTGTGAAGCTTTGCTGGATCGGAGCTCGCGGGACGTCATCGAGTTGAACGTGTGCTGAACTCGGAGGTGTCGTGCGTTCGGTACTTGGATCGGTCGGATCATGAAGACGTACGACTACATCAACCACGTTGTGCTAACGCTTCCGCTTTCGGTCTACGAGGGTACGTGGACACACTCTCCCCTCTTGTTGCTATGCATCACCATGATCCTGTGTGTGCGTAATAAATTTTTGAAATTACTACATTCCCCAACACTGGCCCTGGTCGGCATCCGCGGTTATATCAATTAACACGCTTAACGAGATTAGGTATTTGATCTGAGTCTGGCTACGAGCCTATATGCGCTAACCACCACGCGGGAACAGTTATGGGTACTCGACGTCGTGGTATCAGCCGAAGCCTCCTAGACGTCAGCGACTGAGCGGCGCGCGTCGAGTTGGACCGCGTAACGCGACTTCCTTTGTAATGGAGGTTGCTAGGTCTGCTCACCGGCCGCCCACGCAACGTGCAGGTGTGCAATGGGCGATGGGCCCAGACCCCTGCGCGCATAGGATTTAGACCGGCGTGCTGACCTCTCTGTTAGGCCTAGGTAGGGCTGCGACGTGTTGATCTTCCGAGGCCGGGTATGACCCAGGAAAGTGTGCCCGGCCAGAGGGATCGAGCGTGTTGGGTAATGTGGTGCACCCCTGCAGGGAAGTTTATCTATTCGAATAGCCGTGTCCCTCGGTAAAAGGACGACCCATAGTTGTACCTCGACCTTATGACAACTAGAACCGGATACTTAATAAAACACACCCTTTCAAGTGCCAGATACAACCCGGTGATCGCTCTCTCACAGGACGACGAGGAGAGGATCGTCGGGTAGGATTATGATATGCGATGATACTTGGTGAACTTACCAGCTACTCTCTTCTATATGCTTCAAGATGAAGGCTACCAGAAGCGTAGTCTTCAATAGGACTAGCTATCCCTCTCTTATTCTGGCATTCTGCAGTTCAGTCCACAGATACTACCATTTCATTGATATCCATTGCATATGTAGTGTAGATCCTTGCTTGCGAGTACTTTGGATGAGTACTCACGGTTGCTTTGCTCCCCCTTTTCCCCCTTTCTATACCCGGTTATCGCAACCAGATGCTGGAGCCCAGGAGCCAGACGCCACCTTCGACGACCCCTACTACACCGAGGGTGTCTACTACTACGTGCAGGCCGCCGCCGACGACCAGGAGTAGTTTAGGAGGATCCCAGGCAGGAGGCCTGCGCCTCTTCGATCTGTATCCCAGTTTGTGCTAGCCATCTTATGGCACCTTGTTTAACTTATGTCTGTACTCAGATATTGTTGCTTCCGCTGACTCGTCTATGATCGAGCACTTGTATTCGAGCCCTCGAAGCCCCTGGCTTGTATTATGATGCTTGTATGACTTATTTATTTTTAGAGTTGTGTTGTGATATCTTCGCGTGAATCCCTGATCTTGATCGTACACGTTTGCGTCTATGATTAGTGTATGATTGAATCGGGGGCGTCACAAGCTAGCCTCATTTGTGTTCTAGCTTTTGTGTAGAGTCGGCATTTCAAATGTTTGCAGTGCAGCTAGCCTCATTTGTGTTCTAGTTTTCATGTTGAGACGGCATTTCAAATGTTTCATCTACGACATGTAAGCCTATTTTTTAACACAGTACAAACACAGATGCTCACATACATGTATACAAACTCGCCCTCTATGAACGCTCGTATCCACACCCTACCGCTATGAAGATACTAAGCCGGCACAATATTTTGAGATTGACGAATTCACCACATGCGCCTTCGTAGTCGACTGGAACGTATCCTCCCATGGAACAAACATTGTCAGAAAGTCTGAAATAAATTTAGGAAAATGCGAGCACCAGTGCCAAATCTAGAACTTGAACCCCGGTGGACTGGTTCCACCACAAAGAACCTAACCATCTGAGCTACGCTCAGTTCATCGACGACATGTAAGTTGAACCGATGAATCAACATCCTGGCCGATTAGTCGTCGGTTTTTTAAACTATGGCTTGGATTGAGAAACTAGATGGTAAGCAAACTATCTGAATTAAATGTATTTACTAAATTTAAGGAATTTCAATTCATAAGTTTCTAGGAGGTAACTTTAGTATTTCGATGGGTTGTGGGATTTAATTAAAAAGTTTGGTGGAATGTAAACGCTTAAACATATCCTTGTCTATAAACCTGGTTCTCCGGCGCGGATTTTACAAAACGTGACATGGTAATGCCAAGACGGAGCGAAAATACTATATTTTAGTATTAACAATATTTAATAGGTTTGTTGGAATAAATAAATAAGTTATTGTATTTGTTTTGAAATAAATATATAATAATAATAGGTATATCAAGCTTTTGCACTAGGGCTAGGACGAAAAAATTGAACGAAATCATAGCCGAACTGTTAAGGTTTTTAGAAGACCCATTGAACCGAGTTGCCCTCGCCGAGGTGTAGTCTAGATCGAACAGTCGGGTTTGTCAAGTTTATGTAGAATGCATGCCTAGGTTTTTAGATGGAAGGCTCGAAATGAACTAGGTTTTAAAGTTGATAAAACAATAAACCCACTGAAAGAACATTGTAAACAACATGAAACAAGAAAAATAAAAGAAAATGACGAGGATAGTAGCTAGAGATACAGGCCCATGGTGGTGAACAACCAAAGATGTAAATAAATACAGTGAACGAGCAAAATATAGCCAAACTTCGAACCGAAGATACCATGATTTTTCTTCAACGGGCAAAAAATTTCGGTTGAAGAGGGGCTGCTCCTATAAGCACCAAGGATCGGTGAGCAACCAAGCTTGAGGCTTCAGACGCAAAACGACTCCAAGTTTGATTAGGAGCACATCAAAACCCCATTCACGCTACACCATCGTCTTCATACACAATAATTCATACAAAACTTCTGACCATCCAACGAGTGATGGAATTCAGGATGGCGGCTCCCGGGAAGGAAACACCGACCAAAGGCATCGACGCTGCTAGTAACGAACATGTCTTACAAATCTTTTGCCTTTGGCCATCCTCTAGTCTAACGGACCTCGGCGCTGACCTAGCAAATCGAGCAACTAAGGCGTAGGGAGAAAATACTAATAGCGCCCGTGGCATGTCTATTCCTATGATCCAATTGCATACTCCCTCCGGATGGAAATATAAGTTTGACACGAAAACATAAGTCATCAATTTAACTAGCGAAATATGTATAATATGTCACAAAAATATATGTTTAGAAACTTCATCCGACGACGAATCTAAAAATATATTTTTATGACATACAACATATTTTTCGTTAATCAAATTGAAAATCTAAAAACCCGTGCCCAACTTATATTCCGATCCGGAGGGAGTAGAAATTTTAATATAGTCATGTACCTCATTTTATTAGTAGAAATTTTAATATAGTCATGTACCTCATTTTATTGTTCTTTGGAGAAGTCCAATATGACTCTTTGTCGTTTTATCTCTCTCTTCATTACTCCATATTTCTTTTGTTTATGTCCTATATGCACTCTACAAAATTCATGCGTTACAGGAGATACATAAAATATGAATTAATTATTCTTTTTTTCCGTCATCGCGAACCAAATAAACTATGGGGCGCCAGTGGCGCTTTTGCCACTGCACCTCCGCAAAGCCAGCCCGCCATGAGGGCACGCCGTCTCTTTCTTCTCCATAGCTTAGGGCATCTCCAACAACAGCCCCTGAAACAGACATAGTATTTGTCCGCAGACGCGTTCGGACGTGTCTGCAGACATCGATACGGAGCCGGCCATTCAACGTTTTGCCCCGAACCTCCGCCTGTAATACAAATAAATTCGGACATAATTCATGCAAACATGACCGATTTCATGCAAATGAACATAGGTTCGATATAATTTACGTAAAACGGACGATATTTCGTCGGTTCAACTAAAACTTAAAAAATCTAAAGTAATTTGTAGCGGATGGTGACCTTGTATGCCTGGATGGGCTGGCCGGCGGCACCTTCATTGCCGTCCGTGCCGTCGTTGTTTGAGTCGTCGGAGTCGTCGGAGTGGTCCTTCCAGCGGCGGAAAGGCGCGGGGGCGCGGCAGCCTTGCCTGGCCGCCACCTGGCGCTCGCGGAGGAGCCACTCGGTTTCCTCCTGCTCAGTGCGCTAGGGCTGCGTCGGCCAATGCCAACCCTGTTCGAGGAGCCCTGCCTTTGCCCTTGCCGGCCGTGGCAGAGGTGTCGCTCAGCAACCACTCCTCCCCGATCTTGGCGAGCTCCCCGTCGAAGCAGCGCAGTCGCCGCGCGGATGTCTCCGAGGTGGTCACCGACCGGTCCAGGGCCCAGACCTCCATGAGGTCGGGGTCCATGAGGACTCAGGCCGGCATGACGTCGGACTTCAGGCGGCGTCCGATTTGGATGTTGCGGTTGTGCCGGAGGAGGGATCAGGCTCCGCCTTGACGCGCCAGAGAGGCGGCGACACTGGCTTTGCCTTGATGTGGTGGAAAGACTGCGATGCCGGCTCCGCCTTGACGTGGTGGAGCGGCGGCGAGGGCAGCGACGGACCGCTCGAGGAGGAGCTCCAGGTGCGCCTGGTACTCCTCGTCCGTCGCGGCGGCCTCTGCGAGGAGGTGCGGCTGCTGCTACCGCCGATCCTGCTCCTCCTCGTCGCCGGAGGAGAGGATGATTTCCTCCTTCCCAAAGGAGCCGGGCGCCGTGGAGTACGATGGCCCCGGAGAGCGACAGCGGCGGCACCACGATCCGGATCCGGAAGGAGATCCAAAGCCACCACCTGCCGGCGCGGAGAACCGGGACTTCGGCATCCTCGATTGCGGTGAGCGGAGATGAACAGAATCAGAGCAAGAGAAGCAGAGTGGCGGTGAGTGGAGAGGAGAGGATATGAGGTGTGGCGTGGACGCGCCGGAACCATGCTTAAATAGTTGCGGCCATGCGAACGGACGGGCAGCTGGCTTCAATGTGGCGCACCGGCTGGAGTAGGCTTCTCAGTTGCCGCGTCGGCGTTGAAGCGGCGCCGCCCGCTCGTCCGGTCATGTCGCTCTGACCGGCATCAATGCCGTGGAGTGACGCCCTCTCTGGAGCGGCATGACCGGCATGAATGCGCGGCAACGGTTTCGTGCGAAGAGCGGTTTTCGCGCGGAGAGAGTTTTGGGTGAGACGTGGCGGTCAGGCGCGTATGTGGCGGACGTCCGGACTCCCGCAAACCTCCCCTGATTTGCGTCCGGTTTGCAGGAATTCAGACACGCGGACATGTCCGCGGATCGATGCGGCACCGCATTGGATGGCTTGCATCGTCCAACACGTCGGTCTGAACTATGTGGGCGTTTTAAGGGCCCGCGTTGGAAGCTGTCGTGTTTTCCCTCCACCACGAGATCGTTGCGGCGGCGGTCCGGCAGGGGACCACCGAGATCGTTGCGGCGTACTACTCCTAGCAGCTGTAGGCGCTTAAAAGTAAGTCGTTTAACGTGGCGCTGTCCGCTGTGCTTGGGCGTGCTGAGCAGGCGACGACTGCGATGCGATCGATAGAATCCCGGCTGGTAATTACTCCGATCCAAGTCACGGGCCACAGGCTCACAGCCAAGCTAAGCAGCGAGCCGGCCAGTGAACCGAAAGGAGAATATTCGTTCACCCATCAAATGGTAGACGGACTGGGAGCCTGACTCGAACTGCTTTCTTGTCGTGACGTGGTTAGATCAGTATTTATTTTGCTTCGTTTTCTAAAGCTTTTTTTGCTGGACTTTCAGACTTGTAGCTACGAACACGCCACTTATTTTTTGAAACTAAACACGCCGTGTTCTGGTTGGCTGTGAACAGGTACACATGCGTACGTGTGTACAACTTAAAATAGCCTGCAAAATGCGACTTTTGTACGCGCGCTTAGCGCGATCCAAGACTGGGGGGCATCGGTCGAGTCTTCGGTTCACATGTGTACGTGTGTACAACTTAAAATAGCCTGGAAAATGCTACTTTTGTACGCGCGCTTAGCGCGATCCAAGACTGGGCATCGGTCGAGTCTTTGGTTCACTGTAGACTAAGTGGATTAGTCATGTAGACATTGTTGGGAAATTCAGGTTTCAGAATTCCTGGTTAGCTAACCTCCAGTGGCGGACCTAGAATCGCAGGCTCGGGGTGCCACGGTTCAAAGTTTACACTAAACATCATCATAATCTCAACAAATACTCTGCAAATAACAATAACTTTATGGGTATTCAGTGTTAAGTATATAGTAAATTTTATTTTACAATTTTGGAGGGGGTGTCATGGCACCCACGGCACCCCCACTAGATCCGACCTTGTTAACCTCGTGGCATGTGCAGAATCAAACGGGAGATTCGTGTGCCGATCGACTAAATTGGACCGTTTAGGGCATCTCCAATGACTGACCCGTGAAACGGGCACTGTATTTGTCCGCGGACGCGTCCACGGACAGTGATACGGGAGCCGGCCATCCAATCGTGCTCGCATACATTTCAAAGTGAATTTTAACAAACCGGATGATTTTCACTTAAGTTCGGACATAATTTGCGTAAAACGGGCGATACTTCGTCCATTCAACTAAAACTAAAAAAAAAACTTAAACTAACTTGTAGCGAACGGTGACCTCTTACGCGTGGCTGGCATGGCCAGCGGCACCGCCGTCGCTGTCCGTGCCGCCGTCGTTGTCGTCGTCGTCGTCGTTGCCGTCGGAGTAGTCCTTCCAGCAGCGGAAGGGCGCGGGAGCGCGGCAGCCCTGCCCTGCCGCTGCCTGGCGCTCACGGAAGAGCCGCTCCGCTTCCTCCTGTGCTATGCAGAGGGCCGCCTAGGCCAATGCCACCCTGGCCGGGGTGCTATGGCAGCCTTGCCCCAGCTGGCGACGGCGGAGGTGTTGCTGAACAGCCACTCGTCGCTTATCTTGGCGAGCTCCCCACCGAGACGGTGGCGGCGCCACGCGGCCGTCTTCGCGGTGGTCAGCGAGCGGTCACGGGGCCAGGCCTCCGAGAGGTCGGGGTCTGCGTGGACCCAGGCCGGCGCCTCGTCGGACTTGGCGAATGCCGAGCGGCATGCCGCATTGTGCCGCTCCCATCGCGGCGCCTGCCTCGCCACCACATCTTCCACCGTGACGATGCTCCGCAACAACGAGGAGCCACCACTACCGTGGCCACCGAGGTAGTGGAGGAGGCGCATGTGCGCCTTTGCGATCACCGGCGGAACCTCCTCCTTCATGGCCTTGCCGCGCCAGTCACGGCGCAGCGGTGACACCGGCAGGTCGATGCGGTCGTAATGGCTGTGCGGCGGCGACGCCGACTCCTCCTTCACGCGGCGCCTGATTTGAACGCCACGGTTGTGCGCGGGGGACGCATGCTCCCCTTCCCGCGACAGAGAGGCAGGGACGGCAGCTCCTCCTTCACGCGGTAGCGCGGTGGCAATGCCGGCTCTACCTTGAGGCGGGCTGGCGGCGGCGAGGGCGGTGCCGGACCATGGTACCACAACGACCGATCGATCATGAGATCGATCTGTCACTGGTACTCCTCGTCCGTCGTCGCCGCCTCTGAGAGGAGGCGCGACTACTGCTACGGCTGATCCTCCTCGTCGCCGGAGGAGATGACAATCTGCTCCTTCTCGGAGGAGCCAGCGGCTGTGGAGATCGAGGGGCCCGGAGAGCGACGGCGGCGGCGCCAAGATCTGGAGCCGCCTCCTGCCCCCGCGAAGAACCAGGACTTGGGCATGGCGGAGACGGTTGTCTAGACGACGCCAGAGCGGAGAGGAGCGGAGAGGAAAAGGCCTAGTGCGGTGCAGTGTGGACGGTGCCGGAGCCCTGCTTAAATAGGCGCGGCCAGCCAGGCGAAGGGACCGGAAGCCACGGGAAGCCGGCTTCAAGGTGGCGCAGCGGCCGGAGTAGGCCTCTCGGTTACCGTGTCGGCATTGAAATGGCACAGCCCGCTCGTCCGGTCGCGTCGCTCTGACCAGCATCAATGCCGTGGAGTCACGTCCACTCAGGTGCGGCGCTGACTGGCATGAATGCGCGGCAACCTCTTTGTGTGGAGAGGGTTTTTCGGGCGACGAGGGTTTTGGGTGGGTCCGAGGTGTCGGACGCATACGTGGCAGCGGTCCGGACGCCGCAAAGCCCCCCCCGGTTTGCATCTGGTTTGCGGGAAAACTGACGTTCGGACCGTTCCGCGGACCGATGGGGTACCGCGTTGGATGGCAAAATGTGTCCGGACCGCTCGGCCTGGACCGTTGCGGGCGATTTGAGGGTCCGCGTTGAAGATGCCCTCAGGTATTCTTGATCTCAGAGAATTCTTGAGGGCCTTGCAATTTCAGTGGCCTTGGCAGAAATGGTAGGACTTTGAGAGAACTTAAGTTGGTTTGGGGGATCCCGTGAAATAACTCGGATATAGATCGTTTTTAAACGGCAACCATGATTACGCTCGGGGATGGTGGAAGGGGAAAATTTTGGCACACTCATGGCTAAGGACATCACACCATCCATGTTCACGTTGGTGAAGGACACTCATTCCTGCTTAAGGTAGGCGCTTTTGAACATAGAGTGGGTCGACAAATCGACATGTCTGAGGGGATTGCAATGCAGCACCTTACTGAATTCTACACCCTTTGGTTGTTAGTTGCGAACGTTTGCTTCACGAAGACATAACGGATGACATTGCGTAGAATTTCACCTCTTTAGGTATTTACTCAGTCAAGTGAGCTTACCTCACACATTTTGAAGGGATCAACAGTAGGGCTATGTTCGACCCGGAGGCGTGGAGCAATTCCACACCATCAAAGTGTAAAATCTCCGCTTTGATTTTCATTTAAAATAGGGTTTTGATGGCCGACCGACTACGATGGCGAGGATCGCCAAATTGTGGCACATTCCAACTTTGTAGTTCAGCGTCGTAGTGGACAACTCACATTTCTTTGAAATTCCGGCATTCTTTGAGAGTTTGGAACATGATCCTGGTTCGGCTTGGCCTATTGAAGCTTAAGGGCATCTCCAACAGCAGCCCTATAATAAGGTAGCTGCCCAAAAAAAACCTTTTTTGCATCACTTCGGCCGAAAAATGAGCTCCAACAGCTGTCCTAAACGCAAAAAAATGTGGTCCCATTTTAGGGCTGCCCTAAAAACCAGCTCAAAGTGATGTATATTTGCATCACGCGCGGCCGTGCCCAAACGCAAAAACGGATCGCGTGGCTGGCCAACTGCCATTGAAACTTTCGCGCGCGCAGCCGCACCCGCCTCTGCCTCCCGTGCCGCGGCCCGATTTCGGCTGCCGCCACCACCGCCGTCGTTCTTCCGCCCAGCCCCGGCCCCGCCGCCGCCACCGCCACCTACCACGCCGCTCCAGACGGCCGCGGGCACCGCGCAGGCTAGCCGATTTGAGGTTCGCCGCCGCACCGCATTCCGCAGCGATTCCAGCCTGTCGCTGCCCTCGGCCGCCTGTAATGTCTCTCGCCGCCCCGCAGCAGGCCGCCGGCATGGACTAGTAGCTGCCGAACGGCTGCTGTTGGCCTTGCGGCCGCCGCCACTGAGGTGCGCCGCTTTGCTGCGTCGGCCGTCGTGAACGGCGCAGCGTCGACGTTTTTTGGCTGCCAACTTCACTTGCCGGCGGTTATGAAGCCCTTCCCGATGTCCACGCGGCCGATTCGTCCCGGCACGGTGACCACATAGGCTCCGACGCTCTGCCGGCCGGTTTCCTCCTCCTCGCACTCTAGGTGTTTGAGGAATTGTGTACAAGGTAATTTTTTTGCTTTCTTTATTTTTTGTTGTGGAGAAATGAGTAGATGGTAATTAGAATTATTGCATTGTAGATGAGTTCAAGTGATTCGTGTTCTCCATGCGATGATTCCTCATCCGAAGAGGAATATGATATGACCGAAGAGGATGACATTGCCTTGATCTTGATGATGCACAAGAACAAGAAGCCGAAGCATGGTAGTTCCGTTTACGGACGTGAGGTGATTCGGAGGGATAGGCAAGAGGCGCACGCTAGGGTTCATCTCCAACGAATCCAGAGCGATGCTTTCGCCGCCGGTTTAGGATGTCTTCGGATTTGTTCCTTCACATTGCCAACTGTGTGAAGCAACATGATCGGACTTTTGAGAAGAGGAGGAATTGCACCGGCACTTTTGGACATAGCACCATCCAGAAGGTGACTGCCGCATTGCGCATGATGGCATATGGTGTTCTGGCTAATTTCAATGATGATAACTTGACAATGGGAGAGAGCACTTCAATCTATTATGTCAAGCGATTTGCAAAGGCGGTGGTTGAGGTGTTCGGGCCAGAGTATTTGAGAGCACGCAATGCTCAGGACACAGCGAGACTTTGCACTGTGGAGACCAAGGTTTCTTTTTCGGATACCCTTTTTTTTTGGAGGAAGCCGGAAGAACCAGTTTTCGGAATATCTCAGAAATCTCGGTATTTTACCTTCCGAAAAATTCAAATTTGTTCGAATTTTAAAATATTTGGTGTTGAAAAATAAAAAAACAGTGACTCCTTGTTCCGCACGTAGCCGTGCTTGTCGCAGTGGTCCGTCCACGTTGTTGCTTCCCCGGAGTCTCGGCTCGAATCCTCCCCACCACGCGTTCCTTTTTTGCCCTCGTATTAGACAGATACGCAGCGCAAAACAGGTCGGCGAAAGGAGCGATTCAAATTAGTTTGAAGAAAGGGCCAGTTACCACCGCGCCAAGGCCTGCAGTATGTAAATATTACCATACATATCTTCTTTGACCCGATACAACGTTTAAATTCAAATTCTTTTGAAATTTTCGGATGCTAACAGTAATTCTCGGGAGGGAACCAAACTGCCGGTAACCAGTCGGTTTCCGGAAATACCGACCGGAAAAAAAAAACCTTGGTGGAGACTCAGATTGCTAAGTACCGAGTGGAAGGTTTGGCATTTACTGGGGGGGTTTGGTGTAGGGTGTAGCGGTAGAAGTGGGGGACTCTGCATTTACTGGTCCAACCCAATGAAGCTGAAGATCCGAAACTTCTCAAAATATCACATTGATGCAGTAGAGGATGGAGAGAAAGGGACGTGGAGAATGACGTGTTTATATGGAGAAGCAAATTGTGCACTCAGGTATCAAACTTGGGATATGATGCGGTTCTTGAGGGCAGAGATGGATATGCCATGGATGTGCCTTGGGGGCTTCAATGAAGTTCTGAGACCGGAAGAGCAATTTGGCCTGATCGAGATGCACAGCAAATTAATGATTTTGGGGAGGTGGTGGACTTCTGTGGTCTTTGTGACCTTGGTTACACTGGTTTAGATTGGACCTTTGAACGAAATATAACAATGGACAATTTTGTCGGGTTCGCCCTGATAGAGTTTTGGCTATGGCGAGTTGGTGTGCTCTGTTTCCCCTTGCATCTATTGAACACTTGACAGCTACAAAATCAGATTACTCGCCTATACTTCTGCTCAATGAGATGGAAGCGGGGAATAGGAGAATTGCTTTGCGAAAGCTGTTCCGTTACGAATGTATGTGGGAATGGCATGAGCAGTTAAAAGGAGTGGTGCAGTTGGCGTGGCAGAGGCAGAACGGTTGTACAGCAGGAGACTTATGTGCGAAGCTAAAATCAATGGCAGGATCGGTGATGATTTGGAGTAAGGGGAGGGCTCGTTTGGGAAGTCAGTTCTGAACTCTTGAGACTTGAGAAGGAAACTTCAGGAGTTGAGACTTGAGAGCACTGCCTACACGGGTGGGGTCAAGTTATGAGGAAATTAAAGTTGAACACTCCTGCCGCCCTCAGCCCAGCCCGCTCCAGCCCCCTCCTCCCTTCGGAGATGGCACCGGCGTGACCTGGGTCGCGGAGCTGCAGGGATGTCGCTGGGGATGGCGACAAGGATGAGGGGGCCCTACAGCCGCCGATGGAAGGGTTTAGCAACACTCGATTCTTTCATCAGAAGGCAAGTGGTCGTGATAAGAAAAACAAGAGTTTGACTTGAGAAACCGGATGGATATTTTTGTGAAAATCCGGGGGAGCTAGATGGTATGGCGAGAATTTTCGTCGAACAGCTTTATCATGAGGAAGAAACTATGGGCATTGAGGAAGTGCTATCTCATGTGCCACGGAAAGTTCTTGATGATATGAACATGCTGTTAAGTAAGCCGTATGAGGCTGAGGAGGTGAAGACATTTCTGTTCCAAATATATCCGACCAAGTCCCTAGGGCCGGATGGATTTCCTGCCCATTTTTACCAATGGCATTGGGATGTATGTGGAGAAGATGTCACAGCAGTGGTTTCACATTTGCTGAATGGAGATGCTTTTGAGGAGGTAAACATGATGTTCGTTGTTTTAATCCCAAAGGTTCAGAACCCAGCCTCTTTAACTCAATTTCGGCCAATATTAGTCTGTCCAACGTGGTATACAAGATTGCATTGAAAGTTGTCGCAAATAAATTGAAGTAAATACTCCCCGAGATTATTTCTGAACAGCAATCATTGTTTGTCCCTGGTCGTTTGATCACGGACAATGTTACTTCTGCCTATGAATGTTTGCATTCCATGACTAGAAGCAAAAAGAGGTCGCATTGTGCCTTGAAGTTAGATATGATGAAGGCTTATAATAGAGTTGATTGGGCCTATCTTTGGGCAATTATGCTAAAGTTTGGATTTACTTCAAGATGGGGGGACTTGGTGATGCAATGTGTATCATTTGTTTCATTTTCTGTGTTATTCAATGGCGGATCAGCTGAAGAATTTATGCCAACGCGAGGGATCAGACAGGGCGATCCAATTTCCCCTTAATTATTTCTGTTAGCAGCAGAGGGTTTGTCTTATCTGTTGAACTCAGGAGTGCAGGATGATGTGGCAGTAGTGCAGGCAGCAGCCACGACTCCTATAGTTAATCATCTACCAGCTTACTGAATTGATGCTTTCAGATACTTCAGAAGATGCTGCACTATGGTTGTCGAATATGAGGGAAGGGAGAAGAATTTGTTAAGATCCCGATCACTCTTTGGGCCATTTGGTGGGCTTGAAGAAAGGCTATACATGAAGATGAGTACCAAAGCCCTCACTCAACCTATACCTTTAGTACAAGGTTCTTTGATAATCTTGAGCTGAAAGTTCAGAAACAGAAGCAGAATGGGCAGTTGGGTGCAGGTCGACAATCAGGCCCAAGATTTTGGACTCCACCAGAGCATGGTATGTGCAAGATACAAGTGGATAGAGGAATCTCACGCTCAGATAGTATAGGAGCTGCAAGTGCAGTCCGTGGAGATGAAACCTGGCTGTTTTTGGGTGCTTCAGCTGTTGTTTTCAGTGGACTGATAGAACTGACTGTTCTAGAGGCTGCGGCATGTAGCGAAGGTCTTTCTCTTGCTACAGTGAAAGTCTTTCTCTTGCTGCAGACCTATATGTCAACAGAGTTCACCTGATTTCTGACTGTCTCAGAATTATTAAAGCCCTCAAGAATCCAGACCTGAGCAAGTACAGTATGGTCCTGAAGGATGTTGCAGTCAAGAAGCAGCAGTTCCAGCAGGTGCAATTCAACCACGACATCATGTAATTTTGGTTTCGACATGTTTACCGTCGGTTCTCTCAATCCAGCACTTTCTTCAGCTCGTGAACAAGCAGTGCAGATCCCTATCTACTGGGCAATATTTTATGCACCTTGTAGCTAATTGAGTTCATGGAGATGTGCCCTCCGTGCAATCTCTGCATGCAACTGCATAAGTAGCCAATAAAGTATGTGTGTATAGTGTTAGAATATTAGGCAAGTTCATGAGTAATTCCAGTAAATAATTCATGACTAAAACAGAAACTAGCATGAATATGTCGAACATACTAGACGTACTAAACAGCATGAACATCATCATCGAACATGCAACAGCAACCATATTAAGAGATTGGATCAGATGACAGCGCACGTATTGATTGTTTGTAGATGCCTCCGTTGCTGCTGGTATGATGTTGCTGTGGTGACGACCTGATGCAGATGGCGCCGGAGACGACGATGAGTACCGCCGCCTGACTTGGAGGGAAGACGACCGTGGTGACGGATGATGAGCAATCGCGCAAAGTGCTTCCCAAAAACTTATTCGTCCTCTCCCGGTGCAGGATCACAAGGATGGGAGGTTCCAGAGACCTGCTCTCCCGCTCGCCAGTGCACGCCGGCGTTCGGGATGGAGTAGACTACGGTGCCGACGGAAGCAGAGAGAGGGGGCAAAACCCTAGGTTGATTTCTGTGTGTCTTTGGTCGTGGCCGGTAAGTTGTATATATAGGAGAACCATAGACGGTATCGTGTCGCGATCATGATTTCAAACCGACTTGGTTTCCAAGTCGTAAACTTACCAGACAAGAAACAATCAACTTGTCTGCGAAGACATCAAAAAATTAAAAGGCAAAAGGACGCCGCGCCCCTGAAAGGGCACGGACCGGATTTCGGCGGACCATTCACGCGCATGTCGCACACCCGCACCGCCCGCCCGCCGCGACCCCGGCATTGGCCCGAGCCAAGGCAGGCGAGAGCACGCGTGTGGTCTTCTCTTTCTCTCCTCAACACATCAGTTAGTGTGATTGGCAGAACCCACTATATAAAGAGGTCTCACACCTCCTCAACTTCCAAGGTGGGACTAAACTTTAGAACCACCACTAGCCATTTTATACATGAGTCAATTTGAGATTTCAGAAATTGTACATGGGCCTAGCCCATTATTTCCAACATATAGCACATATTCTACACAAGCATAATTCACAAATTGAAAAGACATAACCAACACTGTAGGCCAAGAATGGAATCCACAAGACTAACGAGTACCACCGAATTACTTATCATCAATGGTAAAAAGCTTTTACCATCCCCGTCAATTCAAGGTTGACATTTATGTACAAGACAAAAGAACACCAAAGACAATGGGAAAAAGAACCACATATTTCATGGCTACCAGGTATTCAGGTATGACAATTATCATTCCCTTCCAAACGTTATTGATCATGTACAAGAAACTAGTTGTATTTGTATGTTCCAAGATTTTTCTAATCACATGCCCAATTTGATTATTAAAAAAAATAGAAGCAGAAGCTGTAGGGATTAAACTAAAAAAATGGATAGTCTCCAATCACCTAACCACTTCACGAGTTTTTTTTTCCGAATGGTTTGGGTGGTGTGGTTGGGGGGGGGGGGGGGGGGGGGGGGGGGGGGGGGGGGGGGGCTGGTGTTCCCCACCTGAATATCATTGAAAGGACATGAAAGCAAGCGGTTTAGATTACACAATGTTCAGGAAATCAGTAACTGTTAGCTGCTCAGTCAGCTTGGGATTAGCAATTAATCGGTGAATCGGCCTATTAACTGGATTAATCGGTCAACCATTAATCGGTAGATTAAACAGGAACCTGCCAACGTATATCTAGTTTTTTGTTGTATTATACCATACTTCCTTGCTCCCAGCTATGTAATATACCAAAATATTATACTCTAGGCATATAAAAAATATAGACAAGAGGTAAATTTGATAATTCTATGCATCCAAACCTGCAAAATCTTAAAATTTCAAATTATCAATAAAACTTTTAAACTTGTCCACATACTTGTCAACATACAACCACACAATTTGCTACAAATAACAAACCAACACAACGTTTCTATCCACTAATCTACAAATTTGCAATCTGTAATCTAATAATCTATGAATGTCGGATTCTCCACTGGGTGAGAGGAAGAAGATGGTAGTACCTTGCTTGCTGGTGATGCCATGGAGGAAGGGGTTGGGCAGCTATAGGGAGGGGTTGGGGATGAGCCAATGGTTTGGGCGATGTGGAGTAACGCATAGGAGAGTATGGGGAGTAGGCAACCAGAGGGAATGGGGACCAGTCAGGAGACCGAGAGTGGTGGGGCTGATGGAACTTGGAGGTGTAGCATGGTGGCTGGCACCGACGATGACCTGGCTAGCCACCATCTAAGTTGGGAGGGGATGAGAGGAGTAGGAGGGGCTGTGTGGAGGGCCAAACCCTAGCTATTGAGGAGCAGGAGGTGGCTGGGATAGGTTATGGTTCAAAAATTTGGGCTTTGGTTGCCGACCATTTAATGGGCCAGACGCGATTAATCGGTCTAACAGGTCAGGTAATCGGCCAGGCAAGTTAACGTGATGAATATGTGCTATTCGATTCAACCACCCTATGAGTACCGATTAACTGGCCCGATAACTAATTAATCGGCTGAATTCTTTAACAGTGAGATTACAAAGCAGGGGAATAGGGAGGAGGGAATTTTCAGCATGGATTCCAAAGAGGGGGCTAGGCGCCATTTCAAAGCCTCGGCATCACCGTGATCATCACGGTGCGGAGGCATAGTTGCCACAACGCGGTGTCATCAAGACATAGTTGTTCACACATCAACACATCACCGTGTACCCTCGACGCGCGGGGTGATGCACCGCAACTCAGGTCGAAGGAGACACGGCCGGAAAGGTGGTGCGCAAGTAATCTGGCGGGCGCTTTCGTAGGCCCAAAACCCCGCTCGCCCGGGAGGGACCCTGTCAGGGCGCGTGGCAGCTATGGGCTGCCCTAGGTCGACATGATCGCCCCTAGGGCTTCGTGGATCGCTGCTCTCCAACACGAAGAACCAATGAAGAACGAGGAGAAGAAAAACAAAGGGAGAAGGTAAGGGTAAAGGTAAAAAGTGGTAGACTGATAGATCGATTGTGTGTTGTTCAATTGGCCATCGTGTCTTATCTATTCATGAGGCGGCTGGACTTCCCGTACAAGAAAAGGACTCCAAATCCCGTTCAAATCTTTCCATAATTTACCGAACTCAGATTTAGGTAGGTCTGAGACAACAGTTTGGTTTTTGGGTCCTACTGCCCACAAATAGCCTCGGATGGGGATGAACCCAAAAGCAAATTTATCCATTTCAACAAGAAGAACGACTTTCGTGTTGAACATTTTTTGATTCAAGACCATCTTGTGGGACGAATCACTCGCGCAAAACAGGTGACAACTCGCCCTATCCATCAGACATTGGTTATATGGGTGTCTGGTGCCATGGGCCACTTTTTACTCACGGTCGGGCCGCACTGCGCTCGCTGTAACTTTTGTATATGATCTCGGATTGAGATGATTCAAATATCAAAATAAATCGCCTCGATGAGATGAAGACATTCCATGCAGAACGCCTTTTCATCTGAGGTCATCTTGGAGGCGTAATAGGCCGAACAGTACTCCAAATACCAAATCTCAGTAATTCGAGCACAGCTTCGGCCCCCCAAGATGAGATCGGATGGCAATGACCCAAACATCAAGGTTGTTCGTTTTGATACGGAACTTTTTCATATTGTAAACTTTTTCATTTGAGGCCATCTTCATTACGTTTTCTGCCGTGCCAAAAATTGGTATAAATACAAGCATATCTGAAATTGTCATAACCTTCGCATTAGGGCTTCGTTTGGACCAGCTTTATATCTATTTCGATCTTCTCCGAGAGAGCCATCCCATGGTGACTTTCAATCATAAATTTGACTTCATCTTGCGATAGCTTCAAGCCACTCTTTAGGATCATGCCACTTTTGAGTGTCAACACATGCCCCCCTGTTTTTTTGGCAAAGCTTGCGTGCCAAAAAATAACTTGTATAATTCTTGTTCTAAAGATGATGTAAACACTCCATCGGCTATTTTATATACTTAGGACGATAAGTCTATATCGGCTATTGCTTGTTTGAACTTCTTGATGCAAACTTGAGTGAAATCTTCTCAAGTCTTTGCTTAGTTTTAATCCAAGCACTTGAAAAGAATACCATTAACACCCCGGTGATAAAGTTCCATATATCAATATGCATCTCAAAGCCATCTGCCGAACCATCTTGTTCACCCTTCTGCTAGTTTCTTGTATATAATCAATAATGAGCTTTCTTCAATCCTTGCTCTCACCTGCACAAAAATTTTCATTAGTGGCCGGAGTGATGGGCTCCAGTTCATCCTTACCTATGTTGGAGAGGCCAAGCATCGGCTATTGATAGATATGCAATACACCATGATTAACATGGTAGCCAGATTCCTGTTGTGCCAACTCATTTGCTCTCAAATTTTCATGTCTAGATATCTGAGCAATACTAAAGCAAACCAAGGTGAAAATTACCTCTAGACATGCCTCAAGATAAATAATAAGTGATTCATTGAAACACTAAAAAATCCTTGGATATTTGTTGCACTACTAACAACGAATCATCAAAAGCGTTATAGCAACCGAAAGCCCCAAACCGACTAATAATGCATATTCGGCTTTGATTATTTGTGAAAAAATATTTTAACCGGCATGAGGCTTCAAAAATATCATCATAAGGAGATATATAAACAACACCAACACGTTGGCCATTGCTACAAACTGAACCATCAAAACATAATCTCCATGGTACTAGAGAGACAAGGCTAATTTCAATAGTATGCATGTCATCAATCTGGTAATCAATAATGAAACCAACAATGATTTGGCCTCTCATAGATTTCAAAGATTCATAGTCCAAATCGTTATCAATCAAAGCATAAGCCCACTTGCCAATTCTACAACTATGAATTGGCAACATATCTTCAATGGCATCGGTTTGACAAGCAACTATGCAATCACTATATAATAAATAAATAGCGTGTCAACTTTGGGCAAGCATAGTTTTCAATGAATGTGTACCTTGTCTCGATAGCCAATCTGACTAAGGATAAGTTAAAATACCACACCGGCCATGCTTAGATATATTCTTAGGGCGATAGATAACTATCGGCCATTACCACAAGGTTCATGTAAACTTCATCGACCAAAGCATGTATAGCTGAAATAAATAAATGAAATAACAAATCAAGTATTTCAGCCCTTTGGATCAACAACAAAATTGTAGCTGATCGAATGTATAATGATTTGGTAATATCCTTTCATGACGTAAGAAATCGTATTGCATCCATGGATCGAAATAAGCCAATGGAGGATAACCAATCGTACCTAGGGATGAATTGCATGGCATATGCATAAATTGCATGGTTGAAGAATATGAATGATGTGCCAACCGAAGATTATGTTGGGCAGACGCAAACCTTCGGCTTAGTTGTTTATCGCTTCCATTCTTCTCCTTTATTTTTGTTGCACTTCTTGAAACAAAAGCTTGCACATCATTCTTGTTTGACCGCTTCCCTTAGGAACCCATGCCAAGTTGTTCTTTTCAAGTTCTTGTGCACTAAGCTTTTATAATCTTTTATTTTGTGAAATTGATAAGCCGATTGGGTACCTCGGCCGTGATTCTGTTTCAACCAACGATAATTTTTTTCCGACATTGTGCACTCTCAACTCCTCTAGTTCAGATTTGGCATCTTTATTTTCAACAATTGATTGATGCACTTCTTTGCCTGTAGTAGCCAATGTTAACACTTTAATTGGCTCTTCATCATTTGAAACTAAATCTAAAGTAGCACACATATGACCATCTTCCTTGACGCGATAAACTTGCTGGACCACCTCCTTCTTCTTTCTTGAGCTCCGGACTGATTCCTTTTTATTAAAACGATGTTTAACATATGATTGTTCATTGAATGTTGGTCTTCTTGGATTTCCATTATCTTGGTGAGATGGTCTAAAATAAGATGGAGAATGTGCCCTTGAATCATACCTGTCCCATGATGAGTATGTATAAATATTAACATAGGGAGGTATCCATGGCATTGGCATTCGTGGTCCAAAAGGAGGATATGAATATGCTGCATTAAAATTCTCCTTTTGCCAATACCGGTCTTCAAACTTGCGCCTTGGGGATGATCTCGATGCTTTTGCACTATTTGGACGATAAGCACCTTTTGCTTCACTCGCCTTATGATATTTATCTAATAATTGTGTGAAAGTGAATTTTGATTTCTTGTGCTTGTGCTTATTGCGGCCTTTGTCTTCTTTGGCTTTGGTTGCAGCAATCTTTGAATTTCCTTACTACCCCCAGTACTCGGCGTCTTCATTGTAACTTTGATGGAATTCTCAATCTCAATAATATTTTAATCGTGCTCCTGAATAATTTCTTCATCTGAAAGCTTGATTCCATCTTCTACATTTTTTACCTTCTCATCAATAAATGAATCAGCTTGAGGTAGTGGATGCAATAGATTTTTGCCATCACGACCAATAGGAATAGACCGGTCATCCACTTGCGTTCCAACAAATTTCAATCGTCCTTTATCAATGGCCGGTCGTACTATTCGATGAAACATATTGCAATTCTCAATATTATGCTCGAACGAATTATGAACTTGCAATACATTTGTCCTTGAACTGATGGCTCATCATGGTGATAAAAAATTCTAATATAATCATTCCTCAACAATATATCAAAGATATGATCACACATGCTCAGATCGAAGTTATAATTGTCAATATTTAGCCAATGTTGTGTAAGAGATATGCCCTAGAGGCAAAAATAAATGTTATTATTTATCTCCATGTTCGTAATTATGTTTATATTCTATGCTATAACTGCTGTGGTTCTCGAGTCTGCAGTAACCACGTGGATCAGAGGAAAACTCATATGCATGTGTGGAATAATAAACGGTAAAATATATCCCTAGTCTAGCCTCTAAGACTAGCTCGAGTGTTGCATGATGATTACGTTTTCCTAATCATGGGTATGTCTATGCCGGCAACTTTGAGGACAGAATGTTAGAAGAACACTTGTGTTGAATCGACACAATTGATGCTATGCTATGAGATACATTCATCATAAGTTGATGGTATATAACACCGAGAAAGTTAACGTTTGCATAATTCCTTAGACCATGAGAGTATAGAGTTCCTTCACACTTGCTTCATTAACTTTGGGGTTTGTTAAACGTCATTCGTAAAAGGGTGGCTATTACAGCGGCTTACGGGTTCATGGAAAAGTATGACAAGTAACTAGTTAGCTCAAATTGGGTTTGCTCCTCTGATGATGAAGAGATATTCTTTGGGCCCTCTCGGTGTTATGGAATCCATCATCATCTGGCCAGACACAGCATGATTTGATCAGGGGGATGCCGGAACACTGGAACGAGAAAAGAGAACAAGACCGGTAACGAGGAGACTGGTATAGTGGACAAAGTTGTTAATCCATGGGGATGCTGATAAATCTCACCTCAGGTTTTTGTAACATATCGCGAAGCAACAGGAATATCACATGTTAACTGCAGGTTCACTCGAATAATTATTCGTGTGGGTATAGGGGTCAATATGGATGTCCACGGTTCCGCTAGTGATCATTGATCGGAAAGTGTTCCGGTCATGTCTATACTTCACCGAACCTACGGGGTCACACACTTAAGGGTCATCTATCTGCTAAATACTAGACAAGGAGTCTGAGAGAAAGTCACCGGAAAAGTCTCAAAGACGACGGAAAAGTTCCGGAGAGAAAACCGGAAGTGTTTTGGAGCTAACGGAATTGTTTCCGAGAAAACAAAAATGTTTTGGAATAAAACCATCATACCAGAAATGTTTTGGAACATGCCCAGAATAATTTTAGTGGGTGCCGAAAATGTTCTAGGACCTTCCAGAATTTTTTCGGAAGAAACGGTCATGGAAAACATCTTGTCCCAGCGTGAGGTGACAAGATCCCACAAATCGTGGGCTGTTTTGTTGGGGGCACCCCCTTTGGGAGGCAACCCCCTTTTGGTGTCTTTTTGGAAGGGGAACATCCCCCTTTTGTGGGGAAGTGTTTGGTGGGAGGTGGGGCCCCCCATGTCGGGGACATGAGTGGGGGCGCCATGGGTGGAAAAGCCCCCATGTGGGGCTTTTCTCCACTTTTGGTGGGTGGCTTTTTGGCTGAAATTTTCAGCCACCACCACCCCTCCTCCCCTATAAATAGAGGTGGAGAGGAGCTCTCCACCTCACCCCAACTCTCCCAACACAAGGCATGCATGATCTGCCATTTCTCTCTCCCTCACATGAAATAGTTTCGTAGTGCCGAAAGGCTGTCTAGTTTCCGGTCGGGATTGGCTCTGGGCGGCGAAGGCCTGCTGGATTGGTGACACCGTATGTGTGCAACAAAGTAGAGAGGTCATACATTTGATCGTATATCCGAGGGACTATTTGAGGGGCCTCCCGAAGGGCTGTCCGAGGGACCGTCCGAGAAATTGTTCGAGGGCCTCCCGAAGGGCTGTCCGAGGAGCTGTCCGAGGGAGAAAATTCTCGCCGTTGGGAGGTTGTAAATTCCTAGCTACGGGATCTACATCTATGATCTTTGCAAACTCTATTTCTGCTGTGCTATGAGTTGGTAATGATTAGATCAAAACCTTGTATGCATCTTCATAGTGGTCCTGGGCTGGTGTGTAGGATGGAATTTTTTTGTTTTCTGTCGCGTTCCCCTACAGTGGCATCATGAGCCGTGCTATGCGTAGATGCAGGTTTCGATCTAGAATATATGAGATGTAGGGGTATTGCATAATATAATTTTGTAGTAGATCAGATCTATTGCGAAAAATTATTTATGCGGGTAGCAGATAAAATCTATTACCCGATGTTCTTGTTGCTTCCCTTGAATTTGTGTAGTCCTGATCTTGACAGCATGGTGGAATCTTTTGTAACAAAGTTCTGGCAATCCGTGATCCTTCTATGCGGCTCCTAATTATACTGGTTGTATATCAACGAAATGCTTCAGTTCTTTGGGTTCCGCCATAGTTAAGAAAGATGGATGTTTCACAGACTGAAGGGCAATGCAGATATGATCTGCATGGGGTTTTTTGCGGATGACAAAGTTTAGTATGGGGGGGGGGCTTGAGATTTTATTATCTCGTGTTTCATATGCCCCGCAAAGTTAATCTATCGACTTGAATAATCATACTTGATAATCAATGTTGGTAGCTACGGTTTAAGTCAAAACAATAGAAGACACAAAAAATAAAATTTTGCATAAACCGATTAGAGATGTCTAACTTGGTTTTGTAGGATGACATGAGATGTGGTATAGTCTTTGTCATATTTAATTTGATTATGTATGAGATGACCATATGATGTAATATTTAACATGACCTGCGTGTCATGATTTTGCATGATGGCTGGAGCCATATGATTGTCACTTTAAATGACATGCATGTCAATCTTGATGTAATGCATCTATTTTATTAGCTCTAGAGATAGCAATATTATTTGATGCATACACAAGGCGGTGACGAGCTCTGTGAAGGTGCACACTGACAGAAAAGCCGAAGACGGAGAAAAAGAAAGAAACAGGCCTTGGCAGAAAAGTTCTGCCATGGCAGCAGTTTTTGAAACTGCGGCCACAACAATGTTTTTTGGATTTTCGCGAAGACGATGAATCTTTCTGCGAAAGATGGGGCTATACCATATCATGCTATTATGAATTGCCTGAGATGTTTATCCCTTGTTTTGCACCCTTTTTATTGCGTGGAGTCACTTTTATTACGGTGATCTCTCACATAAAATATCAAGTAGTTAGTGTTCACCCAAGTGTAGCACCGTCTGAAATATGTGTCTTTTCGGGGTGCGCCATGTCAACATGGGTATGAACGAATTGAGAAGTATGAGGTGGGTGAAGGTCAGACCTCACAATGAGATCACTTGGTTGTCTTGACGTTCATGGTAGGAACGTCCTGAGCTCGGAACACGCCCATCGAAAGATGAACAAGAGTCACATAGAGATGTGATTGGCAAGTTGGCCTACCGGTTGAGATTTTCATCATCAGTGATGCTAACATCAATGGCGAACAATTGATAGGTGGGTCTTGTATCTCTCACAATCAATTATGAGAGATATTGATTTGAGTGGAAGCGTACCTTAGAATTAATTATTTAATTCTTAGTGCAAATAATTATGAACATTGTCTAATAGTTGTAGCATATTGGCTCGCGTTTCCACCTTCCCTATTAAAATTGAATAGCTATTATTTATTTGGTTAAAACTTTACAATTGGTAACGTAATGTGAGGATTGTCCTCAAAAGTGCCGAGAAGGACTTTGTCCTATCGGATGCTTTCGGTATTGTCCCGCTAATGCTATGGATAATGTGACTCTCGTCCTTCGATCCAAAAGCTAGAATTCCGTTACAGCCAAGTGCAATATGTTTGCTTCCATGTGACCCGAACTTCAAATGTTTGGGATAGTTATGTGATATTCATGGATCTAAAAATTAGTTTCAGATAAAAACAAAGGCTAAAAGATATGAGATATCCAAAGCAATGTTTGTTTGTAAAGTATTAGTGAAGTGTTTACTATGCATTAGACTGATAGGAGAGGGATCCAGAAGAACACCTGTCATGTGATGAAGGTGAATAAAAGCAACAACTTAAAGAGAAAGGAGATGTCCAAAGGGTGTCAGTGAGATTCACACGCCTAGGAAGTCTGGGGGTGATGCCACTCTTAAAGTTGGGTGCTTCTTCTGAGAGAAGGAGAAATATTGAAAGTAAAACTGTTAGAAGTATAAAGGCAGGGAAACAAGATTGGAATGTCCAGCTCACGTATGAATGTCATATGAGTTATAGATGTTTAGGAGGCTGGTCAAAGAAGTAATTCTTGGGAATTGAGATTAAACTGTTAGTTGATGATTCTTGGGCGTTATGATTAAAAGTTGATCACAAGGATACCCGTTTGATTGCATTCTGTTTTAACTCGATGCAAGAACTACTACAGCCTAAATGACTAGCCAGTAATGAGGTTTAGATATGCGCTGGGAACATAGTAAAAGTTACTATACCTTCTAATGGTGTATTACCTTTGTATTTATTTCATAATTCATTTTAGAGCTTTATACTCTCTAGCCCGTTGCATGAAGTATGTTGCAAGGAGGTTGTTCATAATAGAACAAATTGTTGTTTGGTGTTATGAATAACATAAGGGCCATGCTTCCATCATGGATGGGATGTATATTATGAACATTGATAATGATATGATACATCCATAACATTGACGCTAAAATGTCGCAAGACTAAAAGAATACCACATGTGTGTGGCACTGCATTTGGTCACACTGGAGAAACCCGCATGGATAAATTCCATTATGATGGATTTTGAAGTCATTTGATTATGAATCATCTGACACTGCAACTTTCATTTGAAAAGTGAAGTGATTGAAATACCGTTCACAGGCCATCAGGTCCGAGCAATGAACTTATTGGTGATCATACATTTTGATGTGCGTAGTCCGATAAATGTAGTTCCTAGCTATGGATTTGTCTATCTTCAGAAATGACTCAAGTAGATATATGGATATTTAACTTTTGAGACATAAGTCTAGATCTTTTGAAATCATTCAAAACATTTTCAAAATGAAGTAGAAATTATTGTAACAAGAAAATTATGTTTCTGCAATTAGATTGCGGAAAGGAATATTTGAGTTACAAGTTTAGCGAATGTTTGATGAGTTGTGAAAAGAGTTTCATAACTTACACCTCCCGAAACATCACTGTGAGTGGAATGTCCGTGAAGATGTAATCAAACCATTTATGACATGGTAAGATCAAAGATGATATAAATTTTCCATTATCATTTTTAAAGTAATGCCTTAGAGACTGCAGCTTTTACACTGAAAAGAGCGCCATCAGATCTGTTGAAATGACACCATGGTATGGTATGCCCAAACATGTTATGTTTTTTTTCACATTGGGAATATGGGGCTTGTGTAAAGTATTTTACAAACCTGTTCCAAATCAGACAAGTGCTACTTTGTAGGTTATCCCAAATTATTGGGTATTCCTCCATCAATATACCGAGGCAAAAGGTTTGCCACAAAAAGCGGTATGATTTTGAAGAAAATGGTTCTTGAAAAAGGAGAGTGGGAGGACAGTGCAACTCGATGAGATAACAGTATCTTCATCATCAGGTCAAGGGAAAGAAACATTGGAAGTAATTTCCGAGTTTTCTACTACGACTGATACGGAAGTCTCTACATGAGATGTATGGACTTCGGTCGAACTTGCAGCTGAACCACGTCGGTAAAACTCGTGCAAACCTCTCGGGTGCGCAAATGAGATATTGTTGTTAGACAACAGTATACCTACGATAATCAAGGAAGTGATGATGGGCCCTGACTTCGGAATTGGCTAAATGCCAATATAATCCAAGATAGTATCCATATAAATGATTCAAGATTAGATCTTGATAAACCCTCCGGAAGACTTAGAGTTTAACGAATATTAATGGAACTATAAACTGATGTGGATAAAAATAATTTATCCATAAAGCTTGACTTGTTGCAATAACAAATTCAAGGAGTTGACTATGATGAGATTGTCTCACTGTAGAGATGCTTAAAGTCAGTTCGGGTTAAACCAGCAGTTAATACATATTTCAATGATGAGATATGATAAATGGATGCCAAAAGGATTTCCATAAGATGGAAAAACAAACAAGGACTTGTAAGTGATACAGTCCAAAGTGTTTTGTCGATCCAGAGGATGCTAGTGAGTGTGAAAATTCAGAGTTCCAGCAATGGACAGAAGAGAGGATAATAGAGTTGGAATCTTCATTTTGATCAAATAGTCAAAAGAGTTTGATTTCATCAATGGATAGCGAAGATGCTTGTGGTTACAAGAAAGTAACTGGGAGCATAATAATATTTCTAAAACCTTGTGTACTTGACACATTGTTGATTAGAAATAATATAAATTTCTTGGCACGAATTAGGAATTTGTTAAAAAATAGTTTTTCGATGAAGTGCTTGGGCTACGTAGCCTCGATATTAGGCATAATTATCTATGGAGATAGAATTACCAAAGAGGGCTAAGCCAAAATATATATTGACAAGATGCTAAAAGGTTTTAACATGAGAACGCCAATGAGTGATTCTTGCCGAAGTCACATGGAAAGAGTTTTAGCAAGACTCGGTGTCCTAAAATACTGATGAGCAACGTACATGACTGAGATTCCACACACTTCTGTGTTTGGATTAATCATGTGTTCCATAGTATGTAAAACAACCAGATATGTCCAGTATATGTAAAACAACCAGATATGTCCAGTACTCCAAATTAGCTGCGAGTAAGATACCAAAGTGATCAAAGTGTTGATCATAGGACAACAGGGGAAAATATCATTTAGTACGAAAGTGGCACTGATGACATGTTTTCTCGCAAGCGAAGATTATGAAGTGTTCACTGTAAAGAGTTACATCGATACAGTCTTCATCAAATGATCCAAGCGATTTTTGAGTTAAATTAAGGGTTTTTTCTGATACACAACATGGTGGCACAGTGAGTTGGAATTGTTCAAAACAAGTTACTGTGGCTAATTCTATAACAGAGGCTAAGTATGTTGCCGCTTTAGAAGTGACAAAGAAGATGTTGAATCATACTGTTCATTCATGAACTTAGTATGGTTCCAAGTTGGCTTTGGTCAATGGAACACTATTGAGATAGATGCTCCATAGCATAGTCTGAAGAATCAAGGTTCGACCAGTGATTCACATATATGCAAAGCCGAGTCCACACAAAAGATGAATTTTATGAAAGCATGAAAATGCGAGGATATGCAAAGATACACACGGACCTTAAGTTGTCAGATCCGTTGGAGAAAGACTATACCACAAGCGAAGCATATTTTACACCGGCATGCCATAGGTGTAAACTGCATTAGCATTGACTAGATTATTGACTCTAGTGCAAGTGGGAGTCTGTAGGAGATATGCCCTAGAGGCAATAATAAATGTTATTATTTATCTTCATGTTCGTAATTATGTTTATATTCCGTGCTATAACTGTTGTGGTTCTCGAGTCTGCAATAACCACGAGGTTCGGAGGAAAACTCATATGCACGTGTGGAATAATGAACGGTAAAATGTATTCCTAGTCTGGCCTCTAAGACTATCTCGAGTGTTGCATGATGATTACATTTTTCTAGTCATGGGCATGTCTATGCCGGCAACTTTGATGACACAGTGTTAGAAGAACACTTGTGTTGAATCAACCCAATTGATGTTATGCTATGAGATACATTCGTCATAAGTTGATGGTAGATAACATAGAGAAAGTTAATGTTTGCATAGTTCCTTCATACTTGCTTCATGGACTTGGGGGTTTGTTAAACGTCATCTGTAAAAGGGTGGCTATTACTGCGGCTTACGAGTTCATGGAAAAGTATGACAAGTAACAAGATAGCTCAAGATTGGGATTTGCTCCTATGACGATGGAGAGATTTTCTTTGGGCCCTCTCGGTGTTACGGAATCGATCATTGTCTGACTAGACACAGCATGATTTGATCACGGGGATGCCGGAACACAGGAACGAGAAAAGAGAACAAAACCGGTAACGGAAAAATTGGCATAGTGGACAAAGTTGTTGATCCACAGGGATGCTGATAAATCTCACCTTGGATTTTTATAACATATCATGAAGCAACATGAATAGCACACGGCAACTATAGGTTCACTCGAATAATTATTCCTGTGGGTATAGGGGTCAATATGGATGTCCACGGTTGCGCTATTGATCATTGATCGGAAAGTGTTCCGGTCATGTCTATACCCCTTTTGGTGGCTTTTTGGAAGAGGAACATCCCCCTTTTGTGGGGGAGTGTTTGGTGGGAGGTGGGGCCCCCATGTAGGGGACATGAGTGGGGGCACCATGGGTGGAAAAGCCCCCATGTGGCGCTTTTCTCCACTTTTGGTGGGTGGCTTTTTGGCTGAAATTTTCCGCCACAACCACACCCTCCTCCCCTATAAATAGGGATGGAGAGGAGCTCTCCAACTCACTCCAACTCTCTCAACACAAGGCATGCATGATCTGCCATTTTTCTCTCCCTCATACGAAATAATTTCATAGTGCCGAAAGGTTGTCTAGTTTCCAGTAAGAATTAGCTCTAGGCGGCGAAGCCCTGCTAGATAGGTGACACCGTATGTGTGCAATCTAGTAGAGAGGTTGTACGTTTGATCTTCTATCCGAGGGACTATTTGAGGGGCCTCCTGAAGGGCTATCCGAGGAACCATCCGAGAAATTGTTCGAGGGCCTCATGAAGGGCTGTCCGAGGGACCGCGAGAGGAGCTGTCCGAGGGAGGTTGTAAATTCTTAGCTACGGGGATCTGCACCGATGATCTTCACCAACTCTACTTCCGTTGCGCTATGAGTTTGTAACGATCAGATCAAAACCTTGTATGCATCTTAATAGTGGTCCTGGGCTAGTGCGTAGGATGGAAATTTTTTGTTTTCTAACGCATTCCCCTGCATCTTGTTGTGAGAGCGGATTTGGAACTAAGCAATCGAATGGTTCAGATTTTACATCACCCCATTTGGCTATGTATCGTATTTTGCATTCTTCCTTCATTGTCTTTGAATAAGAAAATAAACTATCATCGGTTTCCTCAAAAGATTCAAACACTGGCTTTATGTTTCTGAGACAAAAATAGTTAGAACGTACATGCCTTGTTTGAGATCAAATATAAGCCAAGTATGAAACAAGCAAAGCTAACCATGTAGATATAAACTCTAAATAAAAAAAATGGAGAAAGCTTCAATTGTAATAAATTTCACTATCGGTCTTTCTGAATGGTACAATGTGTTGACCGATGTGCTTCATAATAGTTTTATTACTAACAAGCAAATTACCCATCTTCATTGGTCTCTCAAGATTGCTTATGAGAATTTTTCTAATGTATGCATCAACAACAAAGTTATGACCAAATCTGAAAATAGGTAAATCACATGCTAGACATACCTCTTCAAATATGTTGGGAGAGCATGATGGTTGCATGACTTGAACAATATCTTGTTTTGCTTCTGGATGGCTCCCCAACACCGTGTCGTCCTCTTTTTCTTGATTCCATGCATCATTACTTGGAAGATCTTTGCCAACCAAACTTTGTTTGGCTACTTGTTCTTGTTTTTTATGCTCGTCAATTTCTATGGCACGGAACTCATAGGACAGCAAGCAGGTTCCATTAACTTCAGAAAAATTAAGCACATCTGTTTTGCTATGCTTGCCATGCCCTTTCTCAATGATGCTTGCCTCTTTGGATTTGATGGATTCGGAATGTATAGTATTTGATTCTGCCTTTTCAACCGAAGCACTTTCACTCTTTGAATCATCATTATTTTCATTGATTCCACCAATTGGCAAGACTTCTTTTCTTTGAGCCAATTTTCTTTCATTTTGCTCCTGGCGGAGAACTTGCACCCTATCCCGCAAAGCTTTAACTCCTCTCTCAATTTCAACTCGCTCTTGATCAGCTTGCTCCCAATGCTATTAGGATCTTTCGGCCATGAGTTATTAGTGTTGCCAAAATTTTGCAATTGTGTAGGGGGTGTATAATATGTTGTAGTACTAGGTGGAGGAGTATGCACTGTTGTAGAACCATATGTTCACTTGCCAGTTTCATCTTCTTGCAATGCTCTAGCTTTTATTGCATCATAATCAAGAAACAACAAATTTTCATGTTAAAGATCATTAATCCTCTTATCTTGGGCTAAGCCCTTTTTTAGCACAGCCACAACCTCTTCTGGAAGGGATTGTTCCACAATACTTTCAGACTCTTTCGGCAATGATTTGTGAGTGTTGCCAAAATTTGTGTAGAGGATGCATTACACGCTACAAAATTATGTAAAGGCATATGTGCTCCTGTATAATTTTCACCTATTCGGCTATGTCCATGAAGGTGTGAAGCTGAATTATGAATATCAACAGTAGCGTAAGGTGTTGAAAAATTACTAACATGATGTGTAGCATATGACAGTTGAGTGTAATTGGCCGAATAGCTAGTAGTAGGATGACCTATTCTCTCATCGATCGGCATGTTTGGACTGGTATATTGCAAATTGGTTGCCGATGAATAAAAAGGTGAAACACATGCTATTGGAAATTTTAACATGGGGTGTTTCAAATTGGCTAACCGAGCTCATCATGCTATTCAACGGCATATGAAATTGTGGGGTTGCCGATGCGTGAGAGTTGGAGGACACATGGTGCATGTTGCTAATATCATAAGAAGTTGAAGTATGTATATTACTTTCCATCGGCTTTTGCTCATGATTACATGTAAAATTGAAAATATTAGGGCTAGTCGATACAGTATACTCATTGAATGATCTACAACACCGTATGAATTATTTGCATCTACATAAGTCAATTGGCTGTTCATACTTTGTAGATTGCAATCTCTTGATGATGATCTCTTCGTAGCAAGAATGGGCTGGAGACCGTTTGAAGCTTCGCCCCCAGCGAAGTTGCCAAAAAGTGTGTTCACACATGTACACGTCACCGTGTACCCTTGACATCGGGGGTGATGCATCACAGCTTACGTCGAAGGAGACCCGGCCGGAATAGCGGTACGTGATACGTCTCCGTTGTATCTACTTTTCCAAACACTTTTTCTCTTGTTTTGGACTCTAATTTGCATGATTTGAATGGAACTAAGTCGGACTGACGCAATTTTCAGCAGAATTGCCATGGTGTTGTTTTTGTGCAGAAATCAAAGTTCTCCAAATGAGCTGAAACTTTTCAAGGATTTTTTATGGAATTCATAAGGAATTATGGAGCAAAGAACAAGCGAAGAGGGGCACCAGGGTGCACACACAGCACCTGGGCGCGCCCCCCTGGGGCATGCCCTGGTGTTGTGTGGGACCCTGGCGGCCCATATCAGCCCAATTCCACTTGTATAAATTCACATCCGCGGAGAAAAAAATAAAGGATAAAGAATTATCGCGTTTCACGAGACGGAGCCGCCGCCACCTCCTGTTCTTCATTGGGAGGCCAAATCTGGAGTCCGTTTGGGGCTCCGGAGAGGGGAATCTTTGATCTTCGTCATCACCAACCTCTCTTCATCACCAATTCCAGGATGCTCCTCACCGAGAGTGAGTAATTCCTTCGTAGGCTTGCTGGTCGGTGTAGGGGTTGGATGAGATTGATCATGTAATCGAGTTAGTTTTGTTAGGGCTTGATCCCTAGTATCCACTATTTTCTGAGATTGATGTTGCTATGACTTTGCTATGCTTAATGCTTGTCACTAGTGCCCGAGTGCCATGATTTCAGATCTGAACCGTTTATGTTTTCACCAATATATTTGTGTTTTAGATCCGATCTTGCAAGTTGTATGCACCTGCTATGGGTTATGATCCGCATACCCCAGGGTGACAATAACTGGGATTCTTTCCGGTGATTACCGTAGTTTGAGGAGTTCATGTATTCACTATGTGTTAATGCTTTGTTCCAGTTCTCTATTAAAAGGAGGCCTTAATATCCCTTAGTTTCCTTATGGACCCCGCTGCCATGGGAGGGTAGGACAAAAGATGTCATGCAAGTTCTTTGCCATAAGCACATATGACTATTTACGGAATACATGCCTACATTGTATTGACGAACTGGAGCTAGTTCTGTGTCACCCTAGGTTATAACTGATACATGATCAATATCATCCAACATATAACGAACATCACCGATCCAGTGCCTACGAGTTTCCGCATATAGATACTCGCTAAGTTACTATTATTGCTGCTACTGTTACTTTTGCTACAAATTACTACTGCTACTGTTACCGATATTATTGCTACTACCGTTACTTGGTACCAAACTATCATATTACTTTGATACAAATCACTTTGCTGCTGATATTTATCTTCCAGGTGTGGTTAAATTGACAACTCAAATGCTAATACTTCCAAGTACTCTTTGGCTCCCCTTGTGTCGAATCAATAAATTTGGGTTGAATACTCTACCCTCGAAAACTGTTGCGATCCCCTATACTTGTGGGTTATCAAGACCTTTTTCTGGCGCCGTTGCCGGGGAGCATAGCAATATTTGTGAAGTCACTTGAGATTTATATCTGTTTGTTACTATGAAGAATCTTAAAGACAATCGTACTAAAATCTTTCCCTCAACTACGAGGATAGGTAAGGAACTACCATCTAGCTCCGCACTTGATTCACAATCCATTTTAAGTAAGCTTGCAACACCCCACCTGCTATGAATGATGCTACTTCTGCTATATCACATGTTATTGATGATGCTGCTTCTGCTATGAATATGAATGATGCTATGAATGATGCTATAAATGATACTACTTCTGCTTTTGATGATGCTAGTACTATGCTTGATACTACTGTGCCACTTGGTGAATTTCTTGATGCACAACTTGCTAAGGTTAGAGAGGCTGAGATAGCCAAGAGTGCTAAAAATCTTGAGAATCCTGATTTGCCTTTATTGCTTCATCCTATTGCTAGAGCTGAAATACCTGATGTACAATGCTTAGATAAAGAATCTGCTTTAGCTATTCTGAATTGCAATACTAGAGAAGAGGCTTTAGCTGTGACTGGTGTGATGAAAGAAAAAGCTATGAAAGAGAGGATGAAGTGTGATCCTAAGTTTGCTACCTCTCCCATATTTATTACTGATAAGGATTATGAATTCTCTGTTGATCCTGAGTTGATTACTTTGGTAGAGTCTGATCCTTTTTGTGGTACTGAATCTGAAACTGTTGTGGCACATCTTACTAAGTTGAATGATATTGCCATTTTGTTTACTCATGAGGAAAAGATTCACTATTACTATATTCTTAAGTTGTTCCCTTTTTCATTAAAGATAGATGCTAAAGCTTGGTACAATACTCTTGCTCCTGGTTGTGTGCGTAGTCCCCAGGATATGATTTATTACTTCTCTGAAAAATATTTCCCTGCTCATAAGAAACAAGCTACCTTGCAGGAGATATTTAACTGTGTGCAGGTTGAAGGAGAGAGTCTCCCACAAGCTTGGGGGAGGCTTATCCAGTTACTTAATGCTTTGCCAGATCATCCTCTGAAGAAGAATGAAATCCTCGATATCTTCTATAATGGTATTAATGATGCTTCTAGGGACTACCTAGACAGTTGTGCTGGTTGTGTTTTCAGGGAAAGAACTGTTACTCAAGCGAAGGAATTATTAATGAATATCTTGAAGAATGATAATGAATGGACGCTTCCTGAACCAACACCTGAACCCATTCCGAAGAAAAGGGGTATTCTATTTCTTAGTCCCGAAGATATGCAAGAGGCAAAGAAATGCATGAGAGAAAAAGGTATTAAAGCTGAAGATGTTAAAAATTTACCACCTATTGAAGAAATACATGGGCTCAATGAACCACCACCACCACCACAGGTTGTAGAGGTAAATTCTTTGTTAAGGTTTGATGAAAAAGATGTTCTCTTTGGTAAACCTCCTCGTTAGTGTTATCTTGAATTTGATAGTTATATTGGCAAGCAAAATTATTTCAATGCTCGTGTTATGAAATAGTTAGAACATAATGCTCATGCTATTGATCGTTTGAGTGACTTGCTATTTAGAATTGTCAATGATGTTAAAGGAGTTAGTAAACATGCTTCTATGGTTCAAACACAGTTAGAACAAGTTGCTAAATCTCAAAATGATTTGCTTATTGAAATGAATAGAAATATGAATGATCATGCTATTAGAGTTATGACTAGGGGTGGTAGGATGACCCAGGATCCTCTTTATCCCGAGGGACACCCCAAGACAGTTGAACAAGACTCTCAAAGAGCTAATGTTGATACTCCTAGTTCTTCTAAGAAAAAGAAGAAAAAGAAAAATGATAGAACTTTGCATGCTTCTAGTGAACCTGAGGTAGAAAAACCTCCTGATAATACTTTTGATGTTTCTGTTTCTAATGCTGAAACCCAATCAGGTGATGAACATACACTTGAAGATACTAATGAGATTTTTGCAGATGCTCAGCCAGAAAAAGTTGGAGAACCAAATAATGAAATTGATATCGAACCAGCTGAGGATCTTGATAACCCACTGCCTAAAAACAAAAGGTATGAGAAAAAAGACTTCTTTGCTCGGAAGCATGGTAAGGAAAGAGAACAGTGGGTTCAAAAGCCCATGCCTTTTCCCCCTAAACCTTCCAAGAGTAAGGATGAGGAAAACTTTGATCGCTTTGTTGAAATACTTAGACCTGTTGTTTTACGTACTCGCTTGATTGATATGTTGAAAATACCTCCTTATGCAAAATATATGAAAGACATTGTTACAAACAAAAGAAAAATTCCTGAGGCAGAAATTTCTGCTATGCTTGCTAATTATTCTTTTGAGGATGGTGTTCCTAAGAAATTGGGAGACCCGGGTATACCTAGTATACCTTGTTCCATTAAGAGAAATTATGATAGAACTGTTTTATGTGATTTGGGAGCCGGTGTCACTGTCATGCCTTTCTCTTTATATAAAAGACTTGATTTGAACAAACTCACTCCTACTGAGATTTCTTTGCAGATGGCTGATAAATCAACAACCATTCCTGTTGGTATTTGTGAAGATGTGCCCGTTGTTGTTGCTAATGTTACTATCTTAATGGACTTTGTTATACTTGATATGCCCGAAGATGATAACTTGTCCATTATTCTTGGAAGACACTTCTTGAATACTGCAGGGGCTGTTATTGATTGCAACAAAAGCAAGGTCACTTTTCATGTTAATGGTAATGAACACACGGTGCATTTTCCGAGAAAACAATTTCAAGTGAATGGTATTAATGTTATCGGAGAAGATCCCACTATCACTATTGGAAGTTTTCAATTACCTATTCCTACTGTCAAAAGGAAATATGAAATAATTATGGTAGGGGACATGCCTGTCCCCATTGAGGTAACATAGTGTTTTCGCGAGAATTCTTCGGTTTCATGTTAATCGAAAGGGGGTTATTAATAAGACTTGATCAACCTTATTAATGGATTCTTTCTGAGAGACATGAAGTTGATGAATTTAGCAAGCACAACTTTCTGTACCCAACTTATTTTCTCTATTCTTTATTAGTTAAATAAAATAAATGTCATGCTTTTCCTGTTTTCTGAATTCTCCGTGCAATAAAAAAGTCCAGAAATGAAAGTGCTCAGAATGTCTTGAAATTTTTACATGAATTTTTATTGAATATATTAGAATTTATGGCACAAAAACTAGTGCTAGAGGGCAACCTGGGTGGCCACACAGCACCAGGGCACGCCCCAGTGTTGTGTGGGACCCACAGGGGCCCCCTCACTTATTCCCTCCAGCCAACTCCTTCTCCTACCTCAGAAAAAAATCGTGCCCAGTTCTTGCCTGTGTTTGAGCTCATCTTGCTGTGATTTTCGATCTCTTTCCTCGGAACTCCGTTTCTGAAACTACTTTGAGGAATTGCTCCTTGGTATGTAACTCCTCCAGTTAGTTTTTGTTTTAGTGGTTTATATTTTGCATATTTATCTACTCTTAGCTTTGTATTTCTCTATGATCTATCCGTTTGGTTTGGCCAACTAGAATGATTTATCTTCAGCGGGAGAGGTGCTTTGTGATGGGTTCAACCTTGCGGTGGTCTATATCCCAGTGACAGAAGGGGACAAGACACATATTGTATTGCTACCATTAAGGGTAAAATGACATGGTTTAATCATATTGCTTGAGTTTACTTTGTCTACATCATGTCATCTTGCTTAAGGCATTACTCTGTCATGAACTTAATACCATAGATGCATGCTGGATAGCGGTTGATTGGTGGAGTAATAGTAGTATATGCAGGCAGGAGTCGGTCTACTTGTCACGGACGTGATGCCTATATACATGATCATTGCCATGAATACGTCATAACTATGCGCTTCTCTATCAATTGCCCAACAGTAATTTGTTTACCCATCGTATGCTATATGTTCGAGAGAGAAGCCTCTAGTGAAGACTATGGCCCCCGGGTGTACTTTAATCATATTACTAAAACCAAAAATACCTTGCTGCAATTTATTTACTTTCTTTTTGTTTTATAATTTATCCATCTACCTATACAAGATTTGATCCTTGCAAGTAACGAGTTCAAGGGGATTGACAACCCTCTTGCTCGCGTTGGGTGCAAGTAATTGCTCTTGTGTGTGCAGGTGTTGTTCATGAGGATTTTCTTGGTGCTCCTATTGGTTTGATAAACCTTGGTCCTCACTGAGGGAAATACTTATCTCTACTATACTGCTTCTCCTTTCCTCTCCGGGGAAAACCCAGCGCAACTCACAAGCAGCAGAAAGAATTTCTGGCGCCGTTGACGGGGAGCTGTCATCAAATCCTATCAAGTACCTTCACTCAAACTATCTTCTACTTGCTCTACTTTTTATTTGCCTAGTTATGTTACCCTTGTTGTCATCACACCCAAATAGAAAGGAAAAGTAAAGACTTATGGATCCTCATCCACTTGCTAATCATTTCAAACTTGCTGCATGTTGTAAAACAATAGCTAAAAATGAAGAGGTGATAAAATAAAATGCTATTGGGACACATCTATTGAATGAAAAGCATGATTGCAATTGCATTAGTATAAATTTTATGAATATCAATTATGCTAATGATCATGATTGGGGTGATAATTACGATGCTTATTGTGATCTTGAAAATTCATTCGAGCAACATGATGAATCTATTATTGATATTCGCAATACTATTAAAAGTTTTATAATCTTCCAAGACAGTTTGATAAAAGTTGATGTTAATCCCACTATCTTGGAAGGTTATAAAACTTTTATGCATGTGGATCATGAAGATAATATTTTATATGATAGCTATATTGTTGACTTTGATTATGATCCTAAATGTAATTATTATGAGAAAGGTAAATATGGTTATAAAAATCTTCATGTCACTAAATTACCTCTCTTTCTGTTGAAATTATTAATGCTTCATTCTTCCTATTTGCATACGCTAGATATTGCTTGTCTTGATAATTTGATTTCCTATAAAATGCCTATGCATAGGAAGTATGTTACTTTTAAATATGTTTTTCAAATGCTAGTTGATGCTCTCTTCGTGTTTCAATTATTATCTTTCATGTGAGCATCGTTGGAATCTCCAAGCCTATCTTAATGGCTATAAAGGAAGAGCTTGTTGGGAGACAACCCAATAGTTCATTTATATTTTTATGTGGTCACACAATTGTAGTGTGACGCCCCCGATTTAATCGTAAACTAATCGTACACGCAAACGTGTACGATCAAGATCAGGGACTCACGGGAAGATATCACAACACAACTCTAAAAATAAATAAGTCATACAAGCATCATAATACAAGCCAGGGGCCTCGAGGGCTCGAATACAAGTGCTCGATCATAGACGAGTCAGCGGAAGCAACAATATCTGGGTACAGACATAAAGTTAAACAAGGTGCCATAAGATGGCTAGCACAAACTGGGATACAGATCAAAGAGGCGCAGGCCTCCTGCCTGGGATCCTCCTAAACTACTCCTGGTCGTCGTCGGCGGCCTGCACGTAGTAGTAGGCACCCTCGGTGTAGTAGGGGTCGTCGAAGGTGGCGTCTGGCTCCTGGGCTCCAGCATCTGGTTGCGACAACCGAGTATAGAAAGGGGAAAAGGGGGAGCAAAGCAACCGTGAGTACTCATCCAAAGTACTCGCAAGCAAGGATCTACACTACATATGCAATGGTATCAATGAAATGGGTAGTATCTGTGGACTGAACTGCAGAATGCCAGAATAAGAGGGGGATAGCTAGTCCTATCGAAGACTACACTTCTGGCAGCCTCCATCTTGAAGGATGTAGAAGAGAGTAGCTGGTAAGTTCACCAAGTATCATCGCATAGCATAATCCTACACGACGATCCTCTCCTCGTCGCCCTGTGAGAGAGCGATCACTTGGTTATATCTGGCACTTGAAAGGGTGTGTTTTATTAAGTATCCGGTTCTAGTTGTCATAAGGTCGAGGTACAACTCCGGGTCATCCTTTTACCGAGGGACACGGCTATTCGAATAGATAAACTTCCCTGCAGGGGTGCACCACATTACCCAACACGCTCGATCCCTCTGGCCGGGCACACTTTCCTGGGTCATACCCGGCCTCAGAAGATCAACACGTCGCAGCCCTACCTAGGCACCACAGAGAGGTCAGCACGCCGGTCTAAATCCTAAGCACGCAGGGGTCTGGGCCCATCGCCCGTTGCACACCTGCACGTTGCGTGGGCGGCCGGTGAGCAGACCTAGCAACCTCCATTACAAAGGAAGTTGCGTTACGCGGTCCAACCCGGCGCGCGCCGCTCAGTCGCTGACGTCTAGGAGGCTTTGGCTGATACCACGACGTCGAGTACCCATAATGTTCCCACGTGGTGGTTAGTGCGTATAGGCTCGTAGCCAGACTCAGATCAAATACCCAATCTCGTTAAGCGTGTTAATTTGAAGTAACCGCGGACGCCGACCAGGACCAGGCCCACCTGTCTCCTAGGTGGTCACAACCTGCCTTGTCGCTCCGCCACAAAGTAACACTCGGGGGCCGTCGGGAACCCAGGCCCACCACTACCTGGGTGGAACCACCTGCCCCTTCAGCCCCCATCTCCGAACAGAAACATAAGTATGTAATAGTATATAATATAAACCCGTGATCACCTCCCGAAGTGATCACGGCCCAGTAGTATAGCATGGCAGACGGACAAGAGTGTAGGGCCACTGATGTAATTCTAGCAACCTATACTAAGCATTTAGGATTGCAAGTAAGGTATCAACAGTTGTAGCAAAGACAGGCTATGCAGCAGAATAGGATTAACCGAAAGCAGTAACATGCTACACTACTCTAATGCAAGCAGTAGAGAGAAATAATAGGCGATATCGGGTTGATCAAGGGGGGGCTTGCCTGGAAGCTCGGCAGAGAAGGATGGGTCGTCAACGCTGTAGTCGTTCACGGCAGCGTCGTCAGCGGTCTCAGCGTCTATCGAGAGAGAAAGAGGGGGAAGAAAACAGTAAATACAAAGCAAACAATGCTACACAAAGTATGACATGACAATACGCAGTGCCGAGTGTGTTCTAACATGGGGTTGCACGTTACTGAGAAAGGGGGATCCCATCCGGGACTGTTTTCCCGGTTCCGGACATTTATCAGACAGATGACCGGAGGGGGACGGTTGCATGTTCAGGTATTTAGAAGCATCACACGGATATGTGGGTAGCATATCCGGGTTCGTCTCGTCGTTCTGAGCAATTTTCATGTAGAAAGTTTTTCGATCCGGATTACGGTTTATTTTTGATTAATTTCTGAAGTTTTAAAGCATTTCTAGAATTAATTTAATAAACTGGTCAACGGTCAACAGTCAACAGAGTTGACTGGTCAACAGGGTTAACGGACCCGCATGTCATAGACTACACTAGTTAACAGATTAGGTATTAACTAACTGATCCATTAGGTTAACTAACAGAGTTAATTAACTTTAATTAAAAAGCCTAATTAATTTATTAACTATTTATTTTTAATATTTTTTTTAACAATGGCATTGGTTCACTGGACAGTGTCCAGGCTGCACCACTACGGGCACCGGACATGTCCACAGCCAGCACTGTCTGGCCGGACAATGTCCGGGCCAAGAGCAGTGGGCGCGCGCGGGCGCAGAGGCCCGAGGCGGCCGAACGGGGGGGGGGGGTGGCGAGGCCGTGGGCGGCGCGGTGGCCAGAGGGCCAGTGAGGCGGGAGCGGCCAGGCGGCGAGGCGCACGGTGCGGGGAGGCCGCAGGGGCACGGGCGCTGGACGCGCGAGGCGCGTGGTCGAGCGCGGCGAGCACGGGGCGGCCAGGCGAGGCGGTCGCCGCGGCGGGCGACAACGGCGGACGCGGGCGGGCGAGGCGCGCGTGAGCAGGATGGCGTGAGGGGCTGAGCGGGGCCGCGCGAGCGGCGTGGTGGAGCGGGCGGCGAGCGAGCGGAGCAAGCGGCGGCAGCGACGCGTGCGGTGAGCGAGGAGAGGGGGAGCTCATGAGGGGGCCCGTAGGGGACTGGGCAACGGGGCGCGGGGAGGAGGTCGGGGACGACGGCGACGACGGAGTGGAGAAGAGGACGACGGCGATGGCGGGGTGGCCGAGGCGGCGACGGGCGGCGGCGTAGCGCCCCGATCCAATCTGGATCGGGGAGGGAGAGGGAGTGAGCGAGTGGGGAGAGGAGGGATTAGGTCTAGGGTTCGACCGAGGTGGGGGGGATAAGGGAGAGTGGGGGTGGGCCGGCCTGGGGGTTTGGCCTGGTGGTCCAGAGGCCAGCTGGGCCGAGGCCCAGCGCGCCGGGGGGGGTTGTTTTTTTTTTGTTTAGTCCTTTTCTTTTTATTTATTTTCTTTTTCTGTTTTATTTAATTTAGGGCAATTAAGTATTTTATAAAATTGTGTCTGCTTCACAATAATTACCTATGTAATATTGGGCACTAACCGAACATTTTTGTTTTAATGCTTGAAAACTTTTGTTGTTTGACTTAGATTTTGAATACGAATTTGAATCGGTTTCGAAGCAAGGTGAGTTTATCAACAGTAAACGAGGTGACGTGGCATCATTAGCAGGGAATTACTGTAGCTTAATTATCCGGGCGTCACAAATCTCCTCCACTACAAGAAATCTCGTCCCGAGATTTAAGAGGTAGAGCAAGGGGGAAAGGTCTGGTTACGATATTCTAACGGATCTTCTCGGTCTTGGCTGCTCTTCTCGAAGAAGTTAATCCCTTTCGTTGATGTCTTCATTTCTCCGCTTCAGGTCATCATGATGAAGTCGGCATCCTTTTTCGGGAACTCCATCGTACTTACGAAAGAATAATGGGTGGGTATTCTGGGAGAACGGACCTCTGCAAGGTTGACTATCTGGTAGATAACATCGGGGAAGGTGGCGGAAAGTAACTCTCGAATTGAAGCTTAAGAAAATATCAAGAGCAAAGTAAGGAGGTACCATGGGAAGTTACGAGCGGGCAGGCAATCATTCGACGCCTGAAATAGGGCGTGAAAGGGGTTCAATCAACGGGAATAAGTATTATGTCTGATACCAGAATTGAGGATCCCTCGGAAGGTGGCTCATGAATTACATACGAGGCCACGCGCGAGGAATAACTTTGGGAATAGGGAGATGTACAGGAGAGTTAGGTTTCGATCCTGTGGAACTGTGGGTTATGGGCCCACCATGTGGGTTAAAAGTAGGAAGGGCGGTGACGTCTTGCACGGTCATGTAAGCAAGGCATGTCAGAGGATAGTCTGTCGGTTATGTCGGCAACAACATTGGTACCAAGGGCAAGGGACGAAGAGAACCATTTTCCTGCTCGTTGAACGAGGCGGACCAATCGGCAAAGTTCTCATCCATCGGTGGTTACCGGAATGTCATCAACAGTAGTAACAGGGTCTTACTGACAGAGTGGTACAACAAGGTGCTTACCCAAGCAGGGAATTATCACTGCTTAGACCATATAGGTCACAAGAAAGGTTAAACAAAACAATGGAAAGGAAAATGTGATTATCAGGTTAAACAGAACAATGGAAAGGAAAATGTGTTTAAACGCCTATATCAGGAGTATATCCTTCCCAAGGGCAAGCCGAGCATGATATCCATGACATCATATAAAGTAGAAAACTCTTTAGGTAAGGGGAGAGAAATTTCATGACATTACCCATACAATGGTGTTTGGATAATTGATAAAGAAATTTTAGCATTGTGCTTCAAATGTTCTTATTGAAAATCGGAGAACCACAGACATGCTTCAAGATAGCATTGACATGGTCTTAAAGCAAAGGTTAGACTTTGGATACTCAAAGGATTCATCAGGAACAACTTAGAATAAGTCTTACAATTTCCTCATGGAAGAATGGCTAACCTTGCTAAAAAGGGGACTATAACAATAGGTCCTTCAGCCAGGTGTGCTAGGCATGACATCACCATACCGGGTCATATAAAGTCCAATGTTATAACTCTTGGAAATATGTTCCAACCATCATATCTGACCGAGATTCAGATCTGATTGGTGTCTGGATATCTCAGACTCGGGATGCCTGAGAAGAAAAAGGTGCAACACAAATTGACGGGATGACATTGTAAGATTCTCGGGAAATGAACTATGGAAGCAAGTTCTGAAACAAGAGTTCATCATTTAATCAAAGAGAGGGTAAGGAGGTGGCTGATGGACTCAGCGTCAATTCATCGAGATTTCCAAAAGATGGATTTTCACAATTATGTGAACAAGGAGATGACATTTGTCAGATCAAATGATATAATGATGTATGCTCGAGGAAAACATACACAATTAAACATTGGTTGAAAAGTACACCCGAAATATGGGCTTAGGTAGTACGATCAATGTTAAAATGATGATTCAAAAATCGATAGACTTAGAATGAAACTATTGACTGTTAACTCCAAGCAATAGGGTTGCTAGAAGTTTCGAAATCACACATGATAGTTCAATTGTCGGTATTCCGGTTATAGCCAACACGGGGACCAAGAAATGAACGAAGATGGCGAGAAGTATCACTTGTATCAAGAATTTTTATTAGGTGATGAAATTCTCACGGCATTCTTGACATAAAAGATGGTAATACTCCAAGGTAAAGAAGAACACATGCTGGTTAGCAAGGAACTCAAGGTACAACACAAAACAAAAACAAGTTTTGTGTTGGAAGGAATGCAATAATGTTGTCGATGATAACACAAATCATCGAGGGCAAGGATGGTATTTCTCATCACGAATTCAACTGATATCCTGGAAGGAGTCAGAATGTTGATGATGATCACGACAAAATTTTCGAGAGGCTCCACGAAGAAACAATCGAATAGCGACTGCATCAAGCAAAAGGACTGATGCAGCGACAGATTATTGGAACCACAGATACGACACAAACTCGGAATCAAGTTTGTTGTTCAAGGCGGAATGATATGTCGAGGAAAATCAACGTAATCTTAGCTCATCGTCGAAAGTGGTGCTCCGGGATTAAGGACCAGGTAGCACAGTTAAAATCATCATGATAATGATATAGCCAAACAGGCTAGGAATGACTTGAAGGATTATTAAACTCGTAAGCAACAAAAATTACTTAAGAGTTATTGAATCGGAGTGCGGAATCGATTCACTTATCGATGTTCTCAGTTGACAAACAACCCAAAACCCGTGGAATACTGAATCAGTGAGAAGGAATACTTGACGAAGTCTCTTAAGAAGCATTGCAGTCCCGTGATATTATCGGGGTACCAGGGGGTAATACTCGAAGGAATATCATAATAGAAACTGAGCTGGATCGTTGACTTGCGTTTGCAGATACTTTAACCTTGTCAAAAATAGACGAGGCACTTGAATGGTTTCCTTTTAGATATATTGAATAAGGTTAGCATGGTCGGGACCATAACTGCAAGGGATCCATTTTATTGACACCGAAAGAACTATTCAAATGATTAAATATTCTCGCAAGAAGCTTTCATGACAAGCTCCACATCGAGTCCATGGGCAAGAACACAAGGGTTCTAGGTCGACTCCCACTTCTTCGATACATAACCTTTCATTTACCTCTCGCCTTCGAAGAAGTTGTAACATTGAAATTTCATATGACGAAAAGCCAGTAGAGTATAACCCGCATAACTTTTCGAGTTCACACCGATTAGGGAAGGCATAAGTTCAACCCATCGGGGCATCTTAGGAACATATAACGCTTCGGGAGTAAATAACTCAAGTTCGGAAGCAGGGCATGGTTGACAAAGCAGAGGATACAATTTACCAAAGGCATTATGTATCCGAGGAAAGACTCACAAAGTGATTGAATATGAAGGACGCTATCGGATAATAATCCAACAAAGGATTTAGCGGACCACAAATAATCTGATGTGAGTAACGGTACTCAACTAGAATAAGAAAGAATGCAAAGGCATCGGATCATAGAGCATCTGAAAAATTTGATGCTTAGATAACAAAGGAATTATGAATTCCAAAACGAAGGATCAGAAGCAGACGCTCTGATCAAGGATGGTTAACTTGAATAGACCTAAGAGTACGATCGACGGCAATTAGTTTGGTCGAGAACCAGCTCATGTTCCAAATGACGTCTGAGCCGGAAAGATAATTTAAAAGGATCAATTGATGAATGTGTGCATTCGCACTCAGGTTGAATCAATAAGATGAAAATGACGGTGTCAAAGGATACTAATGAATATTGCCAGTCATATGGAAAGCATCCATAATGCAAGCAGACAAGTATTTGTAGAGCAATTAGCTGCTAAGGATTTTCAGAAGATTGAATAGTATTTGAATGTATCTTGTGAATCACATGAGCAAAGGGGGAAGAACGGATACTCGGTAATTGCGAGGAATTATCCGTAGGGGGTAATCATGAGGCAAGAACTGCAAGGTAGTAAGCTCAAGGATTGTCGGAACAACGAAGAGCAGTTCGGGGCATCTTGTAATAACAAGACCAACGGGATTGAATGTATGAATAGCAAGTGTATGTAATTATACACAAGGATACATCGGTGGTAAGGAATTCCAAAACGATGAGCGCAAAGGTCTCAGGAAAAGCATCGAAGGGTATCTTCGAAATCTTCCGGTGAAGCAGGCGATCATCTGAAATGAAGGGGCTCTCCGGCAGGAAGTGGTATCGAGAACCTAGAGTTATAGTTAGTAAAATCATTTAACTCGAATAGAAGAGAGATCAGAGTCCCGGAGTAAAGATCGAGGAGTAGAAGATCCTAATACCACCCAATTGGCAACGTGGGCCCGTAAGCCACACAGCCAAGTTAGTAAAACAGTTTTTTTTGACTAGACTCAACTTCGGCCAAGGAGTTGGAAAGGGGGTTTCCTACAGGCAGTTTGGCTCTGATACCAACTTGTGACGCCCCCGATTTAATCGTACACTAATCATACACGCAAACGTGTACGATCAAGATCAGGGACTCACGGGAAGATATCACAACACAACTCTAAAAATAAATAAGTCATACAAGCATCATAATACAAGCTAGGGGCCTCGAGGGCTCGAATAAAAGTGCTCGATCATAGACGAGTCAGCGGAAGCAACAATATCTGGGTACAGACATAAAGTTAAACAAGGTGCCATAAGATGGCTAGCACAAACTGGGATACAGATCGAAGAGGCGCAGGCCTCCTGCCTGGGATCCTCCTAAACTACTCCTGGTCGTCGGCGGCGGCCTGCACGTAGTAGTAGGCACCCTCGGTGTAGTAGGGGTCGTCGAAGGTGGCGTCTGGCTCCTGGGCTCCAGCATCTGGTTGCGACAACTGAGTATAGAAAGGGGAAAAAGGGGAGCAAAGCAACCGTGAGTACTCATCCAAAGTACTCGCAAGCAAGGATCTACACTACATATGCAATGGTATCAATGAAATGGGTAGTATCTGTGGACTGAACTGCAGAATGCCAGAATAAGAGGGGGATAGCTAGTCCTATCGAAGACTACGCTTCTGGCAGCCTCCATCTTGAAGCATGTAGAAGAGAGTAGCTGGTAAGTTCACCAAGTATCATCGCATAGCATAATCCTACCCGACGATCCTCTCCTCGTCGCCCTGTGAGAGAGCGATCACCGGGTTGTATCTGGCACTTGAAAGGGTGTGTTTTATTAAGTATCCGGTTCTAGTTGTCATAAGGTCGAGGTACAACTCCGGGTCGTCCTTTTACCGAGGGACACGGCTATTCGAATAGATAAACTTCCCTGCAGGGGTGCACCACATTACCCAACACGCTCGATCCCTCTGGCCGGGCACACTTTCCTGGGTCATACCCGGCCTCGGAAGATCAACACGTCGCAGCCCTACCTAGGCACCACAGAGAGGTCAGCACGCCGGTCTAAATCCTAAGCGCGCAGGGGTCTAGGCCCATCGCCCGTTGCACACCTGCACGTTGCGTGGGCGGCCGGTGAGCAGACCTAGCAACCTCCATTACAAAGGAAGTTGCGTTACGCGGTCCAACCCGGCGCGCGCCGCTCAGTCGCTGACGTCTAGGAGGCTTCGGCTGATACCACGACGTCGAGTACCCATACTGTTCCCGCGTGGTGGTTAGTGCGTATAGGCTCGTAGCCAGACTCAGATCAAATACCCAATCTCGTTAAGCGTGTTAATTTGAAGTAACCGCGGACGCCGACCAGGACCAGGCTCACCTGTCTCCTAGGTGGTCACAACCTGCCTTGTCGCTCCGCCACAAAGTAACACTCGGGGGCCGTCGGGAACCCAGGCCCACCACTACCTGGGTGGAACCACCTGCCCCTTCAGCCCCCATCTCCGAACAGAAACATAAGTATGTAATAGTATATAATATAAACCCGTGATCACCTCCCGAAGTGATCACGGCCCAGTAGTATAGCATGGCTGACGGACAAGAGTGTAGGGCCACTGATGTAATTCTAGCAACCTATACTAAGCATTTAGGATTGCAAGTAACTTATCAACAGTAGTAGCAAAGACAGGCTATGCAGCAGAATAGGATTAACCGAAAGCAGTAACATGCTACACTACTCTAATGCAAGCAGTAGAGAGAAGGAATAGGCGATATCGGGTTGATCAAGGGGGGGGCTTGCCTGGAAGCTCGGCAGAGAAGGACGGGTCGTCAACGCTGTAGTCGTTCACGGCAGCGTCGTCAGCGGTCTCAGCGTCTATCGAGAGAGAAAGAGGGGGAAGAAAACAGTAAATACAAAGCAAACAATGCTACACAAAGTATGACATGACAATACGCAGTGCCGAGTGTGTTCTAACGTGGGGTTGCACGTTACTGAGAAAGGGGGATCCCATCCGGGACTATTTTCCCGGTTCCAGACATTTATCAGACAGATGACCGGAGGGGGACGGTTGCATGTTCAGGTATTTAGAAGCATCACACGGATATGTGGGTAGCATATCCGGGTTCGTCTCGTCGTTCTGAGCAATTTTCATGTAGAAAGTTTTTCGATCCGGATTACGGTTTATTTTCGATTAATTTCTGAAGTTTTAAAGCATTTCTAGAATTAATTTAATAAACTGGTCAACAGTCAACAGAGTTGACTGGTCAACAGGGTTAACGGACCCGCATGTCATAGACTACACTAGTTAACAGATTAGGTATTAACTAACTGATCCATTAGGTTAACTAACAGAGTTAATTAACTTTAATTAAAAAGCCTAATTAATTTATTAACTATTTATTTTTAATATTTTTTTTAACAATGGCATTGGTTCACTGGACAGTGTCCAGGCTGCACCACTACGGGCACCGGACATGTCCACAGCCAGCACTGTCTGGCCGGACAATGTCCGGGCCAAGAGCAGTGGGCGCGCACGGGCGCAGAGGCCCGAGGCGGCCGAACGGGGGGGGGCGAGGCCGTGGGCTGCGCGGTGGCCAGAGGGCCAGTGAGGCGGGAGCGGCCAGGCGGCGAGGCGCACGGTGCGGGGAGGCCGCAGGCGCGGGCGCTGGACGCGCGGGGCGCGTGGTCGAGCGCGGCGAGCCACGGGGCGGCCATGCGAGGCGGTCGCCGCGGCGGGCGACAACGGTGGACGCTGGCGGGCGAGGCGCGCGTGAGCGGACAGCGCTAGGGGCTGAGCGGGCCGCGCGAGCGCGGGGTGCAGCGGCGGCGAGCGAGCGGAGCAAGCGGAGGCAGCGACGCGTGCGGTGAGCGAGGAGAGGGGGAGCTCACGAGGGGGGCCGTAGGGGACTAGGCAATGGGGCGCGGGGAGGAGGTCGGGGACGATGGCGACGACGGAGTGGAGAAGAGGACGACGGCGATGGCGGGGTGGCCGAGGCGGCGACGGGCGGCGGCGCAGCGCGCCGATCCAATCTGGATCGGGGAGGGAGAGGGAGTGAGCGAGAGGGAGAGAGGGATTCGGTCTGGTTCGACTGGGGGTGGGGGGATATAAGGGAGTGGGGGTGGGCCGGCCTGGTGGTCCAGAGGCCAGCTGGGCCGAGGCCCAGCCGCGCGGGGGGGGGGTGGGGGTTTTTGGTTTTGTTTTATTTTGTTTAGTCCTTTTCTTTTTATTTATTTTCTTTTTCTGTTTTATTTAATTTAGGGCAATTAAGTATTTTATAAAATTGTGTCTGCTTCACAATAATTACCTATGTAATATTGGGCACTAACCAAACATTTTTGTTTTAATGCTTGAAAACTTTTATTGTTTGACTTAGATTTTGAATACGAATTTGAATCGGTTTCGAAGCAAGGTGAGTTTATCAACAGTAACCGAGGTGACGTGGCATCATTAGCAGGGAATTACTATAGCTTAATTATCCGGGAGTCACATGTAGCTACTTTTAGGATTGTGTTTTTATGTTTTAATTAGTGTTTGTGCCAAGTAAAGCCTTTGGGATGATTTGGTTGATAGTTGACTTGATTCTGTGAAAAAACAGAAACTTTTGTGTCGAGTGCAGGAAATTCTATAAATTACTGGAACGTGATATTTGTCTAAATTTTTTACACATGATTGATATACAAATTTCCCACATTTTTCAAAATTTTCAGAATTTTTAGAGTTACAGAATTATGATTTTTATTCAGATCATTACAGACTGTTCTGTTTTAGACAGATTCTTTTTTTGTTGCATAGTTTGGTTGTTTTAATGATGCTATGGATTATATCGGGGGTATAAATCATGGAGAAGTTAGAATATAGTGGGTATTATGCAATAATAAATTATGAATGAGTTTACAACAGTACCTAAATTTATGATTTGTCTATTATACTAATGGATCTCACGAGGTTTCTGTTGAGTTTTGTGTGCTGATGTTTTCAAGTTTTGGGTGAGATCACGATGGATGAAGGAATAAGGAGCGGGAAGACCCTAAGATTGGGGATGCCCAATGCACCACAAGGTAATATTCAAGGAAGACCCAAGCGTCTAAGCTTGGGGATGCCCTGGATGACATCCCCTCTTTCGTCTACAATCTATCAGTATGTTACTTGGAGCTATATTTTTATTCATGACATGATATGAGTTTTATTTGGAGCGTCTTGTGCCATAGTTTTTTTTTGCTTTTTAGTTTGCCATAATCATTGTTTGCTGGACACACCTTTTGAAAGAGACATGCATTTATCATGATTTTTTAGAATACTCTATCTACTTCACTTATATCTTTTGAGCTAGGCAGTTGCTCTAGTGCTTCACTTATATCTTTTAGAGCACAGCGGTGGTTATATTTTGTAGAAATGATTGCATTCTCATGCTTCACTTAAATCTTTTTGAGAGTCTATAAATAGTAAGTGGTAATGAATACGAGTTATAAGACTAGTCCGGAAATGATAGGTATTCAAGGGGGATATAATAAAAACTTTCATGTAGATCACTAAATATGAAACACGTGGTTTAATTATATTGATGTCGCAATATGAAAGGATATAGTCTCATGATCATTGGTTAGTGGAAATATCGGTATTAAAGCTTGTTATTAACTTCTCATCTAAGTGTTGGTCATGGCATGGTGGGGAGTTCCGAGCATTTTTATGTCTGAAATAAAATCCTTTGTGTTGTTATAATTGGGGGCGCGCGATGGTTAAATCCTACCAACCTCCTCCCTAGGGGCATGCGAGTAGTACTTTGCTTCGAGGGCTAATAGACTTTTACAATAAGTATGTGAGTTCTTTATGACTAATGTGAGTCCATGGAATATACGCACTCCTACCTTTCCGCAATTTGCTAGCCTCTCCGGTATCATGCAATGCCCTTTCTCACATCGAGAGTTGGTGCAAACTTCGCCGGTGCATCCAAACCCCGTGATATGATACGCTCTATCACACATAAGCCTCCTTATATCTTCCTCAAAACAACCACCATACCTACCTATCATGGCATTTCCATAGCCATTCTGAGATATATTGCCATGCAACTTCCACCGTTCCATCACATGACTTGTGTGTTCATCATCATATTGCTTCGCATGATTATATAGTGCTGACATGATACTTGTGGCACAGCCACCATTCATCATTGTTACACATGTTACGCTAGATCATTGCACATCCTGGTACACTGCCAGTGGCATTCATATAGTCACACTGTTCTAGCTATCAAGTTATAATTTCGAGTTGTAAGTAAATAAAAGTGTGATGATCATCATTATTAGAGCATTGTCCCAATGAGGAAAAGAATGTTGGAGACTAATGAGTCCTCGAAAAGGTGGGGATGAGGTCCATGAGACTGTTCTAAAAAAAGAGAAAGAAAAAAGAAAAGAAAAAGAAAAAAGAAAAAAGAAAGAAAAAAATAAATGAGAGAAAAGAGAGAAGGGCCAATGGTACTATCCTTTTTCCACACTTGTGCTTCAGAGTAGCACCATGTTCTTCATGTAGAGAGTCTCCTGAGTTATAACTTTCATATACTAGTGGGAATTTTTCATTATAGAACTTGGCTTGTATATTCCGATGATGGGCTTCCTCAAATGGCCGAGGTCTTCATGAGCAAGCAACTTGGATGCACACCCACTTAGTTCCAGTTTAAGCTTTCATACACTTATAGCCCTTAGTGCATCCGTTGGATGGCAATCCCTACTCCTCACATTGATATCGATTGATGGGCATCTCCATAGCCCTTTGATCCGGCGAGTTGATGCGAGAATTTTTTCCGTTTGACTTCTCCTATTGATCCCTACCACCGCTTTCTATTCCACTTAGTGCTATGTCCATGGCTCACCCTCATGTATTGCATGAAGTTGAAAATGCTGAAGCGCGTTAGAAGTATGATCCAATTGCTTGGTTTGACATCGAGGTGCTCATGATTTATATTTATGTGGTGAAGGCGGAGTCTGATACATCTCCATCGTATCTACTTTTCCAAACACTTTTGCTCTTGTTTTGGACTCTAATTTGCAGGATTTGAATGGAACTAACCCAGACTGCCGTTGTTTTCAGCAGAATTGCCATGATGTTGTTTTTGTGCAGAAATCAAAGTTCTCCGAATGAGCTAAAACTTTCCAGGGAATTTTTATGGAATTAATAAGGAATTATGGAGCAAAGAACAACCAGGGTGCACACACAGCACCTGGGCAGGCCCCCCCCCAGGGGCGTGCCCTGGTGTTGTGGGCCCATGGTGGCCCATATCTGCCCAATTCCAACTGTATAAATTCACATCCGCGGAGAAAAAAATGAAGGAGGAAGAATTATCGCATTTCATGAGACGGAGCCGCCGCCACCTCCTGTTCTTCATCGGGAGGCCAGATCTAGAGTCTGTTTGGGGCTCCGGAGAGGGGAATCTTTGATCTTCGTCGTCACCAACCCCTCTTCATCACCAATTCCATGATGCTCCTCACCGGGAGTGAGTAATTCCTTCGTAGGCTTGCTGGTCGGTGTAGGGGTTGGATGAGATTGATCATGTAATTGAGTTAGTTTTGTTAGGGCTTGATCCCTAGTATCCACTATGTTCTGAGATTGATGTTGCTATGACTTTGCTATGCTTAATGCTTGTCACTAGGGCCCGAGTGCCATGATTTCAGATCTGAACCATTTATGTTTTCACCAATATATTTGTGTTTTAGTCCGATCTTGCAAGTTGTATGCACCTGCTATGTGTTATGATCTGCATTCCCCATGGTGACAATAACTGGGATTCTTTCCGGTGATTACCATAGTTTGAGGAGTTCATGTATTCACTATGTGTTAATGCTTTGTTCCGGTTCTCTATTAAAAGGAGGCCTTAATATCCCTTAGTTTCCTTATGGACCCCGCTGCCACGGGAGGGTAGGACAAAAGATGTCATGCAAGTTCTTTTCCATAAGCACGTATGACTATTTATGGAATACATGCCTACATTGTATTGACGAACTGGAGCTAGTTCTGTGTCGCCCTAGGTTATAACTGATGCATGATCAATATCATCCAACACATACCCAGCATCACTGATCCAGTGCCTATGAGTTTCCACACATTGATACTTGCTAAGTTACTACTATTGCTGCTGCTGTCACTTTTACTACAAGTTACTACTGCTACTGTTATTGATACTATTGCTGCTACTGTTATTTGCTACTAAACTATCATATTACTTTGCCACCTATCACTTTGCTACAGATATTTATCTTCCAGGTGTGGTTGAATTGACAACTCAACTGCTAGTACTTCCAAGTACTCTTTGGCTCCCCTTGTGTCGAATCAATAAATTTGGGTTGAATACTCTACCCTCGAAAACTGTTGTGATCCCCTATACTTGTGGGTTATCAAGACCTTTTTCTAGCGCCGTTGCCGGGGAGCATAGTAATATTTGTGAAGTCACTTGGGATTTATATCTGTTTGTTACTATGAAGAATCTTAAACACAATCGTACTAAAATCTTCCCCTCAACTACGAGGACAGGTAAGGAACTGCCATCTAGCTCTGCACTTGATTCACCATCTGTTTTAAGTAAGCTTGCAACACCACCACCTGCTATGAATGATGCTACTTCTGCTATGTCGCATGTTATTGATGATGCAGCTTCTGCTATGAATATGAATGATGCTATGAATGATACTACTTCTGCTCTCGATGATGCTATTGATGATGCTAGTACTATGCTTGATACTACTGTGCCACTTGGTGATTTTCTTGATGCATAACTTGCTAAGGTTAGAGAGGCCGAGAGAGCCAAGAGTGCTGGAAATCTTGAGAATCCTGATCTGCCTTTATTGCTTCGTCCTGTTGCTAGAGCTGAAATACCTGATGAACAATGCTTAGATAAGGAATCTGCTTTAGCTATTCTGAATTGCAATACTAGAGAATAAGCTTTAGCTGTGATTGCTGTGATGAAAGAAATCTATGAGAGAGATGATGAAGTGTGATCCTACGTTTGCTACCTCTCCCATCTTTATTACCGATAAAGATTATGAGTTCTCTATTGATCCTGAGTTGATTACTTTTGTTGAGTCTGATCCTTTCTGTGGTACTGAATCTAAAACTGTTGTGGCTCACCTTACTAAGTTGAATGATATTGCTACTTTGTTTACTCATGAGGAAAAGATTCGCTATTACTATATTCTTAAGTTGTTCCCTTTTTTATTAAAGGGAGATGCTAAAGCTTGGTACAATACTCTTGCTCCTGGTTGTGTGCGTAGTCCCCAGGATATGATTTATTACTTCTCTGAAAAATATTTCCTTGCTCATAAGAAACAAGCTGCCTTGCTGGAGATATTTAACTTTGTGCAGGTTGAAGGAGAGAGTCTCCCACAAGCTTGGGGGAGGCTTCTCCAGTTTCTTAATGCTTTGCCAGATCATCCTCTGAAGAAGAATGAAATCCTTGATATCTTCTATAATGGTATTAATGATGCTTCTAGGGACTACCTAGACAGTTGTGCTGGTTATGTTTTCAGGGAAAGAACTGTTACTCAAGCGGAGGAATTATTAATGAATATCTTGAAGAATGACAATGAATGGACACTTCCTGAACCAACACCGGAACCTATTCCGAAGAAAAGGGGTATTCTGTTTCTTAGTCCTGAAGATATGCAAGGGGCAAAGAAATGCATGAGGGAAAAGGGTATTAAAGCTGATGATGTTAAAATTTTACCACCTATTGAAGAAATACATGGCCTCAATGCACCACCCCCACCACTACCACAGGTGGTAGAGGTAAACTCTTTGTTAAAGTTTGATGAAAAAGATGTCCTTTATGGAAAAACTCCTCGTCAGTGCTATCTTGAGTTTGACAATTATATTGGTAAGCAAAATTATTTCAATGCTCGTGTTATGAAACAGTTAGAACATAATGCTCATGCTATTGATCGTTTGAGTGACTTGCTATTTAGAATTATCAATGATGTTAAGGGAGTTAGTAAGCATGCTTCTGTGGTTCAAACTCAGTTAGAACAAGTTGCTAAGTCTCAAAGTGATTTGCTTATTGAAATGAATAGAAATATGCATGATCATGCTGTTAGAGTTATGACTAGGGGTGGTAGGATGACCCAGGAACCTCTTTATCCTAAGGGACACCCCAAGAGAGTTGAACAGGACTCTCAAAGAGCTAATGTTAATACTCCTACTTCTTCTAAGAAGAAGAAGAAAAAGAAAAATGATAGAACCTTGCATGCTTCTAGTGAACCTGAGGTAGAAAAACCTCCTGATACTAATCTTGATGTTTCTATTTCTGATGCTGAAACCCAATCAGGTGATGAACATACACCTGAAGATACTAATGAGATTCTTGCAGATGCTCAGCCAGAAAATGATGGAGAACCAAATAATGATATTGATACTGAACCAGCTGAGGTTCTTGATAACCCACCACCTAAAAACAAAAGGTATGAGAAAAAAGATTTCATTGCTAGAAAGCACGGTAAGGAAAGAGAACCATGGGTTCAAAAGCCCATGCCTTTTCCCCCTAAACCTTTCAAGAGTAAGGATGAGAAAAACTTTGATCGCTTTGTTGAAATACTTAGACCTGTTGTTTTACGTACTCGCTTGATTGATATGTTGAAAATGCCTCCTTATGCAAAGTATATGAAAGAAATTGTTACAAACAAAAGAAAAATTCCTGAGGCAGAAATTTCTACTATGCTTGCTAATTATTCTTTTAAGGATGGTGTTCCTAAGAAATTGGGAGACCCAGGTATACCTACTATATCTTGTTCCATTAAGAGAAATTATATTAGAACTGCTTTATGTGATTTGGGAGCCGGTGTCAGTGTCATGCCTTTCTCTTTTTATAAAAGACTTGATTTGAACAAACTCACTCCTACTGAGATTTCTTTGTAGATGGCTGACAAGTCAACAGCCATTCCTATTGGCATTTGTGAGGATGTGCCCGTTGTGGTTGCTAATGTTACTATCTTAACGGACTTTGTTATACTTGATATGCCCGAGGATGATAACTTGTCCATTATTCTTGGAAGACCCTTCTTGAATACCGCAGGGGCTGTTATTGATTGCAACAAAAGCAAAGTCACTTTTCATGTTAATGTTAATGAACACACGGTGCATTTTCCGAGGAAACAACTTCAAGTGAATGGTATTAATGTTATCGGAAAATATCACACTATCACTATTGGAAGTTTTCAACTACCTCTCCCTACTGCCAAAAATAAATATGAAATAATTATGGTAGGGGACATGCCTGTCCCCATTGAGGTAACATAGTGTTTTCGCGAAAATTCTTTGGATTCATGTTAATCGAAAGGGGTTATTAATAAGACTTGATCAATCTTATTAATCGATTCTTTTGGAGAGACATGAAGTTGATGAATTTAGCAAGCACAACTTTCTGTACCCAACTTATTTTCTCTGTTCTTTATCAGTTGAATAAAATAAATGCCATGCTTTTCCTAATTTCTGAATTCTCCGTGCAATAAAAAAATGTCTAGAAATGAAAGTGCTCAGAATGTCTTGAAATTTTTACATAATTTTTTATTGAATATATTAGAATTTCTGGCATAAAAACTAGTGTGATAGGGCAACCTGGGTGGCCACACAGCACCAGGGCGCGCCCCAGTGTCATGTGGGCCCCACAGGGGCCCCCTCACTTATTCCTTCCAGCCAACTCCTCCTACATCAGAAAAAAATTGTGCCCAGTTCTTACCCGTGTTCAAGCTCTCTTTGCTGTGATTTTCGATCTCTTTGCTCGGAACTCCGTTTCCGAAACTGTTTTGAGGAATTGCTCCTTGGTATGTGACTCCTCCAATGCTCCAATTAGTTTTTGTTTTAGTGATTTATATTTTGCATATTTATCAACTCTTGGTGCTACAGAAAATGAGCTTGCATGTTAAATTATTTGAGGGCTAAGTAGTTTGAATGCTTGATATGGCCTCTAGGCACTTGTATAAGCAGGTGCTATCAATATTGTGAAGTTTTGTTAACATCCTTTTGTGGGTCAAATTTTTTCGGAATTTTGTTCGTAGGAAGATGAACTTATTCAGGAGGAGCTCATCTAAGAAGAATGCCAAGGGGATTCGGGGAGAATCTTTGGACGATGACCTCTACTTACCCCGTGATGCGGAAGTTCGACCATGTGAATGGCCACATGTACCCTTCATGGATGAAGCCGGTTTCCACCACGAGTTCGCACATTTCATCACCAACACCGGGCTGAATGCCTCTATCGCAGATGAGTGTGATCAATACCAAATCCTCACTAATTGCTTTGTGCAAAATTTCTTTTATTTGAGTGGGAACAACCCCCCTGAAGTGAGCTTCAGGATGTATGGTGAAACCCATCAGATGTCGCTTGAGCAGTTTTGTGAGATATGTTTGATCCCTACTGATGGGGATTTGAGAGAGCCTTGACCAGCTGAGTTCGAGGGGTTCCTCCACACCTTAACGGTGGGAGAAACAAGAGGAGTGTCGGCAGCTAAGTCCACTAGTTTACATTTCCCCGTTGTGCATTACTTTGCTTTATTCATAGGGAAATGCTTGACTGCCAGGAAGGCTGCAAGCTGTCTTGGTGCACTTGGCTTTGCTATCCTACGCCGTGCACTTTTTGGTGATAACACTTTCAGCTTAGGAGCTATCATTGCATGCCGCTTGCACACTAATAGGTCCAGAGGTGCGATTTATGGAGGTGTCTATTCCACTCGCTTAGCGAGCCACTTTAATGTTAATATACGTCCGCATGATCCTCTTTTACCTAAGGTTTATTTAGACTTTGAGTCCATGAAGCACCATCACTTTCTTTCCGATTCGGATGACTCTGACCGCATTAGGTATAACTTGGTTTATAATGAGGACACTATGGATATTATTCCGTTGCCTGCACCTGCCTTGTTTGATGTTCATGCCAGGAACGGATATACTGTTATGCCGGAAGATATTGTTGCCTATCGAGCGGGGCTGGCCACAGCCGCGCAGGAGTCACAGGGTTGGGATGCCCAGATCCCACCTCCTGAGGAGTTCCAGTTGGGACCGGATGGATTCTTTGGTTGGCAGTAGACCAAGCTAGGCCAAAAGCCTAAGCTTGGGGGAGTACGTATTTCCCACTGACAATTTACTCTTGCTTATGTATTTCACTCTAATTGTTGGTGCTCATACTTTTTCATTGTATTATCCATGTCAGCTTTATTTTCTCGCTTTCTTCTTATGTGTTGAAAAACTTTTGGAAAATTCAAAAAAATTAGTTAGCTTCTTTTTGGTTTTTGCTTTCTAGTTTATTTAGTGGTAGTCTTTAAAAATCAAAACCCAAAAAGATTTCTCTGTTCTTCTTTTGCTTGTTGGGAGCTTTCCCATGTAAATAGTTTTTCTCATTTTGCTTTACTTTACTCAATTTGCCTTCTTCAAGAAAAACAAAAAACTCCAAAAATATTTCAGTGTGTTTCTCTGAATTTCTTTTCTTTTCTTTTGATTGAGTTCTTAAAAGGAGAAGACCACAATGAAAATGTTGAGTGGTTCCCATTTGCATTATTGATTATCTATCAGAGAGCCCATTTTACTTTGTCTTCTCCTTTGGTTAAATTGTTTCAGATTCCAGCTTAGTCCATGGCATCCTTGCACTATTATTATTTTCTTACCATTCGGTTGTGCAAGTGAAAGGCAATAATGATGATGATTTGGTGGAGTGCCCGTGGTGAAGAAAAGCGGGTATGAACTCAACCTGCTCTTGTCTTTATGAATGTGTTTAGATTGGTGTCCATGATTCAGCATATTATGATCAAACATGTTTGTGATGACAATTAGAGATTATAGTTGTTCATGCCATGCTTAAGTAGCTAGGGGGTTGATAATGATTTACCTTGGTTGTCAATATGCAGTTAAAATGATTGTGATGTGGTATGATGGTATGGTATCCTCCTCTGAATGTTTCAAGTGGCTTGACTTGGCACATGTTTATGCATGTAGTTGAATCAAAACCAACATAGCCTCTATGATATTTATGTTCATGGTGCTCATATCCTACTCATGCTAGTACTCAATGATGATTATGCATACTGTATGTTCATGACCATATTCGCTCTCTGGCTGGTCGCTTCCCAACCTTATTGCTAGCCTCCACCTGTACTAAGCGGGAATTCTGCTTGTGGATCATAACCCTTGAGCCTGAGTTGTTCCAGATGAGTCCACCATATCTACCTATAAGCGGTATTACCCTGCCGTCCTAAGTAAATTTGCACGTGCCACCTCTAAACTATTCAAATGAACATTTGTTTTGTGTGCCTAGACCGCTCATGGAGCGATAGGGGGAAATCGATATCTTCTATGCTAAGTGAGTTATTCTTAGATGAGTGTTTATTTACTTGTCATTGCACGAGAAGAGGGCGGTAATCGGGATTCCCAGTCCCAAACAAACTTGCAATTATTTAAACAAACTCTTATGAACTGTAAGTGGAATGAAGGGCAAACGGTTTCCAAATCTGCCTCGGACTACAATAAGGTGAAGAGAAAGCAAACTTTACTTTTATCGCTTGGGAACCGCCACTAATTTGTTTAGCATGGAAGATATTGAAAGATCTCGGTCGTAACGTTGACAGGAAAGGCATGCCACCCAAAATTAAATTTTATCACTGTTTTAAAACCTTGAGCTCTGGCACCTCTGGAAATCCATGCTTCCCTCTGCAAAGGGCCTATCTATTTACTTTTACAGTTGAGTCATCACCTTCTCAAATAAGCACCAGACTGGAGAGCACTATTGTCATTCTCATGCATTGTGTGTGGTTAATTGTTGAGTGCATCATGACTGGATCTTTGTTGCCATGAATTACAATGTTTAGTCGCTGCTTGAACTTTGGAGGTGCTCTGCATTTATGATTTGTGGTCTCAGAAAGGGCTAGCGAGATACCATCACTGTCATATTGCATCATGATTGTTTTTACAAAGTGTTGGCATTGAGATACTTTATTATTGCTCGCTAGTTGATTATGCCATGTATATGAATGAATATGGTTTCTAAGAGTTATCATGAATGTGGTTAGTTATAATCTTTGCTGAAAACTTGGATGCTATTTGAATGCAATCATAAGCACAAGAACAAAAAGAGTTTGTAAAAGTTTTTCTTTATCACTGTCAGTTTGCCAACTGAATTGCTTGAGGACAAGCAATGAGTTAAGCTTGGGAGAGTTGATACGTCTCCGTCGTATCTACTTTTCCAAACACTTTTGCTCTTGTTTTGGACTCTAATTTGCATGATTTGAATAGAACTAACCCAGACTGATGATGTTTTCAGCAGAATTGCCATGGTGTTGTTTTTGTGCAGAAATCAAAGTTCTCCGAATGAGCTGAAACTTTCCAGGGAATTTTTATGGAATTAATAAGGAATTATGGAGCAAAGAACAACCGAAGAGGGGCACCAGGGTGCACACACAGCACCTGGGCGCGCCCCCTTGGGGCACGCCCTGCTGTTGTGTGGGCCCCTGGTGGCCCATATCAGCCCAATTCCAACTGTATAAATTCACATCCGCGGAGAAAAAAATGAAGGAGGAAGAATTTTCATGTTTCACGAGACGAAGCCGCCGCCACCTCCTGTTCTTCATCGGGAGGCCAGATCTGGAGTCCGTTTGGGGCTCCGGAGAGGGGAATCTTCGATCTTCGCCATCACCAACCTCTCTTCATCACCAATTCCATGATGCTCCTCATTGGGAGTGAGTAATTCCTTCGTAGGCTTGCTGGTCCGTGTAGGGGTTGGATGAGATTGATCATGTAATCAAGTTAGTTTTGTTAGGGCTTGATCCCTAGTATCCACTTTGTTCTGAGATTGATGTTGCTATGACTTTGCTATGCTTAATGCTTGTCACTAGGGCCGGAGTGCCATGATTTCATATCTGAACCGTTTATGTTTTCACCAATATATTTGTGTTTTAGATCCAATCTTGCAAGTTGTATGCACCTGCTATGTGTTATGATCCGCATTCCCAGGGTGACAATAACTGGGATTCTTTTTGGTGATTACCATAGTTTGAGGAGTTCATGTATTCACTATGTGTTAATGCTTTGTTCCGGTTCTCTATTAAAAGGAGGCCTTAATATCCCTTAGTTTCCTTATGGACCCCCGCTGCCACGGGAGGGTAGGACAAAAGATGTCATGCAAGTTCTTTTCCATAAGCACGTATGACTATTTACGGAATACATGCCTACATTGTATTGACGAACTGGAGCTAGTTCTGTGTCGCCCAAGGTTATAACTGATACATGATCAATATCATCCAACACATACCCAACATCATCGATCCAGTGCCTACGAGTATCCACACATTGATACTTGCTAAGTTACTACTATTGCTGCTGCTGTCACTTTTACTACAAGTTACTACTGCTACTGTTACCGATACTATTGCTGCTACCAAACTACCATATTACTTTGCCACCTACCACTTTGCTGCAGATATTTATCTTCCAGGTGTGGTTGAATTGACAACTCAAATGCTAATACTTCCAAGTAATCTTTTGCTCCCCTTGTGTCGAATCAATAAATTTTGGTTGAATACTCTACCCTCGAAAACTGTTGCAATCCCCTATACTTCTGGGTTATCAGAGTCATGCCATGCTAACATGATAAAATGAGGGGGGATAACATTCATTAAGGATCGCATATTTTGAGAAAGTAATGATTATGCTTCTTACATTCATGAATATTATTATGTTGATATTGTTACTTCATCATTTCTCAATATTTATACCATCAAAGAGATTACATGATACACATGTTAGGTAGCATTTCACATCAAAAATTCTGTTTTTATCATTTACCTACTCGAGGACGAGCAGAAATTAAGCTTGGGGATGCTTGATACTTCTCCAATGTATCTATAATTTTTTATTGTTTCATGCTACTATATTATCAATCTTAGATACTTTATATGCATTTTTATGCTATTTTATATCATTTTTTGGAACTAACCTATTAACCCAGTGCCTAGTGCTAGTTGCTGTTTTTTGCTTGTTTTTGGCTTTTCAGAAAATCTATATCAAACAAAGTTCAAACACGATGAAACTTTACGGTAAATTTTTCTGGACCAAAAGGGACCCTATAAGCTTTGGGAGAAGACCAGACGAGCTACAGGAGAGTGACAAGCTCGTAGGGCATGCCCTGGGGGATAGGGCATGCCCCTTGAGCTCGTGGGCCCCACGCAATTCCTCCTGACCTAATTTTGACTCTATAAATTCACATATATTCCCAAACCAACAAAAAGGAGCCTGAAACACTTTTTCTGCCGCCGCAAGTCTCTGTTCCTGCATGATCCCATCTGGAGGCCTTTTTCGATACTCTGCTGGAGAGGGAATCGATCATGGAGGGCTTGTTCATCCACCTTGCTGCCTTCCGATGATTGGTGGAGTAATAGTAGAAGAAGCAGGCAGGAGTCGGTCTACTTATCACGGACATGATGCCTATATACATGATCATTGCCAAAAATATGTCATAACTATGCGCTTTTCTATCAATTGCCCAACAGTAATTTGTTTACCCACCGTATGCTATGTTTTCGAGAGAGAAGCCTCTAGTGAAAACTATGGGCCCCGGGTCTACTTTAATCATATTACTAAAACCAAAAATACCTTGCTACAATTTATTTACTTTCTTTTTTTTGCAATTCATTCGTCTACCTATACAAGATTTGATCCTAGCAAGTAACGAGATCAAGGGGATTGACAACCCTCTTGCCCGCGTTGGGTGCAAGTAATTGTCTCGCATGGCGGTTAGTGCATATAAGCAAGTGGCCAACATAGATCAAATACCCAAAATCTCGTTAAGCTTGTTATTGTTTAGTAACCGCGGACGATGACCTGGGCCAGGCCCACGTCTCTCTAGATGGTCTTAGCCTGCCCTGTCGCTCCGCCACAGTAATCTCTCGCGGGTTCTCTTGGAACCGACCCGACTTTAGCATATTATGTTTAATATAAATATATCCATGATCATCGCCCAGAGGGATCACGGCCCGGTAATATAGCATGGCAAACGGACAAGGGTGTATGGCCAACTGATGAAGCTCTAACATAACTATACTAGGCATCATAGGATAGTAGGCAAAGTAACAACAGCAGGTCACAAAAGCAGGTTATGCATCTGAATAGGAGCTACCGGAACAACAACAGTAGCAAAATCTAAAGCATGAATAAAGAGAGAAAGAATGGGCTATATCAGAATGAACAGGGGAGGGGGGTTGCTTGCCGGGTTACTTTGTAAATGAGAACATATCCTCAAAACTGTAGGCATAGACGATCTACGGTCTATCACAGACTCGGGGTCTACAGATAAGAGCAGAGGAGGAGGAACATATAAACAACGGGCATACAAATGCAACACAATGCAGGTCATGGCAAGTATGGTGATGATAATGTGCTCTAATGCATCACTAGGCATTTTAAAAGAAGAGGGAAAACTCCAGGTATTATTATCTGTATTGATCCTGATGCAAATGTTCCATGTTCATCATGTTAGAGGGGTTTGTCATGCATGTAAATGTCATATTCGGATTTGTTATATTTTTCTGATCATTTTTCATATATAAATTATTTTCAACGGACTTACGGTTTATTTTATATGAATTTTCAAAGTTTTAATCATTTTTTGGATTTTCTGATATATTTTTATTTTGAAAATTCAATTAACTAAAATTGCTAAATGCACCCAAAGGTGTACCCAGCTGAGAGCACAGAGGGGCTGACAGGTGGGGCCAGTCAATGCTGACTGTGCAGAGTCAAAGCTGACACATGGGGTCCACTGGGTTTAACTTAATTATTAACCAAATAATTAACCAGACTAATTAAACAGGCGGGACCCACTTTCATACACTCAGGGGGGTCATTAGCGGCTAATTAAGCTGGCCACATCAGCAGGCCAGCGATTAGTCACCGGCGACCATCCAGCGCGGCGGAGTCCGCTCAGGACGGCGCTGTAGGGGGCGGTTGGACACGCCGCCCGGTCCTACGGGCAGCTGGCGCTCGCGCGCGTCTGATGGGACAAACGGGAGGCCGAAGCATGGGCAAGACGAAATCGATGTTGTGGTGCCCTTCTTGATGAAACAGTGGGTGCAATGGGCTCCTAGGAGCGTGCTGAGCACGGGGGTGTGCTCGGATGCAAGCTTTAACGACCGCATCCGCGGAGGTGACATGGCCGGCGGAGCAAAGCTTCGGCTCCAATGAAAACTATGGCTAGATGACGCAATCAAGCGGGGAAAGATGGGGAAAATATGAGTGGGCTCACATCATTGACGAGGAGCTGCTCGGGGAGGCACGGGGTGGGGTGACGGTGACTAAATCGATGGTGAAGCTTGATAGAGCTGATGAAGAGGACGAGGTGAAGGAGCTCGATGCAGTGCGTCCGAGCTCGCGTAGCTTGTCAAGGAGGAAGAGGGCGTCGAGGCGCTTCTGGTGGACATGGTGGCGAGGCGAGACGGAGACGGTGGCTACGGCTATGGCGATAGTGCAGCCATGGCGGTTTCGGCCGAGGTGGAAGAGGAGAGAGCAGGGCGAGGTGGAGGGGAAAGATCTTTTGGTGTGTCCAGGGCGTCTGTGGTGGAGCTCTTTTCCGATCTAGGGCTACAGCGGTGTTGCGATTGCAAGCATTGCATGGTGCGCGTGTGTGGACGGCGATGGTGAGCTCGGCTTCAAGTAGCGGCGAGAGGAGGACGAAAGGCCGATGGGGCTGGGCTGGGCCACACTGTGCTACTCAAAGCCCATTTATATTATTGTTGCAACTAAAACTTGCCGCATAAATAATTTGTAATATTGTGGAAGAGCACACTGAGTTTGGGGCCATTTTTAATTGATTTGAATTATGTTTGAATTTAAATGGGCCACTTATGTGTTGTTTGCTCATTTCAAAAATAGATACGCGCAATTTTGAAGTTTCAAATGATGTTGGTTCCAACATGACTTTTGCTCAGTGGAATATTAGAAATAATATGACCAGTTTTTTTGTTATGTTTGAAGAACTTTTATTTTGTCTTGCAATTGAATTTGAATTTGAATAGGCTTTGGATCTCAATGACAATTAGTAAGTTAATGATGATGACTAGGCAACTGAATTAGATGGTAACAAGGGCTTAATACCAGGGGTGTTACAGGGGGTAACCAGAAAACTTTCAAAGCTGAGCAGAACCACCTCACAGCCAAGAAGGATCTCCTCGAATCAGAGAGGCTGGTCATCGAGGCCAGAGAGCGGGAGCTGAACCGCACCATTGAGCACAATCAGCACCGTCGCCTGGCAGCGGTGACTACAGAACTCATGGACTGTGGCCATGGTACAGCATAAGCTATTCTGGGGGAGAACCTGAACGGCGAAGATATCTACCGTACCGCCCAGGTGAATCTTTTCATGGGCATAGACCTGACAGAGAACTTGAACATCGATCCGAGTCATCCGGAGGCAGAGAAACTCCAGCGTGCGGTTATCGTCCTGAAGGTCGTGGTTGTCCAACAGGATGTAGTATCAGCCTCCCGCGATCATCTCGGGTCTAGGTCGATACTCTGTGGAAATTATAGCACTTCCAGAATCCTCCGCTCGCCCAACCACAATCCCAGCCACAACAGGTCTGCCTCAGGCACCGATTCATGGGACACCATCCAGTGCCTTTGGGATGAATGCGCCATCCAGGTGCAGGTCACAGCTCACCTCAAAGATGCCTAATACCTCCTGAACAGATGTCGCCAAGACCAAGACCATTCCATTATGGAGCATGTCATCGGTTGCCTCGCCGATCGTCATAGAGATTACGACTGTAATGAGGACCGCGAGGTCTCCAACCATTCTGAGTCTGCTGCTGGTGGATCATGGTGCTTTGACAGACGCATCCGCAAATGGAAGTTTCTAGAGAAGTTCTGTGTGCGCAACATCGACAAGTATAATAGTGACGCCAAGCCAAAGACCTATCTCACAAACTACTTGACTATGGTCGACACTGCCAGAGGGGACGAGCTCTATGCCATCCGCTACTCCCGCTCATCATAGAAATCTTCCATCCCGACTGGCTGGCAAACCCAGTTGTGTTCAGGAAGAAGAATGAATCTTGGCGCATGTGTATCAACTACACGAGCCTAAACAAGGCATGCCCCAATGATCCTTTTACTCTACCATGCATAGACCAAGTTGTGGACTCTACGGCTGGTTGTGAGTGCCTCTGCTTTCTAGATGCCTACTCAGGCTATCACCAGATCAAAATGAATGAGTCTGATCAAATCAAGACCTCTTTTATTATGCTCAACAGAGCTCATTGTTGCATCTCCATGCCCTTCAGATTGAAAAATGTTGGTGCCACATACCAGGGTTGCATCCAAAAATGTCTGCATGATCAGATAGGCATCAGTGTTTAGGCCTATGTCGACGATGTCGTCGTCAAGACTAGGTATAAAGCAGACCTCTTGAAGGACTTTGCACAGATGATTTCCAGCCTCAGGCTATTTAACATGAAGCTGAACCTAAAGAAGTGCATCTTCGGCATTCCCTCGGGCCAACTACTCAGGTTCACTTTCTCTGAAAGGGGGATAGGGGCTAACCCCGACAAGATCGAAGCCAACTCTAAGATCGGGAAGCCCAAGTGTCTCAAAGACGTACCAAAGCTTATTGGCTGTGTCCTCGCCCTCATCAGATTCATCTCTAGGCTCGGCTAGAAGGCCCTCCCTCTTTATCAAAACTTGAAAAAATCTAGAACCTTTGTTTGGCCTGACAAGGCCCAACCGGTAGAGATCTTGCAGACATACAAACACTAAGCATAATATCCGGTCTCTACGCACATAGGTAGAGAAAGGAACCAATCATGGAACGGTATACCATTTGATCAACAGGAGCATCCTCCTTGTTGAGGTCAAGGTGCCCATTCATAGGCATTGTGGTTCCAATACCTTTGCATTCTCCATATGGCACTTCTTGAACAAATCCTTTGTGTACTTTGTTTGTGAGATAAAAGTACCTTCCTTCATTTGCTTGATTTGGAGACCGAGAAAGAATTTCAGCTCACCCATCATAGACAGCTCATACCTTTCAATCATCAACTTGCCAAACTTTTCACTAAAACAAGGGTTAGTTGAACCATATATGATATCATGAACATAAATTTGGCATACAAATAATTCATCATCAACTCACTTAGTGAAAAGAGTTGAATCAATTTTGCCAATTTCAAAACCCTTCTTTAAGAGAAACTTTGTTAAGCATTTGGACCAAGCTCTAGGAGCTTGTTTAAGACCACATAAGGCTTTATGAAGTTTATAGATATGATCAGGCTTCGTTGGGTTAACAAAGCCAGGAGGTTGTTTAACATAAACTCTCCTCAATTTCACCATTCAAGAATACACCTTTAAGATCCATTTGATATGATGTTATGATGATTAGCACATGCAAGTAAACTGCAAATGGCTTCAAGTCTAGAAACTGGGGCATATGTCTCACCATAGTCCATTCAACTTGAGTATACCCTTGGGCTACCAAGCGTGCTTTGTTGCAGATGACTTGACCATCCTCATTTTGTTTGTTACTGAAAACCCATCGCATTCCTATGACATTGTGATTGTCCTCGGGCTTCTCAACTAATTTCCACACTTTCTTTCTTTCGAATTTATGGAGTTCATCGTGCATAGCATTGACCCAATCTGCATCTTCGAGTGCTTCTTCAACCTTAAGAGGCTCAACACTAGAAACAAAAGTGTAATGATCACAAATGTTAGCTAATTAAATTTTATTGAGTGGCACTCCCTTGATTGATGTCAGTGAGGACTTGATCAACGGGATGATTCTTGTTCACTCTTGCTCTAACTCGGGGTAGCTTTTGCTTGGGGAATTAAACCTCCTCTTTGTCTTCATCTTGATAACTTTGCACTTGACGCGGTGGAGATGGAGGTTGTTGTTGCTTTTATTGAACTTCTTCTTCTTCTTGTCAATTTGCACTTGTGGAAGCCTCTCCATTTGCTTGAGGATCACCTTAATGTGATGTAGAGGGATCCATTTGAATGGAAGAAGTACTCTCCTTTACTTCCACGGGCTTGATCTTAACAATGGCTGAGTCTTTGATTGCTTCTGAAGGTTCCTTGTCACCTATATCATTTGGCAATTGCTCGACTTGAGACCCGTTTGATTCATCAAACTTCACATCTACCGTATCTTTAACTTTTCATGAGAACTTGTTGAAGACAAGGCATGAGATTTTGATTCGTGACCAAGGAGAAAACCTTCATGTGACTTAAGAGCAAACTTATAATGATGATGCTTATGTAACACTTTGAGCGAAATACCCGGGAATATCCAACTTATGGTTTGTTACCGGTTAGAAATTCGTACGCCGTCTTGCCAAGAAGCTTGTGAAGATAAAGCCTATTGATAGCATGACATGATGTTTGTACCGCTTCAGCCCAAAAATGTCTTGGAGTTTTGTACTCGTCCAACATCGTCCTTGCCATCTCGATCAACATCCAATTCTTCCTCTGAACAATTTCATTTCTTTATGGACTGTAAGTTGCGGTGAAATCATGCAAAATACCTTCCTCATCAAGGAATGAGTCGACATTAGTGTTCTTCAATTCGGTACCATTGTTGCTTTGCACCTTCTTGATATTCAATTCGAATTGCTATTGTGCTTTGCTTCCACTAATCTAGGAAGGTGTTGGGCCCCCAAGTGCAAAGATTTGTAGCAAGCAGCAATTTTCTTCAAGTGGATGACCTTAAGGTTTATCGAACCAGTAGGAGCTTGGAATTGCAACCAATGATTAGTACCTGCACACACAAATACAGAACTTGCCTCGGCCCCCAACAAAACTAGTAAGGTTGTAAATCTTATTAGCCTTGCTAGTTACAAGGATTACTGCAACTTGTGTTTGACAGTATTGATAGTAATGAAAGAAACAAAAGTAAAGAATTGTAAAGTTGTTTGATCGAGGTTGAAAGCATTAGGGGTGAATGGACTGGGATCCATAGTTTCACTAGTGGCATCTCTCCAATAAAATATAACATGGCGTGGTGAACAAATTACAGTTGTGTATCGAATAAATTACAGTTTTTATAAGTATGACTATATATGGCATAATTGCATATATGCATCATGTTTGGATATCCATAGACCGTTAATCCAACAACATTTATAGCTAATACTCCACCCTCAGACCACTATCCAGCATGAATCTCAAAGTATTAAGTAAAACAAAGTATTGCATTAAGTATAATGACATGATGTAGATAGTACATTGTTTTCACCCTCCTTTCAAAGGACAACTTCTCAACTATATTTTTATTCTTAGTGCCAACAACACAATACAAGCCATTTCTACTTTATGTTACTGTAGCATATTACTTATAAGATAGAACCCAACTAAAATACACAACTCCCTCTTGGAGATCATTCATCTAAACCTGGCTAGTGCAAGACTCATAGATCAAAGAGCATATATGTCTATAAATTATGCAGCAAAAACTCATATGAATCCATTAATAAAACATATATAGATATCACAAAGGTACAATTCATCACACTACAACAAACACACCAAAAAATTAAATCAGATGGATCACGATCATTGTATTGAAGAACAAAGGAGAGATTGCCATCTAGCTACTGCTATGGACCCATAGTCCAAAGAAACCACTCACAGGCGATCATGGTGGTAGCAAGGTTGTTCTAGATAGCCACCGTGATGATTTCCCCCTCCAGGAGAATACCAAAAAGGCCTCCCAATTGGATCGCAATGGAACAGAGAGGTGCGGTGGTGCAAAAAAATCCTCGATAAATACGATGAAGGGTTTTGGGAGAATATAAAGCCAGGGGCTCCTGGAGGCTGTGGAGGGGTGCCCATGAGACCCACACGGCCCTGGCTCGCGCCCCCCTTGGCCACAAGATGGGGCATGTGGGTCCCACGGGCACCGCCTGCCACTCCTCCGGTGCTTCCTAGAACCTTCTGTACTTGAAACTTCGCGCCGTATTTTTTTCCAATTTTTTGGGTCTCCTGGAAATTGATTTTCTGAAAAGTCAAAAAGCAATAGAAAACATCAACTGGCACTAGGCACTGAATTAATAGGTTAGTCCATAAAAATAATAAAAATTGGTACCAAGACTATGCCGAATTAATATAATTGTAGAATGAAACAAGAAAAAATTATAGATACATTTCGGACGTATCAACATCCCCAAGCTTAATCCCTGCTCATCCTCAAGTAGGCAGATGATAACAAAATAATTTTTCATTGTGAATACTACCTTTTTTTGGCCTTAGCATGAACATAATCTGTCTAATGTAATCCAGGTGTAATTCATAAGCATAGCGATGCAATGCAATAGTCTATAGTTGATAGTAAGCAAATATCATCAAAATACGCAAATAAAATTACTCTCGCTTTTCATGAATCAACGCCTTCAAAAAATGTTCCCAATGCCATAAGGTTTTGAAAGAATGTCTGGTGTATCATGGGAACATAGTACACTAAGTCTTCATCGTATCATGACAATCTTATCGTAAACCGGCCAGAGATTAAACCGAGCGCATCAATCACATAATTATTCTGTTTCCACTACTTAATGCTTACTCAATACTTGGGTGCAAATCTTGATCTCTGCACTTAAAGGAAAAAGAGAATGATGATGGAAGTTTATGGGAAGTCAAAAAGTGAAAGAAAGTCTTGCATCAATGCGACTGATCATTAGGTAATGGAGAGCCCTTATGATCCTTGTTAATACCAGGAGTGGGGATTACCATGCAACAGACGCACTAGAGCTATAAGTGTATGAAAACTCTCCTCATGGACTAGTACGATGTGCATCCAACTTGTTTGCTCATGAAGACCTAGAGCAATTGAGGAAGCTCATCATTGGAATATACAAGCCAATTTCTATAATGTAAAAGTCCCCAACTAGTATACAAACGTGAAGCATATGAAATGAAGTAGTGCTACTTTGAAGCACTATATGATATCTGCTAAGACCAGGTGCTACTTTGAAGCACAAGTGTATACTAAAAATAATGAATAGTGGTGTTGCCCCCTCTCTCTTTTTCTCTCTTTGGCACTTTCTACGCTATTTGTTATTTGAACCTTACAGGTAAGGGCAACACTCTATAATGATGAACAATACACTTTCAATTTACTTACAACTCATTACAACTCAATAATAAACATGATGTAAAAACTCTAATGAATGTCTCTAGCAGTGTACCTGGATGTGCAATGATCTACCATAGCATATGTGACCCAAAGATGAATGGTGGTCTTGCCACAATAATATCATGCTAGCTCCATATGATCATGTAAAGCAATATGACAATGACAAATGATGTCTCTAATCACGTAATGTAAATGATGATGGATGTTGCATGACAATATATCTCAGAATGGCTATAGAAATACCATAATAGGTAGGTGTGGTGGCTATTTCGAGGAAGATGGGTGTTTTATGTGTGGGGAAAACAAGAGGAAGTCCTCCCACAGAATTAGGATGTATCAGTGAAGGATGCACCAAGTCTCGATGTGAGAGTGGACAATGCTCGATACCGAAGAAGCTAGCAATATTCATAGATGGAAGTGCATGTAGCATCGCAAACTCTCATTAGTCATAAAGAACTCAAGGACTTATTACAAGCATCTTCATAGTTTATTTAGATCAATTATGCAACCAGTGTGTCTCCTAGGGGGGTAGTTTGGTGTGCCGAAACCCGTTACTCATCCCCTACCCAATCTATGTGAGCGGTGTACTTACAACGCCCCTCAACTTGGACATCACTGCAATACAAGTGGTTCCTACTTTTCTGTATATTAACGAAAGAAAGGCATTGGTTCCCACATGAGTTATACAACACATTTATCTATTACTCCCATCCTATCTAAAAACTATTGCAAAGAATCCTATCTTCAAATTTTATAACTCTATATTAATTAATGCAAGTTTTAAGTATACCACCAAAACATACATATTACTTTTAGTACCAACTTATTAATCCATGCCAACAACCAATTACTATTTACCTCTCCAAAAAGATACAAATGAAGCAATAGAGTTCTAATCATTTCTAAAAGGACTATCTTCATGCTCTAACAAGTATAAGTGAAGCCAAAGAGCAATTCTATAAATGCATGGCCATGGGAAACTCCCTAAGCATATTTAGTTAGTTGTGATGATTGCCAAGACCAGCAAATAAAAGCAAAAGATGCACCAAGAATAACACATATCATGTGAAAACATAAAAAAATAGGTCCAACCGAGACTAACCGATAATTGTTGTTGAAGAAAGGGGAATGCCTTGGGCATCCCCAAGCATAGACGCTAGAGAGTTCTTGAAATATTTCCTTGGGGTGGATGGGCATCCCCAAGCCTGAGCTTTTACATCTCCTTTATTCTCTTCATATCACTGTCTCACCTGGGTCTTAAAAATGTCATCCACACAAAACTTTACAAAACTCGGTGAGATGGGTTAGTATAAAAAAGCTCAAATCTTAACATGCCTTGCTGTAACAAATTAACAAATTTATAATCCAACATTATCTACTATATTCCAACACTTTTTAAAGATTCCTACTGCCCAATAGGAACATTAAAATGGCGAACATAAGCAAGCAATGAAAAATAGACTAGACTGTAAAGATGTAATGTTAATCCATAATTCTGTAGCTCCAAAAATTCTAAACAATTACCACATCATGGAGAACTTATCAATGCTTACTTTGTCAAAAAAAATTAAGATTTTAGCACATTTTTTCTAATCACAAAAACTCAAAACACAACAGAAAACTTTCTGTTTCAGCGCAGCAACTCACAGATTTGCAATCTTAGCATGTAAAGGTTATACTTAGCACTTTATTGAAAGAAAAGTTACAAAACAAGGTTGTTACGGAACCATCAACCTTATTGACAATAACTACGGGTTGTCTCCCACAAGCTCTTTCTTCATAGCCACTAAGATAGGCCTATAGTTTTAATGAGCATCAAAAAGCATATCTCAAACACATTTTTAAGTCTAACCCACTTCCTTTGCATAGGCATCTTATAAGTAAACAAATAACTCTCCAAAATAGTGGGATCATTAGCCGCAAACAAGCTATAAAGGCCACAAGAAGTATCATAATTGTCTCCCCAATCATGATCATCATAGTAAGTAGTAGACATAACATAATCATCCTCAATAGTGCCTACAAACATAGTGTCACCATAAAAAGCAATACCTTCATTAATTGTATCATTATTTGGGATAATAACATCTAAGGTAATTTCCTCCCTGAGATTTTAGCTACCCAATGGTCATTTTCATCACTTGAATCACAAATATTATCATGTCTATTCCAATCATACTTGTCTCGCAATGAGCATACCCCAATGGCTTTTCTTCTTTAGTCTTTTCATTGTTAGCTATTGGTTCAAAGTATGTAACATATTATAGAAGTTAAGAAGTTTCCATTGATTTTTTGTGCCAATATGGTTGATGCTCTTGAGAAAACTAGCATGCTGAAATTTTAATGTTTTTGGTATTTTTAAGTTTTTTGAAAAGCAAAAATGAAATAACAACTAATAAAAAGTAACAAAGCAAGATAGATAACAAGGAAATAAAGTAGAGGAGTGTAGGACCTACGGTAGTAATCAAAGACTCTCCGGGAACGGCGCCAGGAAAAGGCTTGCTTTCTCTAATCTAGGAAGGTGTTGGGCCCCCAAGTGCAGAGGTTTGTAGCAAGCCGCAATTGAAGGGTAACGCAGCAGAAAACAAAAATTTTCCGACCTACGCACCAGCCTAGGACCACTATGCAGACTGCATACAAGGTTTGATCATTTTCGTTACCGACTCGTAGCGCAGCGGAAGTAGAGTCGATGACGATCGGCGGTGCAGATCCTCGCAGCTAGGATTTACAACCTCCCAACCGCGAGGATGTATACCCTCATCCGCCACTCGGACAGCCCTCCGGGAGGTGGTCGGACAGTCCCCCGGACGGTGTCGCGGACAGCCCTTCGGGAGGATCTTCGAAACTCGGACGGTCACTCGGACAGACCTTCGGGAGGACTCACCGAACTCGGACCGTCACTTGGACAGCCTTGCAGGAGGCACTCTCGAACAGCCCCTCGGGCACTAAGATCAAAACTACGACCTCTCTACAGAGTTGCACACATACGGTGTCATCTATCCGGCAGGGCTTCGCCGTCCAGAACTAGTTCCCACCGGAACCCAGACAGCCTTTCGGCTCTACGAAACTATTTCGCGGGGAGGGATAGAGAAGCCAGATCATGCAATGGCACTTGTATGTGAGAAGGTGTGAGTGTGGAGGGCTGCCCCTCCACCTCTATTTATAGGAAATCCCAAGGGGTAGGGTGGTTTTACAATAAAACCCAAAAGCACATGAATGAAGTCCTTCCACCAAGGTTTTAAGGGTGAAAACAAGGAACAAGAGGGGCTCCAAGGAGGAGCCACCTACTTGGCCGGCCACACCCCTTGGGGGGCCCCATTAGGGCCTCCCAATCCATCCATGTCATCCCTAGATATTCTGGGATAAAGCCCAAACAAGTGGCTTTCCAAAAAGTAACCCAAAAAGCACTTTCACTATTCACGACGACATTTTTCAGCGTCCGTTCGAACTGAAAATATTTATGTGGGCTTAGAACATTTCCAGTACCCACTAAAATAATTTTCAACGCGTTCTGGAACAATTCCAGTTTAGTGATTTTCAACTGCGAAAAGCATCTGAAGTGGTTCCGGCAGCTCCGGAACATTTCCGGTTTTTCTTCCAGAAAATTCCTAGAAGTTTCCAGAACAATTTTGGCACCCTCCAAGAATTATCAGGCATGTGCCGAAACCAATTTGACTTTATGGTATCCTCTGAAACAACTTTTCAGTATCACCGAAACTCATCCGGTGACCTCTCTCTGCGGAACTTTTCCGCTGTCCAAAACTTTTTCGGTGTCCGAAACTTTTTCAGTGATTTTCTCTGAGACTCCCTGTCTAGTATTCAGTAGATAGATGACCCTTAAGCGTGTGACCCTATAGGTTCGGTGAAGTATAGACATGACACGGAACCCCTTCCGATCAATGATCAACATCGGAGCCGTGGACACCCATATTGACCCCTATACCCACACGAATGAATATTCGAGTGAACCTCCAGTTGCCGTGTGCTATTCCTGTTGCTTCACGATATGTTACAAATACCCGAGGTTAGACATGTTGGCATCCCCGTGGATCAACAACTTCTCCACTATGCCAGTTACCCCGTTATCGGTATTGTTCTCTTTTCTCGTTACCATGTTCCGGCATCCCCGTGATCAAATCACAAAGTGTCTGGCCAGACGATGATGGATACCGTAACACCAAGATGGCCCAGAGATATCTCTCCATTGTCGGAGGAGCAAATCCCAATCTTGAGCTATAAAGTTACTTGACATACTTTCCCATGAACCCGTAAGCCGCCGTAATAGCCATCCAGTTACGGATGACGTTTAACAAACCCCAAAGTTCATGAATCAAGCATGAAGAAACTCGATACTCTCATGGTCTGAGGAATTATGCAAACGTTAACCATCTCTGTGTTATTAACCATTAACTTGTGACCAATGAATCTCATAGCATAACATCAATCGGGTCGATTCAACACAAATGTTCTTCTAACATTGTGCCCTCAAAGTTGCTGGCATAGACATGCCCATGATTGGGAAAACATAATCATCATGCAACACTTGAGCTAGTCTTAGAGGCATGACTAGGAATACATTTTACCGTTTATTATTCCACACGTGCACATGGGTTTTCCCCAGAGCCTTTATGGATATACGGGCTCGGGAACCACAGCAGTTATAGCATGGAACATAAACATAATAATGAGCATGGAGATAAATAATAACATTTATTATTGCCTCTAGGGCATATCTCCTACAGACTCCCACTTGCACTAGAGTCAATAATCTAGTTAATGCTAATGCACTTTACACCTGTGGCACACCGGTGTAAATATGCTTCGCATGTGGTATAGCCTGATGTCCAATGGATCTGACGACTTCAACTCCGTGTGTATCTTTGCGTATCCTCGCGTTTTTACGCTTTCACAAAATTCATATTTTGTGTGGACTTGGCTTTGTATGTATGTGAATCACAGGTCAAACCTGGATTCCTCAGACTGAGTTATGGAGCAACTACCTGCAGTAGTGTCCCATTGACAAAAGCCATCTTGGAACCATACTAAGTTCATGAATGAACTATATGATTAAACATTTTCTTTGTCGCTTCGAAAGCGGTAACATACTTAGCCTCTATTATAGAATTCGCCACAGTAATTTGTTTGGAAACCTTTTCCAACTAACTGTGCCACCACATTGTGTGTTACACAAAACCCTCAATTTAAATCAAAAATCGCATGGAGAAATGATGAAGACTGTATCGATGTAACCTTTTACAACGAACTCTTCATGATCTTCAATTGCGAGAAAACATGTCATCAGTGCTACTATAGTACTCAATGACCCTTTTCACTGTTGTCCCATGATCAGTACTTTGATCACTTTGGTATCTATACTCGTAACAACTTTGGAGTATTGGACATATCTGGTTGTTTTACATACCATGGAATACATGATTAATCCAAACACGAAGGTGTGTGGAATCTCCATCATCTATTTTGCTCATCAGTGTTTTTGGGACACCAAGTCTTGCAAAAACTCTTTCCATGTGACTTCGGCAAGAATCACTCCTTGGCGTTTTAAATGCTAAAAAGTTTTAGCATCTTGTCAATATGTATTTATTGCTTAGCCCCATTAGGTAAATCTATCTTCATAGATCATCATGCCTAATATTAAGGCTATTTAGCCCAAGCACTTCATCGAAAAACTATTTTCAAATGAAGTCCTAATTCGTGTCAAGAATTTTATTTCCAATTAACAATGTGTCAAGCACACAAGGTTTTTAGAAATGCTATTAGGCTCCCACTTACTTTCTTGAATTACAAGCATCTTCGTTATCCATTGATGAAGTCAAAACTCCTTTGACCATTTCATCAAAACACGAAGATTCCAACTCCACTTTGCTCTCTTCTGTCCATCGCTGGAACTCTGAAGTTTGCACCCTTACTAGCATCCTCTGGATTGACAAAATACCTTGGACTGTAACACATGCAAGTCCTTGGTTTCATTTCCATCAGATGGAAATCCTTTTGTCATCCATTTTTTTAATTGCTAGTTCAACCCGAACCGACTTTAAGCATCGCTACGGTGAAGCAACCTCATCGTAGTCAACTCCTTGAACTTGTATATTGCAACAAGTCGAGCTTTATGGATAAAACATTTTTATTCGTATCAATTATAGTTCCATAAATATTCATCAGACTCTAAGTCTTCCGAAAGGTGTCTCAAGGTTTTAATCTTGAATCACTTATATGGAAACTATCTCGGATTGTATTGGCATTTAGCCAATTCCGGAGTCAGGGCCCATCAATGCTTCCTTGTGTATCGTAGGTATACTGTTGTCTAACAACAATATCTCGTTTGCGCACCTGAGAGGTTTGCACGAGCCTTGCCTACGTGGTTCAGCTGCAAGTTCGACCGAAGTCCATACATTTTATTGTAGAGACTTCCGTATCAATCGCAATAGGAAACTCTGGAATTACTTCCAAGGTCTCTTTCCTTTGACCTGATGACAAAGATACTGTTTATCTCGTCGAGTTGCACTATTCTCCCACTCACCTTTTGAAAGAACCATTTTCTTCAAAAAGCATACCGTTCTTTGTGGCAAACCTATTTGCCTCGGTATAGTGAGGGAGGAATACCCAATTACTTGGGATAACCTACAAAGTAGCACTTGTCTGATTTGGAATAGGTTTGTAACCTTTTACACAAGCCCCATATTCCAAATGTTAAGAAAAGATATAACATGGTTGGGCGTACCATACCATGGCGTCATTTCAACAGACCTGATGGAGCTCTTTTCAGTGTAAAAGTCGCAGTCTCTAAAGCATCACTTTAAAAGGGATAATGGCAAATTTATTTATGTCATCTTTGATCTTACCATGTCATAAATGGTTCGATTACGTCTTCACGGACTTTCCACTCACAGTGGTGTTCCAGGAGGTGTAAGTTATGAAACTCTTTTCACAACTCATCAGACATTCGCTAAACTTGTAACTCAAATATTTCTTTCTGCAATCGAATTGTAGAAACATAATTTTCTTGTTACAATAACTTCTACTTCATATTTGAAAACCTTTCGAATGATTTCAAAAGATCCAGACTTACGTCTCATCAAGTAAATATCCATATATCTACTTGAGTCATTTCTGAAGATAGATAAATCTACTACTTGCAACAACATTTATTGAACTACACACATCAAAATGTATGATCACCAATAAGTTTGTTGCTCATTCCTTATGGCCTGTGAACAGTATTTCAGTCACTTCACTTTTCGGAGGAAATTTGCAAGTGTCAGATGATTCAAAATCAAACGACTTCAAAATCCATCATAATGGAGTTTTCCATGCGGGTTTCTCCAATGTGACCAAATGCAGTGCCACACTTGTGTGGTATTCTTTGTCTTGCGACATTTAGCGTCAGTGTTATAGATGTATCATATTACCATTAATATTCATAACATACGTCCAATCTCGGATGGAAGCATGGCCCTTTATGTTATTCATAATACTGAACAACAATTGTTCTTTTATGAACAACTCTTTTGCAACAAACATTGTGCAATGGGCTAGAGCGTGTAAAACTCTAAAATGAATTATGAAAGTAAATCCAGAGGTAATATATTATTATCATTATTCATAACATACATCTCATTCTCAATGAAAGTATGGCCCTTATGTTATTCATAACATCGAACATAAAAAGTTCTCTTATGAACAACCTTCTTGCAAGATACCTTATGCAAAGGCCTAGCGTGTGAAACTCTAAAATGAATTATGAAAGTAAATACATAGGTAATACACCGATGGAAGGTATAGTAACATTTACTATGTTCCATGTGTGTATCTCAACCTCATTCCTGGCTAGTCTTTCAGGCCGTAGTAGTTCTTACATCGAGTTGCAACAGAATGCAATCGAGCGGGTATCTTTGTGATTAACTCACAATACCCAAGAATTAGTGATTAACATGTTTAACCATAATTCCCAAGAACCATATCTTTGAACAGTCTTCTATACATCAAAAACTTGTATGACATTCATACATGAGCTGGATATTCCAGTCTTCTTTCTTTCTGCCTTTATACTTCTAACAGTTTAACTTTTAGCATTTCTCCTACTCTCAGAAGAAGCACCCAACTTAAGAGTGGCATTTGCCCTGGACTTCCTAGGCATGAAAGTTTCACTAACACCCTTCGGACACTTCCTTTCTCTTTAAGTTGTTGTTTTATTCACCTTTCATCATATGACAGGCGTTCTTCTGGATCCTTCTCTTATCAGTCTAATGCATAGTAAACTCCTTTACTAATAGTTTGCAAACAAACATTGCTTTGGATATCTCATATCTTTTAGCCTTTGTCTGTCTCTGAAAATGATTTTCAGATTCCATGAATATCACATAACTATCCAAACTTTCGAAGTTTGGGTCTCATGGAAACAAACATATTGCGCTTGACTGAAATGGAATTCTAGCTTTTGGATCAACGGACGAGAGTCACATGATACATAGCATAAGCGAGAGAATACCGAAAGTATGCGATAGGACAAAGTCCTTCTCGGTACTCTTGAGGACAATCCTCACATTACGTTACCAACCGTAAAGATTTAACCAGATATTTAACAGCTATTCAATTTTAACAAGGAAGGTGGAAACGCGAGCCATTATTCTACAACTATTATGCATACAACACTTAGACAAAGTTCATAATTAATTGCACCAAGAATTAAAAGAATTAATTCTACAGTGCGCTCCCACTCAAATCAATATCTCTCATAATTGATTGTGAGCGATTCAAGATCCATATTACAATTCAACGCCAAGGATGTATCCATCTCAAGTGACGAGAATTGCAATCGGTAGGCCAACTTGCCAATCACATCTCTATGTGACTCTTGTTCATCTTTCGATGGGCGTGTTCCGAGCTCAAGACTTTCAAGCTAGAACGCCAAGACAACCAAGTGATCTCGCTGCGAGGTCTCAACTCACCCGCCTCACACATCCCTAATCGTTCGTACCCATGTATCCATGTGATACCCCGAAAAGTTAGGTGCCGTGACGGTGCTACACTTGGGAGAACACTAACTACTTGATATTTTTCTGAGAGATCACCCTAATAAAAAGCGACTACCGCGCAATCAAGAAGGGTGCATCATAAGGGATAAACATCTCAGGCAATTTATAATAGCATGATATGGTATAGCCCTTTCTGACGGAGACGTCTTGTATTTCTTCGTCTTCGGCATTCGGGTCGGTGTTCACCTTCGTGAAGATTGCCACCACCTTGTCGATGCACCAGATGATATTGCTATCTCTATAGCTAATAAAATAAGTGCATTACACATGGTTGACACGCAGGTCATTTAAAGTGCAATCATATGGCTCCAGCCATCATGCTGAATCATGACACGCAGGTCATGTTAATCAATTTACATCATATAGTCATCTCATACATAATCAAATTAAATATGAGCACTGCTATACCACATCAAATGCACATGCAAACCCTTCCTGCAAAACCAAGTTAGACGCCTCTAATCGGTTCATGCATAAACTTGTTTTTCGTGGCTTCTAAGGTTTCGAAACAAACCAAAGCTACCAACGTCCATCATCAAGTATGATAATTCAAGTCGCTAGATTAACTTTCCAGGGTGTATGAAAACCGAGATAATAAAATCTCGAGCCCCATACTAAACTTCGTCATACGCATGACCCCCGTGCAGATCATATCTGCATTGCCCTTTCGTTTGTGAAATTTCATCTTTCTTTTTAACTACGGTGGAATTCAATGGACTGTTAGCACTTCGTTGATCAATCAGGATCGCGGATTGCCAGAACATTGAAACTCCACCATGCTATTATCAAGATCAGAAATATGCAAATTCCAGGGAAGCAACAAGAACATCGGGTAACAGATTTCATCTGCTACCCGCACAAATAATTTTCAGTAATAGAACTCATCTACTACCTAATTATATTGTGCAACACCCATACATCTCCATGTATTCTAGATCGCAACCTGCATCTACGCATAGCATGGCTCATGATGCCACTGTAGGGTAACACAGCAGAAAACAAAAAATTTCCGACCTACGCACCAGCCTAGGACCACTATGGAGACTGCATACAAGGTTTGATCATTTTCGTTACCGACTCGTAGCGCAGCTGAAGTAGAGTCGATGACAATCGGCGGTGCAGATCCTCGCAGCTAGGATTTACAACCTCCCAACCGCGAGGATGTATACCCTCATCCGCCACTCGGACAGCCCTCCGGGAGGTGGTCAGACAGTCCCCCGGACGGTGTCGTGGACAGCCCTTCGGGAGGACCTTCAAAACTCGGATGGTCACTCGGACAGCCCTTCGGGAGGACTCACAGAACTCGGACCATCACTTGGACAGCCCTTTGGGAGGCACTCTCGAACAGCCCCTCGGGCATTAAGATCGAAACTACGACCTCTCTACAGAGTTGCACACATACGGTGTCATCTATCCGGCAGGGCTTCGCCGTCCAGAACTAGTTCCCACCGGAACCCAGACAGCCTTTCGGCTCTACGAAACTATTTCGCGGGGAGGGAGAGAGAAGCCAGATCATGCAATGGCACTTGTATGTGAGAAGGAGTGAGTGTGGAGGGCTGCCCCTCCACCTCTATTTATAGGAAATCCCTAGGGGTAGGGTGGTTTTACAATAAAACCCAAAAGCACATGAATGAAGTCCTTCCACCAAGGTTTTAAGGGTGAAAACAAGGAACAAGAGGGGCTCCAAGGAGGAGCCACCTACTTGGCCGGCCACACCCCTTAGGGAGCCCCCATGAGGGCCTCCCAATCCATCCATGTCATCCCTAGATATTTTGGGATAAAGCCCAAACAAGTGGCTTTCCAAAAAGTAACCCAAAAAGCACTTTAACTATTCACGACGACATTTTTCAGCGTCTGTTCGAACTGAAAATATTTATGTGGGCTTAGAACATTTCCAGTACCCACTAAAATAATTTTCAACGCGTTCTGGAACAATTCCAGTTTAGTGATTTTCATCTGCGAAAAGCATCTGAAGTGGTTCCGGCAGCTCCGGAACATTTCCGGTTTTTCTTCCAGAAAATTCCTAGAAGTTTCCAGAACAATTCTGGCACCCTCCAAGAATTATCAGGCATGTGCCGAAACCAATTTGACTTTATGGTATCCTCTGAAACAACTTTTCAGTATCACCGGAACTCATCCGGTGACCTCTCTCTGCGGAACTTTTCCGCTATCCGAAACTTTTTCGGTGTCCGAAACTTTTTCAGTGATTTTCTCTGAGACTCCCTGTCTAGTATTCAGCAGATAGATGACCCTTAAGCGTGTGACCCTATAGGTTCGGTGAAGTATACACATGACACGGAACCCCTTCCGATCAATGATCAACATCGGAGCCGTGGACACCCATATTGACCCCTATACCCACACGAATGAATATTCGAGTGAACCTCCAGTTGCCGTGTGCTATTCCTGTTGCTTCACGATATGTTACAAATACCTGAGGTTAGACATGTTGGCATCCCCGTGGATCAACAACTTGTCCACTATGCCAGTTACGCCGTTATCGGTATTGTTCTCGTTTCTCGTTACCGTGTTCCGGCATCCCCGTGATCAAATCACAAAGTGTCTGGCCAGACGATGATGGATACCATAACACCGAGAGGGCCCAGAGATATCTCTCCATTGTCGGAGGAGCAAATCCCAATCTTGAGCTATCAAGTTACTTGACATACTTTCCCATGAACCCGTAAGCCGCCGTAATAGCCATCCAGTTACGGATGACGTTTAACAAACCCCAAAGTTCATGAATCAAGCATGAAGAAACTCGATACTCTCATGGTCTGAGGAATTATGCAAACGTTAACCATCTCTGTGTTATTAACCATTAACTTGTGACCAATGAATCTCGTAGCATAACATCAATCGGGTCGATTCAACACAAATGTTCTTCTAACATTGTGCCCTCAAAGTTGCTGGCATAGACATGCCCATGATTGGGAAAACATAATCATCATGCAACACTTGAGCTAGTCTTAGAGGCATGACTAGGAATACATTTTACCGTTTATTATTCCACACGTGCACATGGGTTTTCCCCAGAGCCTTTATGGATATACGGGCTCGGGAACCACAGCAGTTATAGCATGGAACATAAACATAATAATGAGCATGGAGATAAATAATAACATTTATTATTGCCTCTAGGGCATATCTCCTACAGCAATTTCCCTCAACTGGATGACCTTAAGGCTTATCAAACCAGTAGGGGCTTTGAATTGCAACCAATGGTCAGTACTGGCACACACAAATATAGAACCTGCCTCAGCCCTCAATGAAACTAGTAAGGTTGTCAATCTTACTAGCCTTGGTAGTTACACAGATTAATGGAACATGTGTTTGGAAGTGCTGACTGTAATGAAAGAAACAAAAGTAAAGAATGTTAACGGCATTTGATCGAGGTTGAAAGCAATAGGGACACATGGACTGGGATCCATAGATTAACTAGTAGCATCTCTCCATTAAAAGATAACATGGCATGATGAACAAATTACAGTTGTGTATCGATTAATTTGCAGTTTTTATCAGTATTATTATACATGGCATAATGGTATATAGGCATCACGTCCGGATATCCATAGACCATCAATCCAACAACATCTATAGCTAATACTACACCCTAAGACCACTATCTAGCATGCATCTCAAAGTATTAAGTAAAACTGAGTATTGCATTAAGTATGATGACATGATGTAGATAGTATATTGTCTTCATCCTGCTTTTAAAGGATAACTACTCAACTATCCTTTTATCCTTAGTGGCAATAAAACAATCCATGTCTTTTCCACTTTCTATCACTGTGGTAGATTACTTGCAAGATTAGACCCAACTAACAGACACAACTCCCTCTTGTAGATCATTCATCTAAACATAGCCAGTGCAAGACTAATAGATCAGAGAGCATATATGTCTATAAATTATGCAGCAAAGAACTTATATGAATCTATGAATAAAACATATATAGATCTGATCATAAAGTGAGAATTCATCACACCGCAATAAACACACCAATAAAAATTACATCCGATGGATCACAATCATGTAGGGCAGCTCATGTGATCATTGTATTGAAGAACAAAGGAGAGATTGCCATCTAGATACTCTTATGGACCCATAGTCCAAAGGAAACTACTCACGGGTGATCATGGTGGCAACAAGGTTGATGTAGATGGCCACCGTGATGAATTCCCTATCTGGCAGAGTACCCAAAAAGGCCTCCAGATTGGATCACGATGGAATAGAGAGGTGCGGTGGCGAAAAAAATCCTCAATAAATACGATGAAGGGTTTTGGGTGAATATAAAGCCCAAGGCTCCTGGAGATGGTTGAGGGGGTGCCTGTGGGGCCCACACAGCCCTGGCTCATGCCCCCCTTGGTCACCAGCTGGGGGTGCATGGGACCCACGGGTGCCACTTTCCACTCCTCCGGTTCTTCCTGGAACCTTCTCGACTTGAAACTTCGCATCCTATTTTTTTCTAAATTTTTTGGTCTCCAAAATTTATTTTTTTGAAAAATCCAAAAACCACCAAAAACAACAACTGGCTTTGGGCACTGAATTAATAGGTTTTTCCAGAAAAATAATCAAATTTGGTGCCAAAACTATGCCAAATTGATATAATTGTAGCAAGAAACAAGCAAAAATCCTTGTGAAGGTCTTGAACATCTTTTGAACATGTGCTTTGTCATCAAAAAACCCATGTAAATCTAAAATCATCATCAACAATGACAAGACCAAAAGTGTTACCACTGAGACTTTTGTTAGCATTTGAACCAAAGAGATCCATGTGGAGTAGCTCAAGAGTTCTCTTCTTAGTCATGTTGTTCTTCATGGAGTGACTTCCTCCAACTTGCTTTGCGGCTTGGCAAGCACTACAAAGTCGGTCTTTTTGAAGATGACCTCTTTCATGCCCAATACGTGATTGCCTTTGATCAACTTGTCAAGATTGCGCATTCCTACATGTCCAAGTCTTCTATGCCATAACCATCCTTTAGAAGATCTAGCAACAAGACATGTATAGACTTGTACATACTTATGGTCCATATGAGAAGTCAACAATATAAAGATCATTACGAATGCTAGTAAAGACCATAGTGTAATCATCTCTGCGGAACACTTGACAATCAACTTCGGTAAATAGCACATGAAATCCATAGTCTATTAGTTTAGCTACGGAAAAAAGATTGCAACCAAGTGATTCAATAAGCATCTCATTCTTGATAGAATTGTCCCTAGAAATGTCCACTTTACCAAGGCCCAATACCTTTCCTCTGGAATTGTCTCCAAAAGTGATGTTTCTCTTGGTGGCACCATACATGTGGTCGATACACCCGCTACCGAGCACCCATTCCTTTCCACTGGAGGTGTAGTTCTTGTGACCTCTATACTTGAGACACCTTAGGATTCTATCACATGCATCTTCTTCTTCATCAACATCGTAGTGTTCATGGTTACCTAAATCATCATTTTCACTAGAGATAGGCACATGAGTTTCACTTAAATGATTAATACGAATAGCACACGAAAGGATATTGACAATGGTAGGGACATCACCTTTCTTGCTAATAAGATCATTAAGTTCATTGAATTGCTTAACAAAGCTTGAATCATTTTCATCACAACACTTAGAGAGAGACATAGCTTTGTGATGGATTTCATCAAGCTTCTTGAGAGAAAGATCTCCTCTAGAATTATAATAACATTTCTCCAAATCTATCCAAACAATATAAGCACTATCAAAGTTATGCAATCTCTTAAGAAGATTGTTAGTAATGCCTCTTAGAATAAGTTTGGTAGCTCTAACATTCCAAAGCATGTCAAGTTCTTCCTTAGGAGTGAGATGAATATGACCCATAGGAGATGAATGTTCATTTTCAATGGAGTCATGCAATTCACATTCCTTAAACAAGTTAAGCATCTCAACTTTCCAAGATTGATAATCATAGCCATCAAAGATAGGAACTCTACAAAGATAACTCCTCTCACTAGATGCCATACTCTCCTAGGCAGTGAAGCGAAGGGTAAAGTTAACTTACCAAAGATTCACTAAGGGAGGGCCTTGCTAAGGAAACAAAATCTCTGATACCACTTGTAGGATCAATTAAGTATGTCGAGGGGGGTGAATAGACTACTAAACAAAAAAGAGACTCTTTTCCCAAATTTTGGCTTCCTTGGCAATTTTAAGCTTTTTTCCGATAGTCTATCAAGCACCCTACACATGTAAGTCTACAAGAGTATAGGCAGCGAAAAGTAAAGACATGTAAAGTGTAAGTAACAAGGTAGAGTTGGAGATATCACTAGTAGAAAACAGGGCTTTGGTTGAGGCAGGATAAGGGCATTAATCCCGGTTCACTCACGAACCGGGACCAAAGGTGGCATTAGTCCCGGTTCGTGAGGCGCAGGCATCAGTCCCGGTTCGAACGGGACCTTTAGTCCCGGTTGGAGACACCAACCGGGACTAAAGGGTCTACGACCGGCCTCGAACGGTGCCAGCCCCTTTAGTCCCGGTTGGTATCTCCAACCGGGACTAAAGGCCCCCCCTTTAGTCCCGGTTGGTGATACCAACCGGGACTGGAAAAAAAAATTCAAATTTTTTTTTTCAAAAATTTTTTTTTTCAAATTTTTTTCCCAGCCCTTTAGTCCCGGTTGGTGTCTTCAACCGGGACTAAAAGTCTATCTTTAGTCCCAGTTGGAGATACCAACCGGGACTAAAGGGGGGGCCCCTAAACCCTAAACCCCTTTACCACATTAATGTTAGAAAAATCATAACTAAATCATTATAATTCAGAAAAATACAAATAATATATCAAAATTTGCAGAAAAAAAAGTTTTGTCCGATGAAACATCAAGTTTTCCGTTTCGACAAATTTTTAAAATCACCAAATTCCAAAGGGAAAATAGAGTTTTCGGATGTTTTAGATGTTTTTAGGGTTTGGGGCTAGGGTTTAGATTTCTAAGTTTAGGGTTATGTTTTAGAGTTTGACCCTTTAATGTTTACTGTTTAGAATAGAGTTTCGGATGTTTTAACTCCCGGGTTTAGGATTTTCAGAGTTCATTTGTAGTGCTTTTCAATTTCAGGATAATTTAGCTCAAAAATCATTAAATGCATGAAAAAAAGCAAATAAAGTCAAAAAAGGTTGAAATTTAAGGATGTGGCTTTGAATGGTTCATATTGAACATACAAAAATTGTGGAGTTGAAATAAGATTAAAAAAATGAAATGTCTTTGTAACAGCTGAGTTTTCGTCTGAAACCCTGTTACTTCGAAAGAGATGGTCCAGTTTGTACACAAAGTGCATCCAGTTTTTGCCATAACCCTCTCAACTTTTTAGCACAAACTATTTGGGTGAAATGATGATACCATGCCAAGTTTCAACCTTTTTAGAGTTCATTTGTAGTGCTTTTCAATTTCGGGCTAATTTAGCTCAAAAAATCATTAAATGCATGAAAAATAGCAAATGAAGTCAGAAATGATCGAAATTTGAGGATGTGGCTTTGAATTGTTCATATTGAACACACAAAAATTCTTCAGTTAATATAAGTTTAAAAAAATGAAATGTGGTCAAACTCTGGTCAAACAGTGGTCAAACTATGGTCAAACTACTAAATAATTATTGTTTTTTAGAATAATAGTTTTAAACTCAAACGGTGAAGCATTTGACATCATGGTCACATTTTTCTGATAATAATGGATATATTATTTGTCGAATTTCGATTTACAGATTTAAAGATATTAATTATGCCATATTAAATGAATAAACGGCATAATAATAATAATAATATTACTTATTTTATTTTCATTGAAATTCAATATTATTATTACTTATTTTATTTTGAACTTTTTGTATTATTTTGGATTTTTTGATTTTTTTGATTTTTGAGAACTTTTGATTTTTTTGAAATTTTTTCATTTTTTTGAAGTATTTTTTAGTTTTTAAATTAATCATTGTTGTTTGTTAATCATTGTTGTTTATTTTAATAATTGTTCGGAATTCAAAAAATTAAATCATGTGACATCAAGACCTAAGGGTTAACATGATTGATAGCTTACTATTGTCAGGAAAACAACAAGTGCAGACTTGGAAACTAGGGGAATAGAACCTGAAAGTTAAGCGTGCTGGGGCTGGAGTAGTGAGAGGATGGGTGACCGGCCGGGAAGTTAGACGATTTGGAATGAGTGCTGATTAGAGATTAGAGATTAAATTCTGAAGCAGTGAGGAGGGGTGATTAGAGATTAAATTCAAAAATTTAAAAACAAAAAAAATTTGAAATTTTTTTTTTCAAAAAAATTCCTTTAGTCCCGGTTGGTAACACCAACCGGGACTAAAGGTCCTCCAGCCCCCGCCCAGCCAGCGGCCACGTGGAGGGCCTTTAGTCCCGGTTCGTAACAGAACCGGGACTAAAGGGGGGGACCTTTAGTCCCGACCCTTTAGTCCCGGTTCCAGAACCGGGACTAAAGGCCCTCTGGAACCGGGACTAAAGGCCCTTTTTCTACTAGTGTATGCGAATACGGGTTGGCTCGGTGAAGATTCTTCTTGTGGTTTGGATAGTTCATGCTATCTTACATCTATGTTGATGGAGGCTTCGATCCACTAAGGATCTAAGATCACAAGGATTCCAGTTGCAAGGTTCCACGAAGGAACAAGTCCATGAAGGACAATCGCCCATGAAGGGTCCACGAAGGAGCAACGAACCTATGCCACCATGGCTTATGCCCATGAAGGACTAGCCTCACTCGGGCCAGATCTTCATGAAGTAGGGGATATCTGGGCCGTTATTGACTTCTTGGTTTCATCACAACTTGAAGACCCCCAAGCACCTAGCTGATCTAGGCGGCGCACACCCTCTAAAAGTAATAAGATTGAGGCTACTTGGTGATGAATCCCTTGCTCTTGCGCTGTAGGGGAACGTGTTATGCAACAACAAAATTATGCTACACGATCACACCCAGGAATACTATGAAGATGCGGGTAACGGTCAGACACACCAACGAGAAGAGTAGCGGAAGCAGTGAAGAAGTTGGTGAAGCGTGATGATTCCTGTAGCTAGGATATACCTCCCAGCTGCGAGAATTTTACCGAGACGATGCGCCGAACTAGAGTCAAAGTACACGACCCTTATGAGGTATCCACACATTCTGAAGCATTAATCCGGAAGCACTTTGTCATCCAGGAAGAAGAACTCCGAGAAAACTAGAGAGAGAGAGAGATTAGTCTAGCAGCGATCTCTTCTAATTAGGAGTCTAATTCAATTAGACGAATTAGACCGGGAGAGATTCGAGCGTAGCTATGCGGGAGGGCTCCTCCAAATGATTGGTTTGTTCTAGGGGGAGCCCTACATGGGTGGATGAATTGGGGAGGGAGAGGAGTCCCTCCCTAGGTTCGGCCGAACCGTGTGGAGGAGGACTACTCCTTCCCCCCCCCCCCCCCCCTCCCTCCCCCCAATCGGTTTGGCCCCTTCCTTATATAGGGGGCACCCCCTATTGGGCCCATTTTCCCCCAAGTGAGGGAACCCCCTTGGGCCTAGCCAACGGGGTTTCCACCCTATACTCTTTCGGAAGTTTTCGAAAACCTTTCGCACTTTCCATAAATAGACCGGAACTTTTCCCGACACTTGGTACACACTTCCGGAACACTTCCGGGACCATCTAGAACACTTTTTGAGCTCATTCGCTCATACTCTATGGTCTCCTAGTTCTCATATAAATTACTAGTCATTAAGCGTGTGACCCTGCAGGTTCGGAAATAAGTGGACATGATCTGGAACACCTTCCGACAATAATTAACAGTGGGATCTGGACACCCTTGATAATTCCCACATATTTATGGAGATCTTTATCGAGTGAACCTTTTGTTCCCGCATACTATTTCCTTTGCTTTGTGATATGTTACAAAACCCGAGGCAACACTTTTATTGGTATCCCCGTGATCAACACCTTGATCGCTATGCCGGTTATCCTCATTACCCATTTTGTCCTCTTTACTCGTTTCTGTATTCCGGTATCCTTGTGATCTCAATCACATGTGTCTAGCTGGACGATGATGATACTGTAATACTGAGTGGGCCCGAAAGATATCTCTCCATCATCGAAGGGGCAAATCCCATTCTTGAACTATAGATACCATGACATACTTTTCAAGTATACCCGTAAGTTACTTAAGGACGTTTGGCAACCCCAAATTAACCACCCGGTATGTTGGTATATGATATTCTCATGGTCTACAGATGTAAGCAAACATTAACATCTTATATGAAAATACCGACAACATAATGATGATATGATCTCGCAGTAATTTATAAGTTGGGTCTATCCAGAACAATGTGTTCTCATTATTGATGGTATCCTTGTTACTTCAATAATGCCCATGATCAGGGATCCATTTGGTGTTTATGTTTCCACACTTGCAATTGAGTTTTCCTCTGAATCTCATATTCAAGAACCAATCCAATTATAGCACAGAAATATAAACTTAATTATGAACACTAGTCGTCAACCCGTGCACCTGCAGAAATTTTAATATTAGATGTAACAAAGTTTTGACAAATTAGAAATGTCAAACAATAATTTGAATATGTTGATATAGGTTATTGTTATTACACATTCACATAGAGTCTAATGAAGTTACGTTGCTTTGACTATTTTGTGATTAGATTGTTTAAGTCCAATTGTGTCCCAACATTATAAATACTATCGCTGTGTGATGGCGAACCACCTCAGATTTATAGAAGATATATGGAAATATGGATGTGCTACTTTATGAAGGTTATATAAAGGTTGTGTTATGTTGGTAGAAAACACGGTTACAAACGCAAAAGTTGTTGCATGTATCATGTACTCGTGACCTATAAGTTTCTAAAAGGTATTAAAGATCAAGTGCCCAGTTGTAGCATATATCTTACTTTCTTACTCAACCAAAAAAAAGACATACATCTTTCTTTTTGCCACGGAAGCACGGTAGAATTATAAAGACTTTTTTCTATACTCAATAATGCACACATGCATGCACGGCTTTCTACCAACATACGTGATATCGTAGCAAATAATATACGTATTTTAAAAAGTGGAAGTTGTATACTATAAGTACCGTAGATTATTCAAATTAGAAATTCTTATCTCTACCAACAAATTCTTGCAAATCAATGTATTTGCACGAGCCTTGAAATTTTAAATTTTCTATCCATACTATACATATCTAGTATATCGCATAGACAATCATGTGTTTATATTAGATTTTTGTGGCGCATGATACATCCAAATTCTTTTATTGTTAATGCAGTAATTTATATGTACATAAAGATGTTTTAATAGCTAATTTCTCTCTTTGTTATAAGGACAAAAAAATACATGCATAGACGTACCATATATGCATATACGTATTAGAAATCTGTACCTCCAAAGAATCATGTGAATCCATGTAATGCTTGACTTGCATGCATATCAGGCAAAGTAATGTATATATAAAAAACTGCATAATACTAATCGATGCTCCAGATGATTCAACACATATGCATCACGACGTCACTACCTTGCAAATGGCGACATTGGATGCAGCTGAATCTGTTCTACTCGTCTATAACATAATTCAGTGAAGTGTGCTCAGAAATAGGCATGTATATAGAAAATTTTCTCTTGATCAGACGCTTGGTATCATGATAATTTATTGCGGTTTGTCATAACTCTAACGGGCTAAAAATCAAGCGGCACAGTCAACAAATTCAAGGATAGGTTTTACTTGCCTATGGACTTGCAGAACCAACGACGAACACGATGACATCGGACAGATAAATCGCTATGCTTTCCGTCCACTATATATTTTCCAATGGGCAACATACCAATTAGGACAACATCACGATCTACTTTAGACCACCATCGGTACACCTCATCCAACGCTGCATCGACCATTATCATCTCTAGATTGTAGTTTGCTCGGAACTTGAAGCCAAGAAGAATAGTTAGACGATGGATTTGATAGTTGGCCTTTTTTAGATCAGAAACGTGAGTGTACTTTGAAGCTGGCGATGGATGGAGAGAGATGCAGTGATCCTAACAAACAGGAAGACCGTCCTTTCTTGCGTGAGTGTTTTTTCCTTACTAAATTGGCAGAAGAATTTGTTTATGTACCTTCAATGGACATCAAATGGATCTGTTTTTTTCTCTTCATCGGTGGAGTTTTTATGGAAGGATGCTATCCTTAAAAGGAACCGATGGATGCTTTCCTTCTTTTGTCTCACCAACATTACTTGTCACCGACAGCTCAAAAGAAAAACATTACGTGTCATTTTTTTTGGACGGGACGATCTTTATGTTACGTAAGTTTCAGGGGCCAGGGTCGAGGGAGAGAATTTTTTTTTAGTGAATGTTTTTGCTTTTTCAATCAGGAAAATATTTTATTTGCTGACTTTCAAGGGTCATCAAACGGATCTGTTTTGCGAACCAACCTGTGGTTGGATGGTTAGGTGGACAGTGGTATCCCCAGCCCACCAGGGTTCAAGTCCTGGTGCACGCATTTATCCTAGATTTATTTCAGGATTTCTGGCGATACACGTTCAGTGGGAGGAGACGTTCCCGTCGACTACGAGGCGCCTACGGTGACTTCATAAAATTTTAAGATGATATGCCGGCTCAATCTCTCCGAGGTGCTCATAGGGGTAGGTGTGCGTGTGTGCGTTCATAGGGGTGAGTGTATGCGTGTATATTTGAGCGCTTGTGTCTGTACTGATGTTCAAATAAAAAAAGGATCTGTTTTTTTTCTTTTCTTCCATGGAGTTTTTATGGAAGGAGGCTATCATTTTTTAAGGAACCGTTGATGCTTTCCTTTTGTTTCACCAACATTATACGTGTCAAATGCAATCTGTTATTTATTTCTTTTTCATCCGTGGAGTTTATATGGAAGGAGGCTATCCCTTTTTTGAAAAGGAAGGAGGCTATCCTTAAAAAAGGAACCGTGCATGCTTTCCTTCTTTTGTTTCACCAACGTTGAAGTTGAACGTGTCAGATGCAATCTGTTATTTTTTTTCTTTTTCATCCGTGGAGTTTTTATGGAAGGAGGCTAACCTTTTTTTAAGGAACCAGGAATGCTTTCCTTGTTTTGTCACCAACGTTGAACGTGTCCATCTAAAACAAATGTTGAACGTCTCAGATTTTTTTTATGGGACCATCTGTGTCACGTAAGTTCTCCTTTTATCTTTGACGTAAATTCTATAATCCAATGGTGTAATTAATTTTAATGATGTGGATTAATGAGAAGGCTTGAAAGGTGCCTCCAATTAGTAAATATAAGAAAGATGGAAATAAAATAATATATTTATTATTGTCTCTAGGGTATATTTCCAACATGTGCTTCAAAAGATAATCTCCTCTTGCACTCAAACTCTCACAAGATTTGGCTTTTGGATTGGAGAAGTAGGAGTGGAAAGAAAATAGTGATTAGATCTCAAAGGATTCACTTGGATGGTTGGAGTAGAAAGCCCTTTGAAATCAGCACAAGGAGGTGGAGTTCTCTCTTAGAATATAGGATATGAGTGGAGTTTGCTTCGAGTGAACGGATGTGATAGGTGGGGGTATTTATAGGCTAGACCAGAAATCTGACCATTACACAATTTTTAATACAGCTTGCAAGCTCCGGAGGTTTTAGCTCCGACCTGTACAAAAAGTGGCAACGTTCAAATTGCTTGGACGGTCCGAAGGGATAGCATTCAGAAGCTCCGAGGCAACTACCTTGGCAGTGGCACACTCTCTGTAACCACTTTGGAAATTCCAAGCGAGGGGCTTTGGAAATTCCAAGAGGGCAACATAAGGTATTTCAACGGTAAATTGCGGAGTGGGGGGGGGGGGGGGGGGGGGGGCACATTCCATTTCCTTTGTTGCAACCATATGGAACTTTCCTGAGATAAGCAAGATAAAGCATTAGTTCCCCAAGATATGTTGACATTAATTACCAAAATTCACCAAGGGGATTGGATGCACTTTCATATTTTTTGTACACATAAGAGTCATCAATAAATTGCAATATCCAGTGCTTTGAGCAATCAACCAGTTACTCACAATCATCATGCTTCTTAGCCTTTCTTCTCTCGAGGTGAATAAAAGTACCTATTGTCAGAAACAATATCCGGATGGTGAAACAAGTGACACCTCCAGTGATCCCTCCCACTCTCCCAATTGGTAAACTAACTGAGAATACTTAGGAGCGTTCTTCTCTAGGCCCGAAGATTTCTATTAATAACATAGTTCTTCTTTGGACACGGAAATTTCTTTTAATATCAATGCATTGCTAAGGTTTGCCCAGCAATTCAGAGCACTCATTTATTTTCTTACGCATGTTGGAATTAACTTGAGAGATATAGTTATCATTGTGGAACACTAGAGTTGTGCAATCAAGGAATCCTAGGTGGTTCGGCCTAATTCGGGCTATTTGGCTTATACCATTCGGATATTCCCCTTTTCCTGTCCTTAGGAATGAATATATTTCTTTTGTGTAAATTTGTAGCATGCCTTCTTCCAAATGAGGCATTCCTGCACTATGCATCTTCTTAATGGTATCTTTTGGAGAAATATGTGATTATTTTCTTAAGACAAACAATTTGTCTCATTTTATTTATTCTTTTGTGCTTTATATTAGATAGGACAAAAACGAATGGAAGAAATGTTTTTAGGTGTTGTGCCTTACACTGCTGCAAACTATTTTGACGAGTGAGGTTAGTACAAGCATGTTGTTTATAGCTCCATTTGATTCTTTTAAGAAGCTGGTATATTAAGGAGAGTAGTGAAACCAGACGACATCCCCGATCTGAGTAAATGAACTATAGGCAACCCTGTTTTACACTTGTTCATTCTGTAACTACATTCTTATCTATGTCTATCTTGAATACCATTTGCTTAGATCTCTTTCATTCGCGAACTTGCTACACATTTCTGTCTTAAATCATCTAGGGCAGCTTATTTAATGTGCCTGCTGGTTTCTTAACCACATTTTAGTACAAGTTATTTGAAGCCTCCAGTTCAGTTTTTTCACCACTCATTTCTTATGGAAATCATTTTCTGTTAGAGGTATGTGCTGAATTATTCATCCTTTTTTAAAACATTTGTGTATGTGTCCTTTTATTGTATGAAAAGGACACGAAACATACTGGTATCCGTAGTAATGTAGCAATGACGCAGACCCATTGCTTTGTGCCATCCCATGTCTATCTTAGAGGAAAGCAACCATAATTTGATTCTTCCTAGGTCATTTGTGTGGTCTTGCTCTCTATGTGAATGTTTTGATTGCATAGTTGTTCAAATAAGTGAGTGGTACAAATGATCATATGTGTGGTGCTGCTGTCTATGTTCGTGTTTTTAATATATTTTTTTTCACCTCTTTCTGTTTTAGACTAGTGATTTAGATTGAGAAATGATTGAATGATCTTCTCCAAACTAACATGACACATGTTCTAACCCCTCTGAAGAGTACTACTTCTAAGATTGCTGATTGCTTTAGTGTGGGAGAGATGCATATATTTAATTAGAGAGGCCATGCAATCAAGTATATGTTTATTTTTATTTTAAGTAAGCATGCCTTCGATCCTCCACTGCTCCATTGATGCTCCCCTAGCATGTGCCAATCAGGGTGTTAGTACATTTTATTATGGTCACAAAAAAAATGGAGCTACTTATCTTTTGTCCTTCATATCATCAGGCATGCCCACATTTTACATGACTTGCAGGCCCCCTAGGAAAATGCTAGTACTTCTTAGCAGCAACTTGGAAGAATCTTTTGGCACCTCATAGGCTCAGACAGACCCTCCCCAAGAAAATTGGCCAACTTTTTAGTTAATGGTGTAATCTAGTTCTTATGACCAACAGAGATACTGCTGAACTTGCATTCTATGTATTTATTAGTCAGTGAAGAATAAAGACCCCCCCTGTTATACTCTTTATTTATTTCTATACCATCACCAACGTAAGCACCAAAATTAGGCTTGCAGTTGACTAAGTTGCTTCAATAGCAATATCAAACTGTGTGTGTGTGTGTGTGTCGGGGGGGGGGGGGGGGGGGGTTAGAAGAACATATTCCTCAAATATGTGAACCTGAGATACTGTCAGTTCCAAATGAGATACTCTAGGCATCGATCACTTTAAGAATTTGATGTGTAGCATCATCTGTGCCAGAGGAAAGGTGGGCTAGTGGACGGGCCAAACACGTCCGATGCCACGACGCATGCGCTGGACTGGTGGGAGAGGCGGCTGTAGGGCCTTTTCACCAGGCGCCCCTATGACGTGCTCAACGCCGGGGTCTACGACCCCATCACCAAGTTCCTTATAGATATTAAGGTACTAACTGCTGTACTGTGTAATTCTGAACACACACCCAGCCAGGGAGTCAAAATTATATGATGCTGGTAGATAGACTAGCGTGCTGGTACATCTTCCCTATTAGCATTAGATTCCAGAGACCTCACAATCTCAGTGCAAGCCAGACTGCTCTACATCTTCTATTTTATAGATCTTTGGACTCAAGAGCAACTCACAAATTTGAAAATATCCTACTATTTCTTAGATTGCTGAAACACATGAGTGCTTTGCAGGGTCAAACAACAGAAAGTAGCAAGTCCACAAGTTGATCAGAGATGTTCTTGTGATCACTTTTTTTCAAAACAGGGTTGACACATTCTGTTCATATGGAAGTTGATGTTGGATTGGTGATCGAAGACTTGGTCTCTTCCATAATATTTTGTAGAAGTCGAGTGATCGAACACTTGGTCTCTTAGAAACTTGGCCATCATATTTTGTAACAGTCCATGATTTGTATGTCGAGTTATATATTTCCTTCATGGTTGTAGCAAATTTGGCTGAAGAAAATAATTGAATCTTCTATATATGTTCAATGAATGCGTTGATCAATGGTATCTTGTGATGAAAAGAAGAGTGCAATTGTTGGTATATGTATTGCCAACTAAATGTGAATTGAATGTTTTGAATTTAATATCATGATAATATATAATGCATTTGTATTTGTGCTGAAATGTATAACCCTAGAAGTAAGTGGACGTCACAATATCTGTCGGCAGATTGCTAAACAGTAAAACAATGTCTGCCGGTGGAAAAGCTTCTGTCGGTGAAGAATGTATGTCGGCGTAGATCTCCCAGTCCCGTCATACTATATGTCGGCATAAAAACATCTGTTAGCAAAGACATTTACCGGCAGCAGTATAGGCGACAACTAATTTCTGTGTGCAACGATCTTTGCCGACACTAAATATTGCCGCTTAATGTGACCTATGGCAACAGATTTTTTGACACTGCTTTGAGTGCCGTGGTGTAGTGGGTAGTACATGCCAATTCTGTGGGTGGTGTCCTGAATCTGTAGATCACTTGTTTTTATAGTGCTCCCTCGCTAGGTTAATTTGGAATATTATGAAGTGTGTGTGACGACCCCGGCTTAATCGTGCACTAATCATACACGCAAATGCGCACGATCAAGCCTAAGGACTCACTTGAAGATATCACAACACCACTCTAAAACATAAAATAAAGTCATACAAACTTAATATTACAAGCCAGGGCCTCGAGGGCTCGAATACATAGCTCGATGGCATACAAGCGTCAGCGGAAGCATTAGATATCTGGGTACAGATATATTACATAGAGAGAATTAGGCCTTCACACAGGCGGGGTAAAATAAAATACTACGATCGAAAGGCGTAGGCCTCCTGCCCTGGACCCTCCGATCCTACTCCTGGTCGTCGAACGGCTCCTCGTAGTAGTAGTACTCGCCAGGCGGATAGTAGTACTGGTCGTCGGCTGGGGCTTCTGGCTCAGGGGCTCCGTCGTCTGGTGGCATCAAATGGAATATGGGGGGAAAAGAAAATAAAGCAAACGTGAGTACTCATCCGAAGTACTCAGCAAGCAAAGATCTACACTACGTATGCAACATTTTCAAAAGGGGGCTGTATATGTGGACTGGGCTGCAGAAATGCCAGAATAGAGGGAGAAGCCTAGTCCTATCGAAGACTAGCATCTTCAACAATCTTCGACAGTCTTGCAGCATCAGGAAAGAGCAGATGAACATAATGTAAAGTAGTAGTAGTAATATCATCAACCTCGACCTGAGATCCTTTCTCGACTCCCTGCGAGAAAGCAATCCCAGAGCCGTACTATCCAATTCTCATCACATGTTCTAGTTGTACCGATCGGGATACAACTCCGAGTGTCCGTTACCGTAGGACAGGCTATCGATAGAAGTTTCTTCCCTGCAGGGGTGCACCAACTTACCCACCACGCTCACTTAACTCTGGCCGGACACACTTTTCTGGGTCATGCCCGGCCTCGGCTAAGCAACACGCCGCAACCCGACCTAGGCTTATAAGAGAGGTCAGCACGCCGGACTAAACCTATGCCCCCAGGGGTCTTGGGCCATCGCCCCGGGAACTCCTGCACGTTACGGGGCCACCGAGAGCAGACCTAGCAACCCCTTATACAAGCGCGGTTGCGTTACCAGTCCAACTCGGCGTGCGTCGCTCCTTACTGACGTCAAACAAGCTTCGGCTGATGTGTACGACGCAGAATGCCCATACTATGCCCACGTGATGGTTAGTGCTATCGGGCCAGAGGCCCCTCGGATCAAATATCCAAAACCGTAGTGGATTAGGAGCGCGCGGAAACGAGCAGAGACTCACGATCGATGTGACCCCGTCGCCCCGTCTCGAGGACTTGCGGCAAGGGCTAAGAATGCCCGGCCACGCCTCGTAGTTATCTCGCGGGCACCATCCAGGTCAACCCGACTCCACATCACTTCGCAATAAGCTCGCGCGGGTACCCCTCAGGGCCGACCCGTCTTTAGTATCATAGTTTAGTGCAAGTCATAATATCCAAGGTAACTGTGTGTCTGACACCGAAGGGAACCCTGAGGAATCACCCTCGATGGAATTCCCGCTCGATGTTATCATCAAGGTGAACGAAGGAGGAATCACCCTCGAGGTCCACCTTGAGGAGTTGCGCGACGACGTCGTTATCGGGGGTGGTGTAGAAGGAATCACCCTCGCTTACCACGACCGAGTAACTAACCTACAAGGTTAACATCAGAAGTGCTGACGAGGTATCACCCTCGGCACTCGATGGTAACCCAGCAGTGTCGGCAACTAAGGGGAAGTGATGTGCGGTGCCATGGTCTAGTCTTCAATCCCGATGATCGGGTCTTCTGATATCCAGCAGGGCAGTCGGGATCAAGGGGGGTCTCTGTCGTGTCTCTACCCACCTTATACTAAGCAGTCTAGGATAACCGGTAAGGTAACAAAGCAGGGTACAATAATCAGGCTATGCAGCAGATATAGGAAAACAGTAGCAGTAGCAGTTCTAATGCAAGCATAAGAGAGAAGAGAATAGGCGATATAGGCATGCTCAAAATGGGGGTGCTTGCCTGTTTGCTCGGGGGCAAGGGCAAGGTCTTCAGTAGTATCGTCGGGGACGTAGTCGTACTCCTGTGCGGCGTCTGCCTCGGGAGCTACGTCAACGTCGGGGGCTACCGAGAGAGAAGAGGGGGAAGAAACAGGTAAACATAATGCAAACAAATGCAACACGGTGCGTGTGATGCTATGATGCAGTGCAGGGTTGCCTAAATATGCATTTAAGTCATTTTAGTTATTTTTAGAATTATTCTGGAATTTAATATCCGACGTGTGTGCACTATTCATCTGTCGGATTCGGGTCCGGAGTTACGAGTTCTTCTACATAGGAGGTTCCGATGGAGAAACAGACGGCACGATCAGACTCGGCTCGTCGTTCTGAGCAACTTTCATGTTTTAACTTTTTCGATCCGAGCTACGGTTTAAAAGTTATTAATTTTTAAAGTTTATTTGAATTCCTGGAATTATTTTATTTATCCGAAAATGAATTATGACGTCAGCATGACGCGCTGCTGACGTCAGCAAGTCAACAGTCGGCTGACTAAGTCAAATATGACATGTGGGTCCAGTGGGACCCACATGCCAGCCTCTGTTTAGGCTAATCAGTAGATTAATTTAATTACCAGGGTTAATTAGGGGGTGGACCCCACATGTCAGTGAGACAATTAGTATATCTAATTAACTTTTAATTTTTAAAATATTCTAATTAGTTTTAATTTACTGGGGGCCCACATGTCATAGACTGGGGCTGCCCAGTCAGCAAAGTTGACTGGGTCAACCCAGTCAACGGGGGCCCCCGGGGCCCACTGGCAGCGACTCTGAGGCGGGGCCCACCAGCGCCACGTCAGCCGCGTCGCCGGAGCGACGCCGGCGACCACACTCGCGGCGGATCCGCGCCGGAGTTGGCCGGAATCCCGCTACGGTGAGCCGTTTCGCGCGCGCCTTGGTTCATTCGAACGGGCACTTCAACCCGCGTCCATCCGTGATGGTCGGAGCGGCGGGGGTGGCCGGAATCTCGCCGGCGTCGAGCCGCGGCGGAGATGAGCTACGGGAGATCGGGGAGATGGAGTTAGGAGGCACGGGAGGCTCGGGCTTGAGCTCGCCGGGCTCCTGGGAGCACCAGGAGCTCAACAGTGACCTCTGTTGGCGATGACGAGGGTCACGGCGGCTGCACCGAGCTCACCGGCGGCAACCAGAGCACGGCCTCGGGGACGACTAGCTATGGCGCGCGAGATGGATCATGGGAAGAAACAGGGGAGAGAGTAGCTCACCGCGCGGTCACGTAAGACCCATGGATGCTTAGGAGCTGCAGAGGAGGTCGAGGACGCCGGAATTCGACGCGGTGGCCGGAGATGGGGAAGTGGCCGAAGACGGTGAGGACGACCTTCCCTGCTCCAGCTGGTGAGCGGGGACGAAGGAGTGGACGTCTGCGAATCGCTTGGGCTTGTCGGAGAAGCTCGAGGATGCCGGTGGCCACGGCGGTGCCGACGCGCGGCGACGGCGGCGTTTGGGCGCCGGATCTGGAGGGGTAAAGGGGGAACGGCGCGCGAGGGGGGAAGAGGTCTGTGGGGGGTTAGGGTTTGAGCCAGGGGCTCGGCCGCTCTTATCCTTGCCGGGGCGTCGCGGATGGGCGACAGCGCGGCGGCCGGTCGCCGTGTCGGCGTCAGCGCGCGACAGCGCACGGAGGAGGACGACGGGGAGATGGGCTGGGCCGTTTGGACCTCTAATCGGGGCACTGTGCACTAAGGCCCAGTGCACAGTGTCCCGTTTATTACTTTCTCTGCTTCTGTCACATTTTCTTTTATTTCACTTCTGTTTTGAAACGTTTGGGATAGTTGTGCACTTTTGAAAAATATGGAAGTTGACCCTAATATTGCAGTGCAATATTAGCCCCCACCAGAAAGTGGTTTGAACTAATTTGAATTCCATTTGAATTTGATATCAATTTAAATAGATTGAATAATCTGTTTTGGGTGCTGTTTCAAGTTGTTTGAGTCAATTATCCCACTCCAAATATTTTGATGTTGATTTTGGAAATGTTCCTGGATTATTTGTCATTTAATGAACATTTTCCCAACTGTGTTTGATCAACTTTATATAATTCACCTTTGAATTTGAGTTGATTTTCAGATGTGAATTTGAATTGGATTCATTAACCCTTATGACTTGGCACTGCAAATGATCATGACTTGGCAGTTTTAACAGAGTGTCACAGAGTTTATTACAAGGGGGTGTTACAAGTTCTCCTCCTCTAAAAGAAATTCTCGTCCCGAGAATTTAGGAGGTAGAAGGAAAGAGTTCGGGATATTCTGCTCGGAGATGATCCTCGCGTTCCCAAGTGGCTTCGTCTTCAGTGTGATTCGACCATTGCACTTTTAGGAACTTGGTCGTCTTCTGACGAGTACGACGCTCAGCTTCGTCGAGGATGCGGATCGGATGCTCCTTATAGGAAAGATCATCTTGTAGCTCGAGCATCTCATGATCCACTGCACGATGCGGGGATTCCTTGAAGCACTTACGGAGTTGCGACACGTGGAAGACATCATGAATATGGGAGAATTGCGGTGGCAACTCCAATTGATATGCCACCTGTCCACGTCTAGCCACGATGCGGAAAGGACCAATATTGCGAGGAGCTAGCTTGCCCTTGATTCCGAAACGACGGGTGCCCTTCATTGGAGTGACACGAAGATAAGCTTGATCACCAGGTTGATAGATCACACCCCATCGCTTGCGATCATAATTACTCTTCTGACGGTCTTGAGCTGCTTTGAGATTCTCCCGGACAATTCGGACTTGTTCTTCGGCATGCTGAATAATGTCCGGTCCAACAAGAGGTCGTTCCCCAGTTTCTGACCAATTCAGAGGGGTTCGACATTTACGTCCATAAAGAACCTCAAAGGGGGCCATTTTTAAGCTGGCTTGATAGCTGTTGTTATAGGAGAACTCGGCATACGGAAGAGATTCCTCCCATTTCTTACCGAAGGATATAACACAGGCTCGAAGCATGTCTTCAAGCACTTGATTAACGCGCTCAACTTGGCCTTGGGATTGGGGATGATAAGCTGAACTCCAGGTAATATGAGTTCCCATTGCTTTCTGGAAACTTTCCCAGAAATGGCCAGTGAAAATACTGCCACGGTCTGAACTGATTTCCTTGGGAATACCATGGAGTGAAACAATTCTGGAGATATATAGCTCTGCTAACTGACTAGCAGTAATAGTCTCCTTAACTGGTAGAAAGTGTGCAACCTTGGAAAGTTGGTCAACGACGACAAGAATAGCACCGTGACCCTTCTGAGACTTGGGAAGACCAGTGATGAAGTCCATTTGCACTTTATCCCACTTCCATAGAGGAATAGGGAGCGGTTGCAGAATTCCAGCAGGTTTTTGATGTTCTGCCTTCACGCGACGACAAACGTCACACTCGGCAACATAACGAGCAATATCTTGTTTCATTCTAGACCACCAGTACCTTTGACGAAGATCTCGATACATTTTGGTACTACCCGGATGGATAGATAGCGGTGTATCATGGGCCTCCTTCATGACTTTGTCAGTCATCAGCTCGAAGCGAGGTACTACGATGCGGTCTCTGAAATATAATGTACCATCTTCAGCAACTGAGAAATCCCGATACTTAGCAAGGTGAAGCTCCTTCTTCATCAAGTCAATTTCAGCATCTTTGGCTTGCGCTTCTTTAACAGCCTTCAGAAGGTCTGGCTGTACCACAAGGTTATTAAGAGAACCCTGGGGAAGAATTCGCAGATTCAGCTGAGTCAGTTCTGCGTGAAGACGAGGTTGAGCTTGCCTAACCATGAGGTTGTTGCAATATGACTTGCGACTCAGGGCATCGGCCATTACATTAGCTTTGCCCGGGGTATAAGAAATACCGCAGCCATAATCCGCAATAGCTTCTAACCATCGTTGTTGTCGGAGATTAAGATCCGGTTGAGTGAATAAGTATTTCAGACTTTGGTGATCGGTATAAATTTCACACCGATTACCCAGAAGGTAGTGTCGCCATAACTTCAATGCATACATCACTGCTGCAAGTTCAAGATCATGCACTGGATAATTCTCTTCATGTGGACGCAATTGACGTGAAGCATATGCAATTACTCTCCGCTCTTGCATTAGGACGCAGCCTAATCCTTGACGAGAGGCGTCGCAATATATGACAAAGTCCTTGCGAGAATCAGGAGGAGCAAGCACTGGAGCAGAAGTGAGCTTGTCCTTGAGGGTTTGGAAACTTTCCTGACACTTGTCTGTCCACTCAAACTTAACGCCTTTGTGGAGCAGATTAGTCAGGGGCTTGGCGATCTTGGAGAAGTTCTCGACGAATCGGCGACAATAGCTGGCTAGACCGAGAAAGCTTCGGACCTGCTTGGCATTCTTCGGAGGGGTCCAGTCAAGAATAGCCTGAACTCGCTCCGGGTTAACTGCAATACCATCCTTGGAGATGACATGTCCAAGGTAGGTTACCTCGGAAAGCCAGAATTCGCACTTAGAGTACTTGGCATATAATTGGTGCTCTCGAAGTCTCTCCAGAACTAGTCGAAGGTGCTCAGCATGTTCTTCTTTGTTCTTCGAATAAACCAGAATATCATCCAGATATACCACGACGAATTTGTCGAGGTAATCCATGAATATGTAATTCATTAGGCGGGAGAATGTAGCTGGAGCGTTTGTTAAACCAAACGACATGACTATGTACTCGTAAGAGCCATAACGAGTAACAAATGCAGTCTTCGGAATATCCTCTTCGCGGACACGGATCTGGTGATAACCCAACCTCAAGTCGAGTTTAGAAAACACCGAAGATCCAGCGAGTTGATCATATAAATCATTGATCCGGGGAAGTGGATATTTATTCTGAATGGTAGCCTGGTTGATAGGACGATAATCTTGGACCAACCTATTCGTCCCATCTTTCTTCTTGACGAAAAGAGACGGTGCTCCCCATGCAGAGGAACTGGGGCGAATGAAACCCTTCCTTAAGGATTTATCAATTTCCTCCTTAAGCTCGATGAGGTGGTGCGGAGGCATCTTGTAAGGACGCTTCGCAATAGAAGTGGTGCCAAGCTTCAAGTCGATGACGAACTCGACAGCTCTAGCAGGGGGTATTCCTGGAAGTTCTTCTGGAAAAATATCCGGGAAGTCACAGACAACTGGGATATTCTCGATCCCATCAAGCGGAGAAGCATTCAACGCGTTCAAGGCATAAATTTGAGCCTCGGCGTTCTGAGTGATATGAGCATGGTAATTCACCATCTCATTCGAGGGGTGCAAGAGGTAAACAACTTTGGTAGCACAATTGATTGAGGCATAATGGGCCTTCAACCAATCCATTCCCAGAATAAGGTCAATCTTGGACGATTTCAGAATAATGGGAGACGCACTGAACTCCAACCCTTCGATTTCAACGGGAACATTATAGCTAACTGCAGAGGTTCGGCAACCACCCGCGGGAGTGTGTACCAATAAGGGTGTGTTCATGTATTCGCATTTAATGTCATGCATGCGTGCAAAATGTTCTGACATGAAGGAATGCGATGCTCCTGAATCAAATAAAACGGATGCAGGTACTGAATTAACGAGAAGTGTACCCATCACAGTATCTGGTTGATCTGGAGCTCCAGACATGTTGACGTGGTAGTACTGCCCACGACCATAAGAAGGTCTGGCATTATTGTTGCGCTGCTGAGGAATACCACGGCCAATTCCACGTCCAGCAGAAGGGAGAGCTAGTTGATTCTGATTCTGAGAACAATCTCTAGCACGGTGACCTGGCTTGCCCCACTTGAAGCATAGTCCGCTGTCAGGACGAGGTGCTGGAGCTGGCAGGGGCTGTCTCGGTGGTGGAGGTGGCAGACGTGGTGCAACATAAGAAGGTCTGTTCGCAGGAGCTGCTGAACGGAACATGCCTTGGGGAAACCAGATGCGTCGCTTCTGGGAAGACGAGCCCGAAGATGAGCCCGACTCACGGGTGCGTCTGGACGCTTCCTTGTGCTTCTTAAGTCCAGTTTCAACCATGATGGCCTTATTCACCAAGGTGGCGAAATCAGGGTAATCTTGAACAAGAAGGGCTAACTGAATGTCATGGTGCAGTCCTTCACGAAACTTCTCCTGTCTGAGTTCATCAGTAGGAATGTCCTCTTCAGCGTAACGAGATAAGTCTAGAAACTCGCACTGATAGACTTCCACAGTCTTGTTTCCTTGGACAAGGCTACGGAACTCAGCCTTCTTCCTAGCTATGACAGCTACAGGAATGTAGCGGGCACGGAAAGCAATCTTAAACTCTGCCCAAGTGACGACAGTACCAGGCGGCAGAGTCTGTCGGTGAGTGGCCCACCATTGGGCTGCGGGACCCTTAAGAAGATATGTCGCAAAAGTGACATAGTTAATTTCGGCGACACTAGCAGACTCCATCTCATGAGAGATATCACGCAGCCAGTCATCTGCATCCAGTGGGTTGACTGTGTTGCGGAAAAACGATGGACTGAGCCTCATGAACTCTGGTAAGGTAATGGATGGTTGCCGCTGATTAGCATCAGGACGAGGGAATTGCTGCATAATCCCCGTCATAAACTGGCGGTTGAGTTCAAACTGTTGCATCATCGCTGCCATGTAATCAGGTGGTGGCGGCGGTGGCGGGTTGTTGTCAGCCATCCTGCTATTCCAACAGGGGTATTTCAGCGATAGCTTATGCAAGTGTTTAACAATAAACATGAGGTAACTCGACATTATTGAAAGAGTGCAATAGATGCTAGAAGTAGTCATTAAGACGTACAGATCCATACATAGTCGGTTACATTCGGGCAGCATAACGGCGCAAATTGAAAAGCTAGACATGCTAGGTGGCGCGCAGGCACGCGGTAAGGAAGTACACAACGGGACATAGCAAAGGCTACATCAACGTCGGAGAAAACCACTGAAACGGGGTAACTGCAAGTGCGGACGATGGACGTTCGTCGCAGAAGGATCCTGCGCTCCATGGGCACTCTGATGCAGAACCCGGTCTCGAGAAGAAAGAAGAGGTCCACGTGCAGGCGTGTGACCTCCCACAGCAGGCCAGACGATCCCTGATGGCATCTCAGTCCTGCTCGGGTAAAGAATGTACTCCGGATGCATCCCTGCACGAACAGCTGGTAGCAACTGTGTCATAGCCTCGTAGTAGCGTGCTCGAGTGGCAAACAACTCAACAGCAAGTGCACGAACAGTGCGATCCAAAGTCTGAGTGCACTGAATCAGAACCTGCGGGTCGTAGCGTCGAGACTCGTACGGGGCACAGATAGCTGTGTAAAATCCAGTAGCATCTCCAACAGGTGCATACGGAATGTACCGAAACACAGTATCATCCAAGTTAGCATTGTGCTCTCCTCGGAGACGTGCGACAGCAGAGTAGGCGGCATCATGTACTGCCATCTCAATCGTCACGCCTAATCCATGAAAAAGGTGTAGCTCGGTGTCTGAGTTATTCTGCTGATCATAAATCCGAACTTCAACATAGTACTGTTCCTGGTTGAACTCACGGTAAACCTCATAGACCATGTACTCGGGATACCAGTGGTAACCCAGTCTACTCAGGAGGGCGATCAGAACAGCTGGAAATCCAGGGGCATCACGAGCCCAAGTGCGAAGCACAAGCTGGGTCGTAGGCCGCGGTGGAAATAGCCGATCCATCTGAAACAGAAAGGTTCAGGGTTGTCATAAGACAATGAGAAATATAACCGATCTCGGAAGGAAAGGTTAAACAAAACAATGGAAAGGAAAATGATTATCAGACTAATCAGATCAACGTCAGGGAAATCGCACTGAATCCAGCTCTCCGGGTGGATAGAATTAACGAGAACCTAAATGTCAGTGTTAGTAAATTTTATTAAACCCGAATAGATGAGAGATTAGAATCCCAGAGTAAAGACGAGGAATAAAAGATCCTAATACCACCCAGTTGGCGACGTGGGCCCGTAAGCCACACAGCCAAGTTAGTAAAACAGTTTTTGACCACTAGACTCAACTTCGGCCAAAGAGTTGGAAAGGGGGGACTCCTAGAGGCAGTCGGCTCTGATACCAACCTGTGACGACCCCGGCTTAATCGTGCACTAATCATACATGCAAATGCGCACGATCAAGCCTAAGGACTCACTTGAAGATATCACAACACCACTCTAAAACATAAAATAAAGTCATACAAGCTTAATATTACAAGTCAGGGCCTCGAGGGCTCGAATACATAGCTCGATGGCATACAAGCGTCAGCGGAAGCATTAGATATCTGGGTACAGATATATTACATAGAGAGAATTAGGCCTTCACAGAGGCGGGGTAAAATAAAATACTACGATGGAAAGGCGTAGGCCTCCTGCCCTGGACCCTCCGATCCTACTCCTGGTCGTCGAACGGCTCCTCGTAGTAGTAGTACTCGCCAGGCGGATAGTAGTACTGGTCGTCGGCTGGGGCTTCTGGCTCAGGGGCTCCGTCGTCTGGTGGCATCAAATGGAATATGGGGGAAAAAGAAAATAAAGCAAACGTGAAAACTCATCCGAAGTACTCAGCAAGCAAGGATCTACACTACGTATGCAACATTTTCAAAAGGGGGCTGTATATGTGGACTGGGCTGCAGAAATGCCAGAATAGAGGGAGAAGCCTAGTCCTATCGAAGACTAGCATCTTCAACAATCTTCGACAGTCTTGCAGCATCAGGAGAGAGCAGATGAACATAATGTAAAGTAGTAGTAGTAATATCATCAACCTCGACCTGAGATCCTTTCTCGACTCCCTGCGAGAAAGCAATCCCAGAGCCGTACTATCCAATTCTCATCACATGTTCTAGTTGTACCGATCGGGATACAACTCCGAGTGTCCGTTACCGTAGGACAGGCTATCGATAGAAGTTTCTTCCCTGCAGGGGTGCACCAACTTACCCACCACGCTCACTTAACTCTGGCCGGACACACTTTTCTGGGTCATGCCCGGCCTCGGCTGAGCAACACGCCGCAACCCGACCTAGGCTTATAAGAGAGGTCAGCACGCCGGACTAAACCTATGCCCCCAGGGGTCTTGGGCCATCGCCCCGGGAACTCCTGCACGTTACGGGGCCACCGAGAGTAGACCTAGCAACCCCTTATACAAGCGCGGTTGCGTTACCAGTCCAACTCGGCGTGCGCCGCTCCTTACTGACGTCAAACAAGCTTCGGCTGATGTGTACGACGCAGAACGCCCATACTATGCCCACGTGATGGTTAGTGCTATCGGGCCAGAGGCCCCTCGGATCAAATATCCAAAACCGTAGTGGATTAGGAGCGCGCGGAAACGAGCAGAGACTCACGATCGATGTGACCCCGTCGCCCCGTCTCGAGGACTTGCGGCAAGGGCTAAGAATGCCCGGCCACGCCTCGTAGTTATCTCGCGGGCACCATCCAGGTCAACCCGACTCCACATCACTTCGCAATAAGCTCGCGCGGGTACCCCTCAGGGCCGACCCGTCTTTAGTATCATAGTTTAGTGCAAGTCATAATATCCAAGGTAACTGTGTGTCTGACACCGAAGGGAACCATGAGGAATCACCCTTGATGGAATTCCCGCTCGATGTTATCATCAAGGTGAACGAAGGAGGAATCACCCTCGAGGTCCACCTTGAGGAGTTGCGCGACGACGTCGTTATCGGGGGTGGTGTAGAAGGAATCACCCTCGCTTACCACGACCGAGTAACTAACCTACAAGGTTAACATCAGAAGTGCTGACGAGGTATCACCCTCGGCACTCGATGATAACCCAGCAGTGTCGGCAACTAAGGGGAAGTGATGTGCGGTGCCATGGTCTAGTCTTCAATCCCGATGATCGGGTCTTCTGATGTCCAGCAGGGCAGTCGGGATCAAGTGGGGGTCTCGGTCGTGTCTCTACCCACCTTATACTAAGCAGTCTAGGATAACCGGTAAGGTAACAAAGCAGGGTACAATAATCAGGCTATGCAGCAGATATAGGAAAACAGTAGCAGTAGCAGTTCTAATGCAAGCATAAGAGAGAAGAGAATAGGCGATATAGGCATGCTCAAAATGGGGGTGCTTGCCTGTTTGCTCGGGGGCAAGGGCAAGGTCTTCGGTAGTATCGTCGGGGACGTAGTCGTACTCCTGTGCGGCGTCTGCCTCGGGAGCTACGTCAACGTCGGGGGCTACCGAGAGAGAAGAGGGGGAAGAAACAGGTAAACATAATGCAAACAAATGCAACACGGTGCGTGTGATGCTATGATGCAGTGCAGGGTTGCCTAAATATGCAGCTAAGTCATTTTAGTTATTTTTAGAATTATTCTGGGATTTAATATCCGACGTGTGTGCACTATTCATCTGTCGGATTCGGGTCCGGAGTTACGAGTTCTTCTACGTAGGAGGTTCCGATGGAGAAACAGACGGCACGATCAGACTCGGCTCGTCGTTCTGAGCAACTTTCATGTTTTAACTTTTTCGATCCGAGCTACGGTTTAAAAGTTATTAATTTTTAAAGTTTATTTGAATTCCTGGAATTATTTTATTTATCCGAAAATGAATTATGACGTCAGCATGACGCGCTGCTGACGTCAGCAAGTCAACAGTCGGCTGACTAAGTCAAATATGACATGTGGGTCCAGTGGGACCCACATGTCAGCCTCTGTTTAGGCTAATCAGTGGATTAATTTAATTACCAGGGTTAATTAGGGGGTGGACCCCACATGTCAGTGAGACAATTAGTATATCTAATTAACTTTTAATTTTTAAAATGTTCTAATTAGTTTTAATTTACTGGGGGCCCACATGTCATAGACTGGGGCTGCCCAGTCAGCAAAGTTGACTGGGTCAACCCAGTCAACGGGGGCCCCCGGGGCCCACTGGCAGCGACTCTGAGGCGGGGCCCACCAGCGCCACGTCAGCCGCGTCGCCGGAGCGACGCCGGCGACCACACTCGCGGCGGATCCGCGCCGGAGTTGGCCGGAATCCCGCTACGGTGAGCCGTTTCGCGCGCGCCTTGGTTCATTCGAACGGGCACTTCAACCCGCGTCCATCCGTGATGGTCGGAGCGGCGGGGGTGGCCGGAATCTCGCCGGCGTCGAGCCGCGGCGGAGATGAGCTACGGGAGATCGGGGAGATGGAGTTAGAGGCACGGGAGGCTCGGGCTTGAGCTCGCCGGGCTCCTGGGAGCACCAGGAGCTCAACAGTGACCTCTGTTGGCGATGACGAGGGTCACGGCGGCTGCACCGAGCTCACCGGCGGCAACCAGAGCACGGCCTCGGGGACGACTAGCTATGGCGCGCGAGATGGATCATGGGAAGAAACAGGGGAGAGAGTAGCTCACCGCGCGGTCACGTAAGACCCGTGGATGCTTAGGAGCTGCAGAGGAGGTCGAGGACGCCGGAATTCGACGCGGTGGCCGGAGATGGGGAAGTGGCCGAAGACGGTGAGGACGACCTTCCCTGCTCCAGCTGGTGAGCGGGGACGAAGGAGTGGACGTCTGCGAATCGCTTGGGCTTGTCGGAGAAGCTCGAGGATGCCGGTGGCCACGGCGGTGCCGACGCGCGGCGACGGCGGCGTTCGGGCGCCGGATCTGGAGGGGTAAAGGGGGAACGGCGCGCGAGGGGGGAAGAGGTCTGTGGGGGGTTAGGGTTTGAGCCAGGGGCTCGGCCGCTCTTATCCTTGCCGGGGCGTCGCGGATGGGCGACAGCGCGGCGGCCGGTCGCCGTGTCGGCGTCAGCGCGCGACAGCGCACGGAGGAGGACGACGGGGAGATGGGCTGGGCCGTTTGGACCTCTAATCGGGGCACTGTGCACTAAGGCCCAGTGCACTGTGTCCCGTTTATTACTTTCTCTGCTTCTGTCACATTTTCTTTTATTTCACTTCTGTTTTGAAACATTTGGGATAGTTGTGCACTTTTGAAAAATATGAAAGTTGACCCTAATATTGCAGTGCAATATTAGCCCCCACCAAAAAGTGGTTTGAACTAATTTGAATTCCATTTGAATTTGATATCAATTTAAATAGATTGAATAATCTGTTTTGGGTGCTGTTTCAAGTTGTTTGAGTCAATTATCCCACTCCAAATATTTTGATGTTGATTTTGGAAATGTTCCTGGATTATTTGTCATTTAATGAACATTTTCCCAACTGTGTTTGATCAACTTTATATAATTCACCTTTGAATTTGAGTTGATTTTCAGATGTGAATTTGAATTGGATTCATTAACCCTTATGACTTGGCACTGCAAATGATCATGACTTGGCAGTTTTAACAGAGTGTCACATAGTTTATTACAAGGGGGTGTTACAGTGTGATTTTAGCATGCGTGATGTTCCTAATACTGTGCAAGATTTGTTCCAGTCTGGGCTACCTAAATTCAGGAAACAGGACAAGGTCTTGCTCAGCTGGTATTGTACCAAAGCAACCCCTAGTTGCACAAAATTTGCAACTTGTTTTGAAACTTCTTTGTACTGATAATCGATATAGTCCACCTTGTAACTTTTTGGCATGAATGCATCAATGCACATTTCGTTTGTTTCTGCCTTCAAGTTTCATCAGGATATCAATCATAAGAGAAGAGAGAGAAGGGTCCTACTCTTCCATGACTCCATCTCCTTCATTTTATAAGAAACAAGAGAGAGAAGCGTCCTGCTGCAGCTCCTGTGCCCCAGTGCCGATGGGAGCCGGAGCAGGGTGTCCATCGGTCGCATTGCGCGAGAGAAGAGCACACACGAGGTGGAGTCTGGTGGGGGTATGGTGGTGGCGGACAACGGGCGGGAGGACACGCGGTGGACATGGCCATGGCGGCAACGCTATGCATCCGTATCGTGCACCCCATGTCCAGCGGCATCGGTGGTGACGCGTTCGTCGTCGTTAGGGACGCAAACTATGGTAACAACGCTGTCGCCTTCGACGTTCGGGAGACCATGCCAGTAAGTTACTATTCTCAATCATCAGCGGCACGACGGAAAAAAAACTCCTTTTTTTCCTTACCGTGTTTTCGCTCTGCTTATGCGCATGACGTGTGGGACCCAGGCCAGCCACCATAACCCAGGATGGTGTGCTCTGTTGGGCGTGAACCACGTATATTGGCTCAAAAGGTCACTGTCTGGTCGGGCCCTTGTTCTTACGCAATAGAAATGGCTTTGAGTAAAATTAGCCAAGTTATAAGTATGCTTACAACTTCTGGATTACGTTATCTGATGTACTGCAGCGCCCATGCTCGTCTGCATGCAAACAACTTGGACGGGGCATAATGGGCGGGAAAACATGGCAGGAGAAATGAGCAGGAATATAGCCGAGAGAAATGAGCGGGTAAATATGGCGGGAGATATTGGGCAACAGAAATCGACAGAGGAAAAAGGGCGGGAGAAATTTAAGGGAAACATGGGAGACATGAGCAGGGAAAAGGGACCCACGTTTGGGGTCCACCATGGCTCGCATGCAGGATGAGCACCTCGCGTTGGGACCCAGGTTGCATGCCGCCTGAGCACCTCGCGTGCGAGTAGAGCACGTCTGCATGCATGAGTAGCGACATGAGTTGGGGTCCACCAAGGCCTGCATGGGGCTTGCATGCATAATGCATCGCGGACGCAGTACATGGCCAGCAGCAGCGTGATGGATGCATCCGAGACAAGTCCGGATTGTTGTGCTTTTCTCTGAGTCGCACCAAGCATTATTTTTCCTTGACGCAAATGACGATGGGAACAATATACCTCACATTTTAACTCGAGGCTTGAAAAAACCCTTTGTAAATTTGTGTGTGAAAAATAGAGATGCAGTAATTTGTCTTTAATAACCAAATAATATATTTTATAATTACTACTAGAAATCACCTGAAAACATAAATATCAGTTTATTAGTTTGAGAAAAAGGGGAAAGAGTTATCTGAATTTCAAAACAGAGGCCTGCTACTACATCCTGATGTACTGCAGCGCCCCCAAGGTAAGCTAGACCTGCCCAAAAGAAAACAACTAGGAGGTGGGTCCATGCATACAACACGGTCAAGTGCCTGAAGCATGTATGCATCTCATGGAGGGATGGCTATGCATCTCTTGAGGTTGTCTTGGCTGTATTATGCATGCATTTCAAGGTGGGCCACATGGTTCCCACATGACCATTGAGCATCTTGTAGGCCTGAGATGAAATTTTACGTCAAACATACGCGCGTGCGTGGCGAGTCGACAACATGAACACTGCGGTCTTCAAGGCTGTGTTCCACTTCATCTACACCGACGAACTGACTCCTATGGAAGACATAGCCCTTGCTGCCGGAGATGGCGTGACAACTACTGCCAGAGACGTGCTGGCCGCGGCATGTCAGTTTCGCCTGGACAGGATGAAGGCCAAGTGCGAGACCTTGCAGGACGAGTCCGTTTCCAATAAGAACGCGTTGAGCACGCTTAAGCTGGTTCGTCAGTGCAACGATCCACACCGTTGCCACATGAAGGGGCCTGGGCCCTTTCTCTTCTGGATCGTGGGCCTGAGTGGGTTAGGTGGTAGTCTCTTTTGGCAGTGTGTTGTGTGTGTGGCCGGGGGACGTTTACACCTTGCTGGGTGCGTGTAGGAGGTAAGATGGATGAACTGTAACACTGAACGCATCGCCTTTCCCCTCCTCTGCTATGTCTCCTCCCTCCTCTGCTGCCTTGTCTCCAAATCCTTTGATTTGAGCGTTGCTCCTGATCCAAGTCCTCTGCGTGACGCGAGGACTGCTTCTTTGTCTGTAGCATTTGGTATTCAGAGCCCTCGTTTCGATCGCCAATTTTTCCCCAAATCCATGTCAAATCCTCTCGATTGGTGCTGTTAATCCTGGGCGAAAGGTGCGATTCAATTCGTGAACGCGCGCAAAACACCAAGAGGTGTACCTTCGCTAGGTTAGTGCCGATTTGGAGTCCCGCGATGGGGAAATCTGGGAAGCCGACGCTGACCGCGAGGATGGAAACCGTCGAACTCTCCCTCGCCGACCTGCAGAAGCTGTTGCAGACGCAGATAGTCACCAGCACGGCAACAGAGACACAGAGTCAGAAGAATGCCGAGGGCATAGCCTCTCTGGACTCGGCGCTGAACAAGCTCACCGCCTCCCACACCGAGTTGTCTGACACGCAAAAGAAGATGGAGTCGATGCTCAATCGCCTCATCTCCTCTAACGAGGCTGTCGACACCGCAGTGGAGACCCTGAAGCAGTCGATGGATACAGTGGCGCAACGAGTCCAACACCTGGAGGTTTTGCCGCCGCCGACCTCAGCCCCAGCGCACCAACACCAGCGTCCGTGTTTGCTTCGGCCCGACGGGCACGGCCCTGCACCACGTCACCTGGGTGTTGAGTCTAGTGCGCTTCAAACCTCTGATCACACCCTGGTCGGGGGTGAGCAATTGCACTCCCATGCTCTTACTAATACTGAACTACCTGCTGGTCATGTGCATACAGAGCACTCGATCGTGAGCATTTCCATCGTCAGTTTACACCTATGTTACCCAAATCAGATTTCCCTAAATTTGATGGTGACAACCCAAAATGGTGCAAGGAACAGTGTGAAAAATACTTCAAACTGTATAATGTGCACCATGATATGTGGGTAGATTTTGCAACTATGCACTTTCACGGCAAAGCTGCTTTATGGCTCCAAACCTTTGATGCTATGCATGGAGTGGATTCCTAGGCTGCCCTAAGTTGTCTTTGCAAAATTCAATCAAAACAAGTATAACAAAACTATAGACACATTTTTTGCTTTTAAGCAAACTGCTTCAGTAGATGAGTATGCCCATAAATTTGAGTAGTTTAGGCATACGGTGTTATTGTATAACCCATCCTACAATCGAACATTCTTTGTTCATCGTTTTCTTGAGGGACTAAAACTTGAAATTCGCCAAGCTATTAAACTTCAACAACCTGGAACTGTTGATCTGGCTTTCTCTTTGGCTCAAACGCAGGAGGCCTTATTGGTCGAAGATGCGATCTCACCTATCAAGAAAATTGATCACCAGGGAGGCTTTCAAGAGAAATTTCAACGCCCCTACCAGCACCAAGGCATATTCAGGATTGCTCCTGATCATAAGTCGGCTGAATATACTCCTAGTTTCACAGAGAAATTTGACACACTACGAGCTCAATGTAACGCCAGGGGGAGTATTTCAAGTGTGGCGAGAAGTTCGGCCCTGGCCACAAGTGCCCTAAGCATGTTCTGTTGAATGTTATTGAAGAACTCTTTGAAACCCTGCACTCATCTGAAAATTTGTTGTCTTCTACACATGATCAAGACAGCGACATCAGTGCTAATAATGATGTTCATCATGTCGAAGACAATGGTGGTGCCATCATGAAGTTATCTCTGCATGCAGCCACTGGAATGACAAGTAAGAAAAGCTCTCGCATCACTGGCCTAATTGGTAAAACAGACATTCTCATCCTAGTTGATTCAGGTAGCAACAATTGTTTCATCAATTCTGATTTTTTGGCCGAACTAAAACTCCCAACTCTGCAAATTCCCACTGCCACTTTGACTGTTGCGGGTGGGGCAACTTTGGTATGTGATAAGATGATTCCTGCCTTACAATGGTGGACACATCATCAAACATTTTCCTCGGATGTCAAGGTTTTATCTCTCAAGTCGTATGATCTCATTCTGGGGATGGACTGGCTTGAATTATTGGGTGATATGTGGGTCAATTGGAAGAAGAAAACCATGCGCCGCCGACATCAGGGTCGACGTATCACCATCTGACATTGCGGGTAAGCAACGGAAGGGACTTCTGAAACATGGGGGCGTGTTTCACATCTGAAACATGGGGGCGTGTCTCACATCATTGAACTCAATCACATCTACAGTATGAAACAAGCGCTGCCCCCAGGTCAGATCAGTACACCCGACTTTCCTCACCACCTTATGACTGATGAGTGTTTCCATGTTGCTCCTTTTTGAGTGTTTAACACACGCTTGGTGAAGCTGGGTCATGCCACCACACAGCAGCTCAAGATCGCCGGGAGTGGTTTACCGCTAGAGCTCGCCCCTTGGGAGGATCCCAATGATGTGTTCAAAACGTTTAGACATGTTCTAGCATGGGGGTACGCTGGTTCTCATGGAGGGGGGCATGCAACAATCCACACCGTTGCCACATGAAGGGGCCTGGGCCCTTTCTTTTCCTTTTTTTTTTTTTTGAATTTTCACCGTGGGGGAGATTTCCCCAGCTGAATTGTATTCATTTGCCTATAAGGCTTTTGCAGCCTATCGCAAGATAGGTTCAAGTGAACCAGAAGTACAGGGGGGCACAAGGGAGAAGAGATAAACAAAAAACAACGCACGCCAACAACACATATAACAGAGGGAACAACGAGGGAAAACACAACAAAGAGCACCAAAGGAGAAATCTAACGGCATTGGCCAGCCGGACTAAACCACGGCACTGCACCGTCGACGCAATCAAAAGGCTCCACGCATCCAAGACTGCACAACGCCGCGACACCACCTATGTCGCGAGGCACATTCGAAGGGCCACGTGAGGCCGAGACGACACCACGGCACCTGTGTGCCACCAGCATAGTCGAAGGGCATCGCCTAGCAAACCAAACCGCGGCACTGCACCATCGACGCAATCGAAAGGCACCTCACAACCGAGACTGCACTACGCCGCGACACCACCTGTGTCGGGGGGACATTCAAAAGGTTATGCAAGGCCGAGACGACGCCACGGCACCTGTGTGCCAATGGCGTAGCCGCAGGGCACCGCCAAGTAGAGACGCACCAAGGAGCACTCGAGCATGACACACACCACCGTCGACCCTAGACCGGCCGCACCACCACCACCGACCACCCACCTCAAACAAGCCAAACACCACCCCAAACCTCAGGCAAGCAGCATGGAGCAGCGTCTCAAAGACAGGCGCCACCAAGGTGGTAATAACAACGTCAAGGACGCCGCCGCCATCCGATCTAGTAGCTGGACCTAAGGCTTTCACCCAGAGAAAGAGCAGAGTATGCGGGGAACAGTGCATCACACAACTGCATCTCCAAGGAGGGATCCGATGCCGAAGGGCGTCGCTGCCGCCGGTGCCGACCGAAGCCGACACAGGGCTTTCACCCGTAGAATCACTCACGCCACCCTTTTGCTGAGCCACGCCGTTGCTGAGACCAGAGTCACCACCGCCCGGAGGCACCAACCTCCTGCAACGATGGCTACCGAGCACCCGCAGAACCAACACCAGGCTGCTGAAGTAGCCAAAGGGGGCAGAACAGAGCACGGGGCACCGGGGGGTGCCAGATCGGCAGGAGGACGCAAGCAGAGGAGGCACCTCGCGCGCCCTGGCCCCGCCCCCACGCCGCCCGAGCAGCCGCAGGAGATGGCACGACCACCACGCCGAGGCTAGGGACCGCACCCCCGACGCCCAAAGCCAGCCGCTGGCACGGATCTGGCGCGCCAGCCAGATCCACCGCCAAGGGGAGCGCCTGTGAGCGCCACGACCAGCCGCCGGCGAGCCGGCTGCACGCCACCTCGACGCCACCCCTGCTCCCCCATCGCTCACCGCGCCCTCGGCACCGAGCTCGGGTGAAGACGCCACCGAGATGACCCCGGCCACCGGGCCACCTCGCGTCCACCGCGGATCTCCCCGAGCCACCTTCGAAGGCAGGGGGCAGCTGCCACCGCGGCGAGGCCAGCGGCAGCGGCGGAGGAGAGGAGGCGCAGGGGAGGGGGACGCCGGCTATGTGCGAAGTTCCCCGGAGTTGCCCGAGAGGAGCGACGCGGGGGTCAGGTGCCAGTCTCGCCTGGGCCCTTTCTCTTCTGGATCGTGGGCCTGAGTGGGTTAGGTGGTAGTCTCTTTTGGCAGTGTGTTGTCTGTGTTGCCGGGTGATGTATATCCCTGGCTGGGTGCGTGTAGGAGGTAAGATGGATGAACTGTAACGCTGAACGCGTCCCCTCTCCCCTCCTCTGCTGTGTCTCCTCCCTCCTCTGCTGCCTTGTCTCCAAATCCTTCGATCTAAGCATTGCTCCTGATCCAAATCCTCTGCGTGACGCGAGCACTGCTACTTGGTCTGTAGCAGTCATAGCGTCTTCCCTTCCCTGGCCCTGCTACAGTTGCATCGGGCGAAAAGGAAGTCGTTCGGGTCTCCTCCCTCTTCCGCCGCCGCGACCTTGGGTTCCTTCCGTGTCCGGTGGTCGCTCCGGCTACCGAAGGGTGGAGGAACCCGCCCCCCCCCATGGTTTGCAGGTAGATAGGTGTGGGAGAAGCTGTTCCGGCGGCGGCGGTCTCAGGGTGGCGGCACCGCCGATGGGAATAAGGAGTCCCCAAATCTTGCCCCCTATCGGCGGTGTTCTCTTGAACGTCAACGAGGATATCCAGGTTAGTAGTTCTTCCCATTCCTTAGGATCGGTAGAGATAGGGCTCCTGGGTCCTAGCGCTGAGGCGGCAGTAGTGCTAGTTCTTTGGAGTTTTCTTCTCCCTCTTCGTCTCTGCTATGGTGGCTAGTGCTCTGTCGTTGCCGGGAAGCTGTGGAGAGTCCGTGTAAAGAGTTTGCTGGCGCAGTGATGCTGGTGTTTTCCAGGGAGGATCTGCTGGGAAGCAGGGAGGGTGGAAGATGGCAGGCGATGATGCTGGTGTTTTCCAGGGAGGATCTGTTAGGAAGCAGGGATGGTGGAAGACGGCGGGCGGTGATGCTCGTGTTTTCCAGGGTGTCCAAATTCATGTGTTGACTGTGAATGACTCGTATAGTACATAGTAGATGGTTACAAAATCATAATTATGCGGAAGTGCTTTGAGTAGGAATCTAATAGTGTTTATTTTATGTAACATAAATGATATCTCTATCTAATAATAAAGCGGGTATCGCTTCTCGTCCGTCGTCGCGGCAATAAAGCGGGTATCGCTCCGGGTCATCCGTCGTTGCGGCCGTTTTGCAAAAAAGCCCTTCAGTTTTTTGATAATTGAACCCGCAGTCCCTCTTTAAGTGGTATTATGTGAAAACGATTCATTTTTGCATAAAACACCCTATCGTTTGAAGTATTCAACCCGCGGTCCAAGCAGATTTTAAAGAAAAGAAAAAAAGACCACAGAACGAGCACGGGCTCGCCTCCTCTCCCTCTCGCCCACGAAGCATCGCCGCCGCCACCACCCAAGCCGGCCGCTTCTGGCGACCTCCGGCGCCACGCAGCACGCCCCCGAGCTCCCCACGGTCCGCGCCTCCCTGCCCTCCAGCCAGATTCTCCGCTCCCGTCCTCTACCGCCCGCTCGCAACCCCACCCCCGTGGCTAGGGTTTCGGGCAGGGCTTCGCAATGTACTTATTTCACCCTGTTATTACACAGCAGTGGTGCTTTGCACAGGGACTGCTATGTCAAAAGACCAATGGAGTATGCATTTGCCCTGAAGCACAATATTTAGAAAGCCCCATGGAGTTTGTATTTGTCTTAATTTTTCTTCTTCACTGTAGCTTCCAGTAAAAGATGCTGCAACTAATTGTTTCTTAGCAGTCTTCCTGCTCATGCATTTAAGAAGGGACTATGAAACTGAAGCCCCATAGCAGCTTAGGATAGTAGCCCTAATCTGTTCTTGTAGTACCAGTTTCAGCTGCTGCGCAGAGACTAAAGTCATGTAGATAGCAACTAATCTATGTGATGACGATTACTTGATGGAACTAGCAAATTTAGTTAATTAAACTGCGTTTGCTGTTATCCAAGTATAAGTATAGCACTCTTTTTTGAACACCATTGGCCTCCTGTAAAGTGTTGCCTGACAAGCACCTTAGAAGAGACACATTCCTCTCCGTCGCGTGTGGATCATGATCTGAACCATTCTTATGCAAGCGATTCTTGTAGTCATGGCGATGTGTCCACTCGCCCTAGATGTGTCGCTTGCTGGCCTGCAACCAAGCAGTGTGGATCTGAATTTTGTAGAAGCCGCAAACGATATAGCATTAGCTGCTGCTGGCTGCATTCCCAGATTCAGAACACATTTCAAATTCAGGAAACTGTATGCTTTTGTTTGAATTCAGAAATCGAGGGCCCATCTTTTGCATTCGCTCCTTTCTACTCCATATATACCAATCCATCGCGCATCAGTTGAATTGAATTTAGGCTTGTTCTGTACGGAAGATCACCGCAGTATATACGAAAATTGACTTGATTTCCTTTTTCATTTGCCTCCCTTCATCTAACTAATCATGTTTAGGTTTTTTAGGCACTGTACAATTAGAGAATCTAGGGGAGGGAGAGATGGCGCCTACGGCGAGTGGATACAGGGGTGCCGCTGCAGCCGTGGCTGAAGATGGTTTTTGATGAGTTTCTGCTCTAGGAATGGCTGGGCGCTGCTGCTCGAGAGATAGGTGAGGATGAGAGCAGAGAGATGAGAGATAGAGAGAGCAGAGAGAGAGAGAGAGAGAGGCGTTGATTGCTGCAATTTAGATACAGGGCTTGATTGAGCTGCTGCTAGCCGCTGCTGCTAGAAAGAGAGAGAGAATAGAGAGGGAGAGACAGGGTTCCAATGCTTGCTGATCTGGTTTTGGTGAGGTAAAAAAAAGAGAAATAGGAGAGGAACAGAGAGAGCAGAGAGAGAGGCACACATCACTGAACCCTTTGGATTCTAATGCAAGGTTGAATAATTTTGTGTGTTCCAACTCTCTGGGATAATATGCAGTTTTTTGGCTTATCGTTGAATCATACCTGAACTTACCTTTATGCATTGCACGAACTACCAAAATATTGTATCTTCCTGTATGATCCATAACTCATAGACACATGAGTAGCAATGGATACTATTTGGTATGAACAACATCATCATCGTGCAATTCTAACATGTATTCATTTAACTTATTTATCCACATAATAGTGATGCATCTTACGTATCTGTCTATTGTATCTGAATCTAAAATGCAATTAACTCCTTAATTTGCCTTCAACAGGATTGAGCGATCTAGCATGTAAGCTTAGCTCGGTGGTTCAGATTATCACTGTTAGTCTTCTGGTCGTGGCAATTTTTTAAACTTCTTGAGGTAGCTCAGCCAATCTGATGTAAAGCTATGAAGGGATTTTGCTTGAAAACAATACTGAAAGGATACCTTAACTTCATTTTATCCCCTAGATTAGTATACGTATATTAAGTCCCTGTTTATTTTTTTTTTGAGGGAAAAGTCCCTGTTTATTTAGATGTATAGCTTGCATGACAGTTTTGTTTAAACAGATTTTTGGGGCAATTAACAATTCTCACATATGTTGTTACACATGCACTTGCTTTTCAAGATATCATTTCCAATGTCAATGTTTACAAAATTGTTAATCTTTTTTTTATTGGAGTTCAGCCATGTTTTCCACCAAGGATTCAACATGCAAGCATCTGAATCTTATGTTGTCTGATTCACTCTGCATGTTAATCACAACTTGCAAGGTAATTTATATATTTAAATTAATCTTTTTTTACAATGACAATGAACATGTATTTCTAAGCACTGCCATGCACTTTTTATTTCATGTCGATAACACGGCCGATGCTTCGCGAAATGTCTGAACGAGAAAGATAGATAGATAGATAGATAGATAGATTGGCAGAGATAGAGAGTATGTGAGTGATGGAGCACGATGTGGTCTTGAGCCATTGGACTAGGGGGAGCTGATTTTTTTCCTCCCGTTGCAATGCACGGACATTTTTTGCTAGTATTATCTATACCTATACCAACTTGAGACTCTCAAGAAATTCCCACGTCATTCATAGAAATTAGAAAAATTACTAATCGTCCATCTGTTGAGATCAATTTATAACGGTCGAGATTTAATACGCTGATTTAATACGCTGATGTATAAACCGTAATGGTCACAAACTCTTATTTTACCCCAAGCGATCCTAACTAACCTATCCTAAAAATACTAATCGTCCATGTGCTGCGACCAGCTACAACAGCTCAGATTTAGTACGCTAACTTTGAGGTACCAAACGTAAAAGCCACAAACTCTTATTTTGCACCAAGCTAGCGATCCTAACTAATCTAGCCTGCTTTAAACTACCGAGCCGTATATTTTTACGGCCCTCCACCAGCCACCTCGCCGAGCTCAATCGCAATGGCGTGATCTCCACAGGGTACCTTCTCCTATTTCCGCAAATCTGATAAGACGTGCCGATGGAGGACGCAGTCAGGGACGAGGCTCGCTCAGGGGTTCCCGAGCTTCATGCGCAGCATGTACAAGGATGAGTTCTCCCCTCGCCGCCACCAAATGAAGCGGCCGGGCTAATCCCGCGCAGCCGATGGCGGCGGCGGGGGCTCTCCTGGCCCGCAGCGGCGCGGGCGGCTCTCTGGATCTCGGGCGGCGGCCCGGTCTTCGCGGCGGTTGACGGCTGCTGCGGCCGCGTGGGCGGCGCGGCGGCGGGGCCTGGTGGTGCTCCAGCCTCTCCCTTGGCGGCGCTTTGCTTCAGGGGCGTGGTGCTCCGGATCTCGGCGCTCCCCGTTGGGTCTCCGGTTCTGCTCGGCTGGGCGGTGCGGGAGCCTCGGTGGTGCTTCGGCGGCCAGCGGGGAGGCCGGTTCGTTGTCTCCGCGTGGTGCGGTGCCTGCGGCGTGGCGGCGGTGACCTCCTGCCCCCAGGCCTGGTGAGGGCGGCGGCGCGGCGGCGTCGCTCAGGGTGGCCCCGGCGTGCGGTCGGCCCGATGGCGGTGACGGCGTTGCGCGTCCAGGGCCCGGCAGCACGGCTGCTGCTGGCCGGGCAGGCGCGCGGGACGGCCTTGGCAGGGGCGGGCGCTGACGGGAGGCTCCCCTCGGTGCTCTACAGTGCTGGTTTGTTGGAGGTTTGGTGCAGGTATGTGGCTGGCCGGTACGGGCTGGTGGTCGTCGAGCATCTCAGGGAGAAATCCTTCTTCCGGCCTTGCCGGAGCTGGCGACGGCGGCGCCTGCAGGCGTCGCGCTCTTTCTTGGAAGCGTCGCTGATGTATGGTGCTCCACCCCTCACCCCGCGGCCTTGGCTCCGGAGGGAAACCTCTGATCCGTGGGATCGGGCGATGAAGGCATCTTCACGTCTTCTTCCTCCTTCGGGGCATCGTCTTGGAGCCGGCTACAACCTGAGACCGGTGGATGGCAGCATCTTCGCCGCGTGGGATGGCGGCATCTTCGCCGCGTGGTTTGCTGAGGCGGACGTTTCGGGGGCGCTGATTTCTGTTTGGCAACGATGATGGCGTCAAGAGAAGCTTGGGTCGCAGCTCGGGCTTCGGTAGTCGGATCTTCCCGGCGTGTCCGAGGTGCTCTTTAGGGCACGATCGGCGCAAGTCCTGCATATTTCCCTTGTGAGGCTCGTCGTCAAAGTCAGAGCTATTGGTTGTTTGCGCGTGTGGCCATCTGTTGGCATGTACCATCATTGCTTCTGTGTAGCTGTTTGTGGGGGTGGCTTCGTTGGTGGAGCTCTATGGTGAAGTCGGAGTCGCCCGTTCGGAGGTGACCGGTGATGACGATGACGCTTGCGACTCCTCGGCGGATGTCTTTTCTTCTTTGCAGCTCATGTTTTCATGTCGGTGCCCAGGTTGGCTGGTGGTGCCCATGTTATATGGGTTGGGTTGTATCGGTTTTAGCCCGGTTTTCCGTCAATTAACCGGGCAATTCCCACTTCTTCTTAATCAATGAAAATGGCAAGTCTTTTGCCTCGTTTCAAAAAAAAAAAAAATACAAGGATGAGCTCATGTTGACTTACGCCATCAAGGACTCCTGAGGTCTACATGGTCTGCCGCGATCACTTTATTCGTGCCAAGCTCGATGAGTACTACCGGTAGCCTGAACCTGTGGAAGGAGCAGGGAGGCGAGGAGTGCCTGCCGTGGCTCCACGGCAAGGATCCCGCCTCCGTCGTGTAACTTTGGGAGCACCGTTGTCATGATCAGCGAGCCGCTCATGGAGTACGTGTTGGGGCTGGCCAACAGCGGCAGGCAATTCATGGATAAGCTGACTGCGTCTTCCAAAATCTCCTTTGTATTTTTTTCGTTTCAGTTTCCTCTGCTCAGTGCGTGCATGGATTCCTTTCACATCCCAAGCATGCTGCAGAACTCCATGTAGGTACTATACGAGTACGATGCATTTTCTTAGTTCTCTTTGCACATATTTTTTATAATAGTGTATCATATGGAGATCTATTAACATGTATATTCAGAAACGGACACCAGCAGCTCCTGGAGTACGTCTGTACGTGTTGGGGCTGGCCAACAGCGGCAGGCAGTCCATGGATAATCTGACTACGTCTTTCTAAATTTCCTCTATATTTTTTCTTTTCAGTTTCCTCTGCTCGGTGCGTGCATGGATTCCTTTCACACCGCAAAGCATGCTGTACAACTCCATGTAGCAGGTACTATACGAGTACGATGCATTTTCTTAGTTGTCTTTTCACATATTCTTTTATAATAGTGTATCATCTGGAGATCTATTAACATGTATATTCAGAAACGGACACCAGCAGAAATTGTGGCCCTGGTTCACGTGTAATAGCAAAAGACCAAAGTTCATATATCATGATTCCATGAAGTGTTCCTTCATCTTTATATATACTAAGATTGGTATAAAAAAATAAACAAGCACCCACATGCACAACTTTTTTTTTTTGAGGGAAACCCACATGCACAACTAGATCATGTATATGGAAAATTAATGGGACGTATTGGTTCGTTTCATTAAAGTCGGCCCAACAACAGCAATGGTTACAGAGAATACGAGGAGTTTGGTGAAAATCGGGCGTCCGACAAATTCCATGCGCGAATGCGTAAAACTGATTCCATTGTGCATTTAGACCACTTACTGGATAATATAAATTCCATGCGCGAATGTGTAAACCTGATTTCATTGTGCATTTAGAACACTCACTGGATGACCTATTGACGTTCAAGTTGATGAGGTGACTAGAGGATAATGAACTAGGAACATATGCATGAAGCAAAGATGCATGCACGGTTGGTAGCCTTGCCACATTTTTTAAGACAACTTGACACGTAATAAAAATAGAAGATAAAACAGTAAAGCAAGAGCGCATGCATATGCCCCTAAGCCGTGTACCAATTAGATTCTCTTACACTAATGTTCACAATATCTATCGTAGTTGCATATCTAAGAGATACAAATGTGAACTTATATTTTTTGGTAGTGAATCATCATTCTCTGATGAGTTAGATTAGAAATATTTCTAAATGTGGCGGATCGAGATTGCTTTCATGAATTAGATTAGTATTATGTCGTGGTAATATCTCGACAGATGCCAGGGGGTGGCTTATCATGGTTGGGGCCATGAGATCGTCGTCGGGTCCTGGAAGAGGGAGTGGGCACAAGCTCGGACGGACACGAGATCTACCCAGGTTCAGGGCTCTCCTAAGAGATGAAACCCCTACTCCTGCTCAGCGGGGTCTCCGCATGATCACTATGGAGCAAAGAGTACAATGGTGCTCCTAGAGCTGTTCGGCTAGAGGAGGAAGAAGGGCAAGGCTAGCTCTCTCCTCTCCCTGGCTACGGTGTGTATAGAACTGGAGTGGAACATGAGAGGAACCCTTTGCATGGGTGTGGCCTGGGGGGTTTTATAGGCCAACACCCCAGGGGTACAATGGTAATATGGCCGGGTGGTATGCCCCGGCTGCTAGTGTCTATGGGTGCCGGGTTCTCCGCCGGCTGCAGGGGCCCGCCTTCGCCGGGATCTGCCGGCTGCCGAGGAACCGGCCGACAGGTGGGGCCCGCCGCCTGCGGGCCCTTCTGATGGCTCTTCGCTGTGGCGCCGCCCGTGCTGACGGAGGCCGTGCCGGGCGCGCCATGGCTACAGCGCCGCGCCGGGCGGGTCGGCGGCTGCCCGGCGGCGCCTTACTGTAGCCATGCGGCCGTGGTCTGGGGGAGGCATGACGCACTGTGGCCATGCCCCAGCTTGTCTCCTGGTCGGGATCGAACCCCTATGGAGGCGACGGGCCGCCTGCTAGGGGCCGGCCCGTACCCTCGCCGCTTTCTGGAGTGCGCCGTCTTCTAGGAGGCAGCCTTCTATCTTCAGCCGCTTTCTTGGGTCCCGCCGTCTTCTAGGAGGCGGCCCTCCGGTCTCGGAGGCCGGTCTTACGACCAGTCGGACTAAGGGGCTTGGCCAGCCCCGATGTCTTGAAATATGGTTAAGTGCTGATGAGGCTACCCGGGGTCCAACCCCCGATAGTAGTCCCCAAAGCTGGTGAGGCTCTACGGCTTGAGCAGTAGGAGGGCCTCAGCAGTTTCCCCTTCGACCGCCCTCTGCTCCTTCCGGCTGGGAGGAGCCGGATGCTAGGAGCCGGCCGCGGCTGCGGCCGCCTGGTGGAATTCGAACCAACAGGCGGGAGTCGGGGCATTGCCGCCCGCCGCGCGCGCGCCATGCGGCGCCCGCAGGCCAGGCCGGCCTGCCAGCCCACGCGCGCGACGAGACATCACCGCAGGCTGGGGCCCGCCACTATAGGGCCTCAGCCCGCGCGCGGATCTACTGCGGCCGAGGCGGGCGGTTGCCCTTCTGCGGCGCGTTAACTGCGCCATCACCGTGTGGAATACGCGGGGTCGTGCGGGGCGTGAGGCGCAGTTAATCCCACGCCCCCACGTCGCCTCGGCTTTGCCTCCGCCGGTTATAAAGAGGGGGAGGAGGAGGAGGAGCGGCAGAACGCACGCGCGCCCCGTCCCTACTCTCTCTTCTCCCTTTACCATTGCCGCCGCGGCGCTGCTCCGCCGCCGCCGAAGTGCTCCCGCGGCTGCCTCCCTCGTCGCTGTCGCCTAGCAGCTGTCGCCGCTCCGCCGAAGCAGCCGCTCCGCCGCGGCCAACGTCGCGTCTCTGCTGTCTCGCGTCGTCGTCGCGTCGCCCATCGTCTTCTTCTCCGTCGCCGCGGCGCTCGTCACCTTCTTCTCCGTCGAGCTCTTCCTCGCCGCCCCCGCTCCATGGCGAAAAGCGGATGGCTGGGGTCTAACATCCATGACGACCACGTCGACTTCCTCCGCGCGACGTGGAGGCTGCCTCACGCCGACAACGTGGGCGTGCGCATCCCCCCCGAGCCGGAGATCTCGCCGCGGCCGAAATCCGGTGAGTACGTTGTCTTCCGCGCTCACTTCCTCCGCGGCTTCGCGCTCCCGGCCAGCGGCTTCTTCTGTGAGTTCCTTCACTTTTACCGACTTCAACCGCACCACCTCACCCCCAACACAGTGGTGTGCCTCTCTGCCTTCGTCACTTTCTGCGAGGGATACCTCGGCGTCTTGCCGACTATCGAGCTCTGGGGTAGGTTCTTCTACCTCAAGTTAGGCACGTTGGCGAAGGAGGAGCCGGCCCATTGCGGGTCGTGCTTGGCCGTGAGGCGCTCAGGAGACGGCACGCGCTTCCCGTCGATCTCTCTGCACGAGTCGGCCAAGCTTTGGCAGAAGTCATACTTCTATGTCCGGAATCTCCAGAACGTCAACTACATCAACCTGCCGGCCTACGTGCCCGGGCCGCCTGCTGGGTCGTGCGACAACTGGCAATAGCAGCCGCCCAAGCGCCTCCTGCCGGGTCCTATCGTCAGCGTCCTCGCCCGGCTAGAGGAGATGACAAGCCGGGAGGGGCTCAAGCCGGCCGACCTGCTGGCCGGCTTCATCATGCGCCGGGTATCGCCGCTTCAGCTTTGGCCGCACCTCATCAGCCAGATGAGCGGCTGCCAGGATCCATGCCGGATGTCCACCAAGGAGATGCCGAGGGTGGAGGTGGTCCGCCATGTCAACGACATCTCCAACTGCAAGCTCAGCGAGGCGGAGTGGCGTATCGGCAAGGAGCATTACAGCCAGGCCAACCCCCCTCCTGTGGTAAGTACCAGATCCGGCTTGCTTTATTCACAATATTCTTCGTCCCGCCGTCCTGATCAGTCGGCTTTTTGTGGGAGAGCTTCGCGGGCCAAGGCACGCCGGCTCCTGGCCACGAGTGGATGTCGGACCGCAAGGTTAGCGACGCCGACGATCCCGAGCTGGGTGCAGCCGCCATGGAGGAAGGCGGCGAAGAGGAGGTCGCTGGAGGAGGCGGCGGAGGGGCAGGCGGCTCCGCAGGAGGTGGCGGAGGAGGAATCGGTGATGTCCGGGCTTGGCCGGACGATGACGAAGGCGACGAGGAGCGACGCCCGCCTGAGGGGGCGCGGGAACAGGAGCCGGAACCTCTACGCCACGGCCGGCAGCTGCACCCGGTGGGCACAAGCGCCGCCCGGTGGGGAGGTACGGCAGTCATCCGGCCAAGAAGGCCAAACAGGCGGACGGTACCAGGCGGCACGAGGCCCAGAAGGTGGCCGTCGCCCGTAGGTGCCCAAACCCTTGCCGCTCACGTCCGGGTAAGCGCACTTGCCGCTCTGACTTCATGCTTTCCTTCTTTCTTGGGTGTTTTCTCATCTTTGCTTTCTTGTTGACCAGGACGGCACTCGCCGTCATGCGGGCCTCATCTGCCTCACTGATGGACCCAGTGGACGGCTCTACGGATTCTCGGCGTCCGGATCCGGCTGCCGCCCTCTGGAAGGCGCAGGAGAGGAACGCGCATGAGGCGCGCGAGGCGCAGGAGGCCGCGTAGAAGGCGTGGGCCGACGCCCAGGCGGAGGAGGCAGCGAAGGCGGAGGCCCAGGCCGCGGCGGAAGCGGAGGTGAAGGCGGTGACGAAGGCACAGGCGGAGGCCGCGAACAGGCGCAGGCGAGGGCCGACGCCTGGGTGACGGCGGATCCGGCTGGTGGCGAGGTCCCGAAGACCGTCACCCTCGAACAGCCGAAGGTAGAGGTGGCGGAGAACTAGGCGCCGCCTGGGGCGGCCGGGGCCGACCAGTCGGTGCCGGAGCTTGTGGTCCCTGACACCGTCATCCCGGAGGTGGAGGAGACCCAACGCGCGCTGGGTGCCGGCGGACGAGGAAGCGGCGAGCCCAACCAGAGGAAGGTACCACCAGTCGGCACCGGTCGGGCGGCGAGCCAGGCCTTGGTGGCGCGCGCTGCTGCGCGCCGGCGTGCGACGCGGGCAACATCTGAGCCCAGGCGGCCGGTGGAGGCTGCTGCCTCGAGCTCGCAGGGAGCCAACGCCGAGGCCACGAGCGCCTCTCCTTCAGGCTGGGTGGCGGGGACCGGCTCGGCCTTCTTGAACCTGGCGGTGCGCGACCTGGAGGACCGGTTCCTTGCCCAGAACGCCAGTCTACAGAGGGCGAGGGAGGAGCTGCTGGCGACGCGGTCGGCCGTCCGGGTATGTACACCTTATTTTGCTATATTTTTTGTCTTGCAATCTTCCGTGGGGGCGCGCCAGCGCACCCACTGGGTGTAGCCCCCGAGTTCCGAGCCGGCTGCTGAGCAGGCGGGTTGGAACTCCAAGGTGTTCTTTTCTTTGGCTTGAATGCTTGCTGTTGTTGCAGGACTACCACAACATGCGGGCGGCCACGTACAACGCGCAGAACCGGACGCTTGCCACCCGGACAACTGAGCTGGCTCAGAGAAGAAGTAAGTAAGCTGGCTTTCAGTGGGGGCGCGCCAGCGCACCCACTGGGTGTAGCCCCCGAGATTCGGGCCGACTGTTGAGCAGTCGGGCTGGATGTTCTCTTGCAGCGGCCGCCGCCCAGTTGAGGGAGCGCGTGGCCGAGCTCGAGGGCCAGCTCCGGGTTTTGGGGCAGGAGCATGACCAAGCAGCCGCGGTTCGTGACCGGCTGGAGAAGGAGCTGGCGGAGCAGGTCGAACGCCACGCGAGCCAGGTCCGGACGCTGAAGGCGGACGAAGAGCGTCTGACGGCCGAGTTCGAGACTCAACGCTCGGACTGGGCCGAGAGGGAGAAGCTCCTCGATGACGGCTACTCCATGATTGAGGACATGTTTGACGATGCGTCTCTCTTCTCCGGGTTGTGGGTTGCTGAATGTTAGCTGTCGGCTGTCGCTGGAAGCCGGCCTTTGACATCTTTGTCTTCTTCTTGAGCAGAGTTCCTCCCGGGCTACTCCATCTCCGTCTGCATGGCCATCGAGACCCAGCGCGAGGAGCAAAGGCGGGAGGGCAAGGAGATCGCGTAGGACCGACCTCGGACCATAGGCGAACAACTCATGGCCGTCCGGATGCGCCTCGAGCCCACGCGCCGCCTGCTCCGCCGGCTTCTGCGCACTGGGTCGCAGGTCTTGGAAAGCTTGTGGCCAGGTGCTCAGATCCCGCGGACTCCCAGTCGGACGGCCGACTGGCTGGAGATGGCGGCGGGCCAGCTCGAAGCTTGGAAGAGCTCCGCGGCGTGGTCCGGGGCTGCTAAGGCTCTAGAGTTCGTCAAGGTCTGGTACCCCGGCGTGCGCCTGGGGCAGCTGGCAACCTTCCGCCAAGAGGCGCTGCCGGAGCTGGATGCGGCGCACGAGGACATCGCCGTCCGTGCGGCGGCCATCGCCGACTATGCTGATGTAGACGTCTTTGTCACGGAGCGGGGAGATGATTGCGTTGTGGTTCCTTCGTCCTGGTTCGGTCTTAACCCGTCGGACGGGGAGGACTCGGCGGAGGAGATCGCCTCTAGCGATGAAGGCGACGAGGGCGACAAGGACGAGGAAGGCAGCTATGTCTCACCAGATGGCGGGGCTACCAGCCGGACTCGGCCCGACCCAGCGCCGACTAGTGACCAGCCGGAGACCACGTCAGCCGCCGCCGACCGCTGGGCCGAGAATCCGCAGTCGGAGGCCCCACCAGCCGGAGCTGCGCCTGCCGCCGACCAGTCCGTGCAGCCCGAGGGGCCGTCCGCCTAGATGGCCTGTTATCTTTTTTCGAGTTTTTTCTGTCTTCGTGCTTGAAAACAATGTCAGTTATGCGCAGTTCCACCCACTGGGGGTGTATTTCTAAACTTGATGAATGCTGGCCTTGGGCCCTTTTGCAATGTACAAAGTTTAAATCCCCAAATTTTGCATGTGTTGCCGGGTTCTGGCTTGAGTTTGCTTTTGCCGTCTTTGGCTTTTTTCTTTGCCGCGTTCCTTGGCCGCCTCCCTGCCAGCCGGACAGCCGCGCTGCGGTCTGTGGCTGGGTCAGGGACTTGGTCGTTTAGAACGGGCAAGTTACTTCGGCCGCTTAGAGCATAGCTTAGTCGAGCGAGAAGCCGGCCTGTCGGCTACTGAGCAGCCGGACGAGGGAGGCGAGAGGCCGGTTTCACCGTAGTCGACGCTTTCCTTAGTCATTTTTCGTGTGGACAGCGTTTCCGGCCTTTGACTCTTGCCAGTCGGACAGCCGCGCTGCGAGCTGTGACATGGAGCGAAGAGAGGGCTTTGGCGTCGGCACACTACTAGTCGGCTCGGGCTGGTGCGAACTTAGGCCAAGACGGCGAGCCCCCGGGTCGGCTGACCGAAACCCGGATAGGGCAAGAATACATAAAAAAACCCAATTCACGGTATAAGCTTATCTCATGGATAAAAAGGTAGTCCCCGAGTGCGTCTCGGGGGACCTGAGGTCTTTAATTAATACAAAAGTTGGTGTGGTACATACACTCGCTTTAACTGTGAAACAGACGGAGTAGGTTCGTGTTCCATGGCCGCTCCGTCTCTTCGCCGGCTGTGCTTCGCTTGCATGCCCTGGGCTTTTGGGCGTCGATGAGGTAGTACGAGTCGTTGCCCAGGGCCTTGCTGACGATGAAGGGGCCTTCCCAAGGTGCTGCGAGCTTGTGCTGGCCGGCTGATCGCTGGATCAGGCGGAGCACATGGTCGCCTTCTCGGAATGTACGCGGCTTGACCTTCTTGTTGTGGTAGCGGCGCAGGCTCTGCTGGTAGATGGCGGACCGGCTACACGCTAGCAGCCGGGCCTCTTCCGACAGGTCGACGCCGTCTTCTCGCGCCTCCTTTGCTTCCGCCTCCGTGTACATAGTGACGCGAGGCGAGTCGAACTCGATATCCGTGGGGATGATGGCCTCGGCACCGTACACAAAGAAGAAGGGCGTAAAGCCGGTTGATCTGTTGGGCGTGGTCCGAAGACTCCAGAGGACAGCAGGCAGCTCGTCGATCCAGCAGCCGGCCGATCGCTCCAGCGGCTCGATCAGGTGGGGCTTGATGCCGGATAGGATGAGGCCGTTTGCTCGCTCCACCTGGCCGTTTGACTGCGGATGGGCAACGGACGCTAGGTCCAGTCGGATACCCTGGTTTGCGCAGAAACGGGCCAAGGCGCCTTTGGCGAAGTTGGTGCCGTTGTCGGTGATGGTGCTGTGGGGAACGCCGTATCGGACGGTGATGTCGGCGACGAACGTGACGGCAGTCGGACCGTTCAGCTTCTTGATTGGCTTGGCTTCTATCCACTTGGTGAATTTGTCCACGGCGACCAGCAAATGAGTCATGCCGCCGCGTGCTGTCTTGAAAGGACCAACCATGTCCAAACCCCACACGGCAAACGGCCAGGTGATGGGGTTGGTCTTGAGGACAGAGGCCGGCTGGTGTTGCCTGGTGCTGAACTTCTGGCACCCTTTGCACTTCTTGACCAACTCCTTGGCGTCGTCCAATGCAGTCGGCCAGAAGAAACCATGGCGGAAGGCTTTGGCTACGAGGGACCTGGAGGCGGCATGGTGGCCACATTCGCCTTGGTGGATGTCTCTGAGGATCTCCATGCCCTTCTCCCGCTCCACGCAGCGCTAATAAATGCCGGTCATGCTCCGTCTGGCGAGCTCTCTATTGACGATGGTGTAGGCGCCTGCCCGGCGCTGGATCTGTCGGGCTAGCACTTCGTCTGCTGGTAGCACACGGCTTACCAGATAGTCGCGGATGGGCTGCGCCCAAGATGGGGCCGCCACCACTGTGAAGACGGCAACTGGCACGAGGGTGGCCGGGTTGGGAGGCGGCGGGCTGGAGCCGGCCGCTCCTCGTGGTGTCGATGAAGTCCCCGGGCCGACTGCTGCAGTCCCCGGGCCGCCTGCTAGAATTCCTGGGCCGGGTGCTGGTGGTGCAGCCCCCGGGCCGTCTGCTGAAGTCCCCGGGCCGGGTGCTGGAGTCCCCGAGCCGGATCCGACTGCTCCGGGGTCAGCCGGCACAAAGATGGAGTCGGACTCTGGCGACGGCTTGATAGACGGCTTGCGCAGACACTCGAGGGAGACGCCGACTGGTATGGACGCGGGCAAGGGCGTCCGCTGAGCCGTTGTCGGCTCTAGGCATGTGGAGGAACTCGCACCCATCGAAGTGCCCGCTCATCTGCTGGACGAGGAAGCGGTAGCTTGCCATGTTGGAGTCCCAGTCGCCGGATGACTGCTGGATCGCCAAGTCCGAGTCGCCGTAGCAGAGGATGCGGCGGAAGCCGATCTCCTTGGCCAGTGGGAGCCCAAAGATGAGCGCCTCGTACTTGGCTACGTTGTTGGAGGTGGCGAAGTGGATCCGCAATGTGTACTTTAGCTTGTCGCCCTTGGGAGAGGTGAGGACGATGCCGGCTCCCAAGCCAGTGCGCATCTTTGAGCCATCGAAGTGCATCCGCCAATGCGTGGAATCCGACGCTGGCGGCAGGTACTGGGACTCAGCCCAGTCGACTAAGAAGTCAGCCAGCGCTTGGGACTTGATGGCGGTGCGGGGCTGGTAGAGGATGGTGTGGGAAGCCAGCTCGATGGCCCACTTGGCCACCCGGCATGAGGCATCTCTGTTACCCATAATCTCGGCAAGGGGGGCGGTGCAGACAATCGTGATGGAGTGCTCTTGAAAATATTGCTTCAGCTTCTTGGCGGCAAAGTACACGCCGTAGCACATTTTCTGGTAGTGGGGGTAGTTCTGCTTGGAGGCGGACAAGACCTCGCTCAGATAATACACCGGCCTCTGGACCGGCTGCACCTTGCTGGCTTCTGAGCGCTCGACCACGATCACCATGCTGATGACTCGGTTGGTGGCGGCGATGTAGAGGAGCATCGGTTCCTTGGCAGCCGGAGCCGCCAGGATAGGCAGCGTGGACATCATGCACTTGAGCTGACGAAAAGCTTCGTCCGCCTGGTCGTTCCACTCGAAGCAAGTGGTTTTCTTCATGAGCTGGTACAGGGGAAGCGCCTTCTCGCCCAGCCGACTGATGAAGCAGCTGAGGGATGCCAGGCACCCGGTGAACTTTTGGACGTCACGCAGCTTGGTGGGTCTCTCCATCCGCTCGATGGCCTTGATCTTCATGGGGTTGCACTCGATGCCACGTTCAGAGACAAGGAAGCCGAGGAGCTGGCTGGCTGGTACTCCGAAGAGGCACTTCTCCGGGTTGAGCTTGATTTGAAAACGGCGCAGATTCTCGAAGGTTTCCTTGAGATATTCTAGGAGGGTGCCGCGCTTCTCCGTCTTCACCACAACGTCATCCACATAGACGTGGGCATTGCGGCCGAGTTGCTTCAACAAGCACTTCTGCATGCATCGCTGGAAGGTAGCACCGCCATTCCTCAAGCCGAACGTCATGGTGATGTAGCAGAAGGCACCGCATGGTGTGATGAAGGCGGTCTTCAAGCGGTCGGCCGGATCTAGCTTGATTTGGTGGTAGCCGGAGTACGCGTCGAAGAAGGAATGCAGCTCGCAGCCGGCCGTGGAGTCTATCACTTGGTCGATCCGTGGCAGGGTGAACGGATCCTTGCAGGCCTTGTTGAGGCTCGTGCAGTCGATACACATGCGCCACTTGTTATTCTTCTTCAGGACAAGGACCGGGTTGGCAAGCCAGTTCGGGTAGAACACTTCCATGATGAAGCCGGCTGCCAGAAGCCGGGCGATTTCTTCACCAACGATTCTTCTCTTCTCTTGTGATAGGCGGCGAGGGGTTGCTTGACCGGCTTAGCATCCGGCCTCACATGTAGTTTGTGCTCAGCGAATCCAGTCGGGACACCCGGCAAGTCTTTGGGGGACCATGCAAAGATGTCTCGATTCTCACGGACGAAATCGACGAGCTCACCTTCCTATTTGCTGTCGAGGTTGGTCCCTACGACAGCAAACCTCTCCGGGTGCGCCGGGTCCAAGGCGATCTTCTTGGTTTCCTTGGCCGGCTAGAAGGAGGCCCCTGCTTCCGTCTCCTTGGGATAAGTCGGCATGGCCGGCTTCTCGCTGCCCATGGCTACCATCCGGTCAAGGAGACGCTTCTCTTGAGCGATGACAAGGGACTCGGCTAGTTTGCTGCTGGCGGCGGCGCAATCTAGCGACTTCTGGTAGTCGCCGACAACAGTGATGATGCCCTTGGTGCCCGGTATCTTGGCCTTCAGGTAGGCGTAGTGCGGGACCATCATGAATTTGGCCGGCGCCCACTAGTAGAAAAAGGACCATTTGTCCCGGTTCCAGAGGCCCATATGTCCCGGTTCTAGAACCGGGACTAAAGCCCAATACCTTTAGTCCCGGTTCGCCTACGAACCGGGACAGATGGGGCTCCATGTGGCCGCTGCGGCTTGCCCAGGCAGGAGGGCCTTTTGTCCCGGTTGGTAGCACCAACCGGGACCAAAAAGCATCCACGCGTCAGCAGTTCAGGGGCTGGGGTTTTTGTTTTTTTTAAAGGGGTGGTTTGGTGGTTTTGGGGGTTTTGTAGGGTTAGTTTAGGGGGTTTCATATATTGTGTTAGCTAGGTAATAGAGGGAAGTGACCTCTCTTAACTCCGTGCTTGGTCGACGCTACGTACTATACGTATAGAGAGAACTCGCGACACGCTGGCTAGTAAGGAAATGAAGGAAACCATTAAGTATACAAGATCATCATGAACATATATATACAGAGAGAAGTGATCGACCTCCTCCTTCTCCGAGAGATTGGTCGAATAACAAGTTTTCATATATCTATCCAACGCTACTAGCTACATATATACAATATAAGATCTCTTACAATCCCTAACATCTGATGTCAAGTTCCACATGGTATTCTCCGGCTTTATTGATGACGTGGTCAAGAAAGAATCCCGCCAATTCCTCTTGAATTGCTTTTATACGATCTTGTGGTAGGAGTTCATCCCGCATCTGCCACATCTAATTTGAAGAAGGGGGGTCAATACATATATATGAATGAAACTCAACACAAATGATGGTAATAAAATAAAATTGTGAATATTATTGCTTACGCACTTCATATTGTTTTTCAGAGTAGCCCCGCTTAGAGGTCGTCGCGTTGTAGATGTACTCGCAAACGTAGTATCCACAAAAATTATTCCCGCCTTCCTGCCACAACCACTTTACGAGAAATAGAGGTCAATCAAACTGATGATCAAACATTATAAATGGTATTGATGAAACTAGCTAGAATCAATGGGAGATGCGCGGAACTAGCTAGTAGTACATACTTTCGGGTGTGTAAATCGCAGCTCCCCCGGCAGTCCCGGAGCTTCTGCGGTGAACACTTTCCAAACCCTGTGAGACAAAGAAAATAATTACTTGATATCAGGAAATGAACAAAGTTGCCGATATGGTGTGATAATGATCGATTGAACTTACTTCCGGAGCATTTCAGTCATGGCTGCATACTCCTTGGGATCTTTTCGTCTTGACTCTAAGATGGTTACTAGTCCCTGCTCAAGCTTAATCTCTAGGAGAATAAAGTGGAAGCTGCGCACGCATGCATAACTCATCAATTACATTACTATAACCTCGAGTAATAAGGGAAACCAAATATGCACAAGACAATAACACTCACTTGAAGTTGTAAGGAAAGATTATTTTCTCTTTGTTTTGATTTTTAAGCAACGATTTTAGCAGGTTGGCCTCGGTTTCTTTGGCATTAAATTTAACCGTCCATTCATCTATGAGATTTGTGTTAATGAACCCAATATCATAGATTTGTGCTTTTCTGCATTCGACGATCTTCAATCTGCATAATATAGTGAGGATAATTATATATACATGCAATGAAAGAGCTGAGCTATATATAGAGACTTAATTATAGAAGTAGTACTTACAGACAGTAGCAAGTGATGATTATTTTATCGAGGGCCTTTTGATTGAAAAACTGGAAGAACACCTCAAATGGAATAGACAACAGATCAATTCCAACGAGGTCGTCCTCCTTTTTAACTCTCAGCGTCAAAATATCCTTCCCAGACTTGCAGGTGTCCATGTACCACTTATGGAATCTTCGCATCATCGTTGTTAGAGGAGGATCACCAGGTTTGACGAGAGGCTTCCCGTACCGGTATTTGTGTTTGTCCACCTCCATTGTATCAAAATGTGCATCGTCGGGCAGGTAATCACCAGGATTGGTACCAGGCAGCATCCCCGGCAAATTTGCAACGATATCGCTAGACACCTTGAGCGGGGGGCACAATTGGTTCGCCTGTTAGCCGAGCTGGGGAATTTTTTTCCCACTTCTTCGTTCTTGTAACCTTTTGTCACTTGAAGTAGTTCCCGACCGGCGCGCTCCTTGCACTGCCTTTTTAAGAGCGCGGACATGGTTGTCATCCGGCGGAGGCGGTGGTGGTCGCTTCAGGGCATCCAAAGTGCGCTTCAATTTCACTGGATCTATCTTCTCCTCCGGAGGTAAATTTTTCTTTGCAAAAAAGTCCTTCACTTGGGCTTGACAGATCTGCGCATTTTCCTCCTCGGTCATCTCGTATGGTAACTTCTCTAGAGGCTTGAGAGATGGATTGAATCTGTATTGCCTCCCGCCTTTGGCTGTATAGCTAGACGCCGGAGCAGTCGGAGCGACTGTGGCTGTCTTCCTTCGTTCCTTACGAGGCGGAGAAGGAGGCGGAGTGCTACGACGCGCCGGAGCAGCCGGAGCAGCGGCGGCTGTCTTCCGCTGTTGCTGACGAGGTGGAGGAGGAGGCGGGCTGCTCGGACGCGCCGGCGCAGGCGGAGAAGGAGGTGGAGTGCCGCCACGCGCCGGCGCAGCCGGAGAAGGGGGCGGAGTGCCCTGATCACTCGCCGGAGGAGGAGGCGGAGTGCCCTGACTCGCCGGAGGAGGAGGAGGAGGAGGCGGAGGCGTCCAGTTCGGAAGGTTGATGAGCTCCTTCCGCCATAGACATGGAGTCCTTAGAGCAAGACACAGCCGAGTCTCCCCTTCACCGGTAGGGTGGTCAAGCTCGAACTCCTCAAATCCCTCCGTTATTTCATCGACCATCACAACAGCATAGCCTTGTGGAATCAGAAGGCGGTGAAAAGTTGCGCCGGGTTCAGGAGGTGCAATAGAGCCGACAACCGCCTTGACTTTGAGGTGCTGCCATTGCGTCATAAGGTGGCAATCTTGAGACTCCGTGATAGCATCCACGGGGTAGCTGGGAGCCATGAAGTCAGGCTGCTGAAGGAGCTCGGTGGAAGCCACGCTGCTTCTCCGCTAAGATGGCGGGGTAGCTCCGGCAGGTCGCTGGCTCTGAGCTAGTGCTTGTTCCTCTAGCGCTCGGACCCTTGCATTCAGCTTCTGCAGTTCGGTCTGCTCCACTTTCCTCCTCCTCTCCCGGGTTTTGTAACCGCCTGCGCTGGGAAACCCAACCTTCCATGCAACGGAGCCTGCCGTGCCTCGTGTTTGTCCTGGGTGCTCAGGATTCCCGAGGGCCTGTGTGAGCTCGTTGTTCTCTCTGTCAGGAACGAACGTCCCTTGTTGCGCTGCGGCGATATACTTCTGAAGCTTCTTGACGGGTATTTCAAGTTGCTCCTCCGTCCAACGGCACTTCCCTATTTCAGGGTCCAAGGTTCCCCCAACCCCGAAGAACCAAGTCCTTGAACGGTCTGGCCAGTTCAATGTCTCTGGTTCGACCCCTTTATCAAGCAGGTCCTTCTCAGCCTTGTCCCACAACGGCCGGGCTTTGAGGTAGCCACCTGACCCTGTGCGATTGTGATGCTCCTTCTTTGCAGCATTTTTCTTGTTTGTCGCTGACATCTTCTTACTCTTATCCAATGTCTTGTGGGCCACAAATGCGGGCCAGTGATCTCTTATCTTCTCAAATCGGCCGGTGAATTCTGGAGTCTTCCCTTTGTCGACAAACGTTGATTTCAACTCATTCTTCCACCTCCTGAATAGATCTGCCATCTTCTTAAGAGCATGAGCCTTGACCAATGGCTCTATAACTGGCTTATCTGGATCCTCCTCTAGCGGTAGGGTGAAATTTGCCTTCAGTGCGGTCCAAAGATCATCTTTCTGTCTATCATTGACAAAAGACACTTGACGGTCTTCTCTCTTAGGCTTATTCCATTGGTGGATGCTTATCGGGATCATGTCCCTAACAAGAACCCCGCACTGAGTAGAAAATGCTTCCTTGGTCCGGCTGGGTTCAATCGGTTGGCCATCGCCCTTGATTGCTGTGATCGTGAACCTTTCATCCTGGCGCAACCTTTCCTTCGGGCCTCGTCTCGTTACCGAAGTTTGGCTCGATCCGGAGGGCTAGAAAAGAAGAAAGAAGAGAGTTAATATGTGTATATACCAAAACAATTAATGCATCAATTAGCTAGTCAGCACAGGCTTAATTAATATATATACCTCGCCGGACTTTGCAATAGCTCCTTCCTCCGTTCGCTCACCGGAGCAGTCATCACGGTCTCCTTCTTCCACTGGCATTTCGTCACCAGAGCCATCATAATCATGTCCTTCCACCTCCATTGTTCGATCACCGGAGCCTGCTTCACCCTCTCCGTCCAGACCATCGGTGTCGTTGAGATACGACAAGACATCACCTCCGCCGAGGATTATGTCCCCCAACAACTGTTCTGCTTCGATGTCTCGGTGCTCCATAGTTTCTGCAAATATTACAACATGGCAATTAATATACAAACATGACAGATGGATATATTAGTTCAAACGTAGACCTAGCTAGCTCGATGCTTCTATGGTTTGGGGTGGCCTCGACAACGCTTCTACGGTTTGGGGTGGCCTAGGCAACGCTTCTAGGGTTTGGGGTGGCCTCGACAATGCTTCTATGGTTTGGGCCGGACCGCCTCTCTCATGAACGTCCGACGTCCAGACCAACAAGGGATTTAACAAAATGACGCCATTCTGGATGTGCAAAAAATGGTCCATATTTTTCCTGATCTCATCTACCCTTCTATATGTCACGTTGTCTAGTGTCAAAGAATTCAAGAAAACCATGACTTCATCATTAGCCCGAAATGACTGGCGCATAATGGTACGAAGCTCTTAAAAGTTGTTTTGGAACGGAGTTCCCGATAGAATAATTCACTTTTTGGTACAAAGTTCAGCAAGAGCCTTCCGAATATCACTATTTGGAAGGCCTTTGCTGAAATTCGTACCAAAAGGCGAATTATTCTATCAGGAACTCCGTTCCAAAACAACTTTGAAAAGCTTCGTAGCATCATACGCCTGTTACTTCTGGCAAATGATGAAGCCATGGATTTCTTCAATACTTTGACACACAACGTGACATATAGAAGAATATATATATATATATATAGATGAGATCGGAAAAAAATTGGATCAACTTGTGCACATCCATAATGGGGGCATTCTTGATAAATCTGGACCCTCGACCCCTAGACCACCCTCGACCCTCGACCCCTCGGCGACCCTTGACCCTCTACCCTAGTTCACGACCCTCGACCACTCGGCGATCCACGACCCTCTACCCTAGTTCCCGACCCTCGACCCCCTCATTTCACGTTTGTCTAGTGTCAAAGGATTCAACAAAACCATGTCTTCATCATTAGTCGAAAGTAACAGGCGCATGATGGTACGAAGCTCTCCAAAGTTATTTTGGAACCGAGTCCCAGATAGGATAGTTCGCTTTTTGGTACAAAGTTCAGCAAGAGCCTTCCGAATATCGCTATTTGGAAGGCCTTTGCTGAAATTCGTACCAAAAGGCGAATTATCCTATCCGGGACTCTGTTCCAAAATAACTTTGGAGAACTTCGTACCATCATGCCCTGGTTACTTCCGGCTAATGATGAAGCCATGGATTTCTTCAATACTTTGACACAAGGCAACCTCTCGACCGCTCGGCGTTCCTCGACCCTCGACCCCTCGACGACCCTCGACCCTCGAACCTTCGGCGACCCTCGACCCCTCGGTGACCCTCGACCCTCTACCCTAGTTCCCGACCCTCGACCGCTCGGCGATCCTCGACACCCTCGTTCCCGATAAAAATTAAGAAGAGGAAGAAGAAGAAAAAACAAAAGAGGAGAAGAAGAAAAAATAGATTAAAAATATTAATCTATTTTTTCTTCTTCTCCTCTATTCCTTCTTCTTCTCCTCTTTTTTTTTCTTCTTCATCCTCTTCTTATTTTTTTTCTCCTCTTCTTCCTCTCCTCTTCTTCTCTTCTTCTTCTCCTTCTTTCTCTTCTTATTTTTTTTTCTCCTCTTCTTCTCTTTTTTCTCCCCTTTTTCCTCTCCTTCTTTTTCTTCCCTTCTTCCTTCTTCCTCTTTACCATCATAAAAAAGTTTAAAATACATACATACATACAAAAAATACATACATACATCAGACATATACAAGAAAGCAATATATATAAAACAAAAAAAAGCCAAAAACAAACTCTTGACTTCCTGTCTTTGTTTTTTGGGTGTTGCATTTTCTCTTTATTCTCCTCTCGTCTTCTTCTTTTCTTCCTTGTGCCTTCTCTTTCTGTCGTTCTTGGCTTCCTTGTCGAATTCCTTTTTACCTCTAATTGTGCTTGTTCCGTTAATTCATTGTCTATTTCTGTCTCTTGCTTCTTGTCTGTCATTTTTTTCTGTCTGTTTTCTTTCCCGTCTCTTCTCTTTTTATTTCCGCTTCCTTTTCTGTTCGCTTTGCTGTCTGTCCTCTATTTCGGGGCCAGGCAGGGGCGGGCTGGAGGCGTCGGACGATGGCGAGGTGGATCAGCCTGATGGTGTCGGGGCAGGGCTCGGCGGCGACGGCGATCGACGAGGAGTAGCTGGGCGTCGGGGCGGAGAAGACAAGTGATTTTTGGAGAAACTGCTAAGTTTTTCTTATATACACGAAAAATTGGTCCCAGTTCGTGGCACAAACCGGGACCAATGCCCCCCTTTGGTCCCGGTTCGTGGCACCAACCGGGACCAAAGATCTCTTTTCAGCAGCCCAAAGGGCGGGAAACAGACACCTTTGGTCCCGGTTGGTGGCACGAACCGGGACCAAAGGGGGGCACTGGTCCCGGTTGCTGCCACCAACCGGGACCAATGCACCCTTTTTGTCCCGGTTGGTTCTACCAACCGGGACCAAAGGCCTTGCGCTGGCGCGGTGCGGTGGGATGTTTAGTCCCACCTCGCTAGTTGAGAGAGCTCGAGAGTGGTTTATAAGCGCTGCTGCGTCCACCCTCTTGAGCTCCTCTCAACTGCAAGCTTTCGGGCCTACTATATCAATCCTTGCCCGTGGGCCTACTGGGCCTGCTGCGGGCCTGAATCCTGGCCCATGGTTGGGTTCCTAGTCGTATTCAGGCCGTGGTGGCCCAGTAGGTGGCATTTTTTTTATTTTTTTATTTTTTTTGTTTTCTTTTTTGCTTTGTTTATTTTATTTTGTTTATACTTAAAACAAAATACTTACTATTTTTCAGTGATTCTTTTTGCTTTTAGGTAACAAAAATTATAAACTTTCTGTTAGTGCCATTAGTTTTCTAATTTGAATAGTTTAAATTTGAATTCTTTGAAATTTATGTGAATCACTAGTTTGTGATTAACTTTACTATAAAAATAGATTTTGGAGTGATTCTTTTTCCTGCTATTTAATACTACTGTGTTTTATCATTATATTCAAAACAGTTTCTGTTATTTTAGTTTCTAACAAAAAAATCTTTATGATAATTCTTTTTGCTATTAAAGTTTCTAACAAAAAAAGTTCTTTATGAAAATTCTTTTTGCTTTTAATGTTTTGAACAGAAAATACATTGATAATTTTAGTTGCATAAATTTTATATAATTTTAGTTTCAATAATACTAGAGGTTTATAAAAGTTTTTTAGTTGATTCCTTTTGCTATTAGAGTTTCATTAAAGTTTTCTAGTTCATTCTTTTTTCTATTAGAGTTTCATTAAAGGGTCGGGACTGAACAGGTTGAAAATTGGCATGGTATCATCATTTCACCCACATAGCATGTGCTAAAAAGTTGAGAGGGTTACGGCAAAAACTGGATGCACTTCGTGTACAAAATGGACAATCTCTTTCGAAGTATCAGGGTTTCGGACTACTGCCATCACCGGGCTCAAGGAGGATCAGGGATTGGAGGGGAATGATCTTATGGCCGCCTGGGTGAGCCATCGCATTCAGCCGCTAAAATTCCGAGACAGGTGTATGTATACTTATGAGGGGATCAACGACTCCACCCGAGTGAGCATGCAAGTACTTTCTCAAGATCAGTTGGAAGAGAAGATGAAGCACTTAACCATGGTGCGTGACAACATTCGAATGCAAGGTTGGGTACCTCCTTATGATGCTAACCACCTTCCTACTGTGGTACGCTTCCGGACTGAATCTATTTAATTTCTTTTGAATGATAGTTTTTCCTTGCATCCCGATTGAACTGCACACCGACTAAACTATGATCCGATTGACTTTGCGGCAATTCCGTAATATGCATTCACTTGTTCCTCCTCCTGGAGATGATCCGGCTGAAGAAGTATTGGAAGACAGCACGTGACAAAGGTCCCAAAACTATGATGAAGAAGTAGACCAGGAATCTGACGAGGAAACAGAATCCACGTCATCTCCCTCAACGAACGTTGACCCAGAAATCTGGCGCAAGAAAAGGCAAGACACGGCTGACGATGAACATGTCAGTCAGGTCTCCAAGAAGGCCCGAGTGGACCCTGTTCCAGAAATACAAAAAGATCTGGCCCCTTCAAAACAGAAAGTTCCTGCCAAGAAAGTTTCCAACCAGCCCCAGAAATCAGCAGCACTGCCCAAACTGAGGAAACCGTGCCCACCGTGCCAAAGTAAGTGATTTCAACCAAAATTTAATTCTAGCATGTTAAGTAAATTCTCATCCCCTTTCTCTTGAATCCACAGAGCAGTCCGAGCCACGAGCTTAGCGAGCCATACCACCGAAAGTGTGGCTGAGAAATTCGGGAAAGCACTTGACTCGGATGTGATGTACCGAATGAAAGGTATTCTACTTCCCGTTCTTACTTCAAGAGTTAAAAGGTAAAAACCATTATCTTTGCTGATATAAACATTGTTGCTGCAGCCAAGGAAAAGGAGATTCGTATTGTTTTTGAAGAAAATTTGCTGCCCGAGCCAGCTATACCGGATCCGATTGCCGATGAAGCTGGCGATTCTGAAGCCAATCCTCCAAATCCTGGGCAAAGTCCCACTGCCATGGACATTCTACCGGATACTGCTCCACTCCAAGCTGAGATCAACCCGAGTGGTCAAGAGCCGGTGCCCACTGAACACGATCAAGCTGGTCCAATCACCTTGACCGTGATGCCAATCGGCCAGAGTCAGACCCCTCCCGGATCATTACCGCTGCTTCCGATGGCCAGGACGCCGGAGGAAGAAGTGACCGTAAGCAAAGAAGTGCTGATGCAAGCTGAACTGATGGAGTCGCAGCTAGGAGAGCCATACAAGACCACTGGAGTCCTCAAATCTAATATCCGCGTAAGTACTAGAGTAAGTGTCCTGTGTTTTCATTCGGATGGTTGGTTCTTTTTACTCAGTCGGTTTGCCAAAACCGACTAGAATGATTTAAGTTTTTCTTCCAGTGGGGGCGTGAACAGTACACCCACTGGGTCTGGCTGTAGCCCCCGAGACTCTGATTAACTGCTAGCAGTTAAATAGAGTCTCAAGAGTAGATATTTTTTGCACTTGATGAATTTGGTACTGAAAAATCAAACCCATGGCTTTCACTCGGTTTACCGGAAGCGACTAAACTAAACTTTTTTTCTTCCAGTGGGGGCACCATCAGTGCACCCAGTGGGTGTAGTCCCCGAGACTCTTAAGTGATTGCTTGCAATCAGTTGGAGTCTCAGATGAACGGTGCTGATCTTTACTTTTACCTTTACTTGTGCAGAAAACCTGTGAGTTGGGTTCCAAATATCAAGAACTGCAGAAGGAGATGGAAAATATGCACCAGGAGCTTGAAAAGGAGCAGATGAAAAACCACCGACTAGAGAAAGAGAATGCTGTATTGGGTGGTATGTTTCATAGACCGAGTCATTCCCAAACTCCCTTATTCCTGATCTCAAAAAACAAATGGTTTAGACAGACATACGCGCTGAAAATGCTCTCCTGAAAAACTGACTGAAGAATTGCATATCTGCAGAAACCGTCAAGAAATCGCTGGAAGCCAAGGACGCCAAGCTAGCTGAAGTTCTGAATGAAGCCCGAGCAAAAACCCAACAGGCCGAGTCTCAAATTAGTGAGTTTATGGAAATCGCTGAGATGAACAAAATGTATAATGAAGAGGTTGTGAGTTTGAGGAAACAAGTTGAAGAGCTCCAAGCTACCAACCAAGACATTCAAACAAAGTTTCTCAGCATGACAGATTTGGTGGAGAAGAATAAAGCTCTGCACGTGTAGGAAATGGAAAACACCGCTCGGTCAATGGAAGAGACCGAGATTTATTTAGCGAATCACTTGAATCAAACCAACAAGGTACTTGAAGGTATGTATCCAAAAACCGGCTGACCTTCATGCGGCTGAATTTTTCCTGACTGATTTTATTATCATTGAATTCCTTGTGAAGTGTTCTGTATTGAGCCAGAAGCAGAGACGCTGAGAGTACAAGAGCGCATCCCATCGTATGGGCCCGATATCATCAAATCTCCCTGGGCATCCGTCAATGTTGGTTTAGCCTAGCTTGTATAGTCTTTCTTTTCTGTTTTGTTCCTTTCCTTAAGGAACCTTTTGTTTATTCTTTTGCCAGTTTCAATAAAATGCTGTGGGGTGTAAGCCCTGCAGTCTTCCAGGTCAAAAAAAAGTTGCTGCAGCACCTATCCGGCTGATGGATTGCACTCAAGTAGCAAAGAACAATGCATTCCAAGTGAAACAGGCTACGGAGAAGATCAATGAGTCACTTTGGCCTGAGGAAGCGTTTGACAGTGATTTACCGACTTGCCTGAGCCAACTTGAGAAAACACTATCCCAAGTGAGTAGATGGAAGAGATCGGCTGCCCGGTGCGGAGCTGATGTTGCCTTGGCCCTGACCAAGGCACACTTTTCCCGAATCAAAGATGAAGACCTCAAGCTTGTCAATGGCAGAAATCCAGAAGGCAAAGACTTCAGGGACCACATGCCAACCTTCTTAGAAGCCGCCAGCAACATTGCATCCTTTATGGACCTGGAAACCTTCGTCGAGCACATCGGAGTGCCAGATACTCCGGAAGATGAGCTCGAGGAAGAGTGACAGGAAGAAATTGAGTGGGAAAAACTACTAAGTTAATTCGCCTCGGTATGCCGAGTGAAGCTGTAAAACTTTAAGTATGATTGGACGGATGTGTTCCAAAATTAAGCTACTTGAATACTTTGCTTAAGTACTTAAATCCAAGTAAATTTGCTTTGTTATTTTGGCTTGCCTTTCTTTGATTCTGTTGTAATCAGTTCTTTGCCCAATTGGATTTTCTTAGCTTGTGCTATTGTCAACTAGCCAGTCAGGCTGCGTCTAAGTTGGGGACGAAGAGTAGGCTTTGCCAATCCAGTTGACGTGCTCAAACTTTTTGCTAAGGAAAAAAGAAAGACGAGTCGTGAACAAAAATCGAATGGCCTTGCACCCACTGGGTGTATCTGTAGATGAAACACCCAAGGCAACTATTTTAGAAAGTACAAACCGACTAAAATACAACCTGCTCAAAGTAAAACAACCCCCGAGCAAGACGTAGCCCCCGAGTGTGGCATAGCCGATTGAGGGCATAGGCCCCGAGTGTGTCACCGTCCCCAAGCCCCTGAGTGAATCGCTATTTTGAGGATGTTACAATCATTACTGGAACGTTAAGAAAAAATGCACCAACAAAAATTGAAAAGCAACAAGTACTGAACTTAAATCTTTATTCATCGAGACAGAATCGGAACAAAGTGGTTGTGAAAAAACCACAAGACTAAAAACACTTAAGTATAAAACCAGCATAGGAGATCAGCATTCCACGTCCTTGGTTCTTCATCTTTCTTGTTCAAATTTTATAATCTGTAAGCACCGTTTTGAAGCACTTTAGATATGATGAAAGGCCCTTCCCACGAAGGGGAGAGCTTGTGGTTTCCCTCTATATTCTGGCTCAATTGGAGAACCAGATCACCTTCAGTGAAGGCACGTCCCCGCACCTGATGGTTGTGGTAGCTACGCGAGTTTTGCTGATAAATGGTAGAATGGGCAAGGGCAAGCTCACATTCCTCCATGAGGAGATCGAGGCCGTCCTGGCATGCAACTTCTGCTTCAGCTTCTGAATATTGCTTCACTCAGGGTGAATCATGAAGAAGATCACTTGTCATGATTGCTTCAGTGCCATACACCATGAAAAATGGAGAAAACCAAGTGGAACGATTTGCAGCTGTCCTTAGACCCCACAACACATGTGGCAACTCATTGACCTAGGCACCAGATGTTTCCTTAAGATCTCGCATCAATCCGGGTTTTAAACCCTTTAAGATTAGGCCATTTGCCCTTTTTCTTGCCCATTTGACTGCGGGTGCGCTACGGAAGCGAAATCAACCCGAGTGCATTGGGACCAACAAAAACTTTTGAATTCATCCAAGTCAAAATTAGCGCCATTGTCAGCAATGATACTATGTGGAACTCCAAACCGATAAATGATTCCTTTCAAAAAACTGACTACAGTCACTAACGTCCAGCTTTGAAATTGGTTTGACTTTAATCCATTTCGTACATTTGTCCACTGCAACCAATAGATAAGTAAAACCACCCGATGCTTTTCAGAATGGGCCAACCATATCTAGACCCTAGACAACAAATGGCTAAGTGACTGGGATCGTCTTCAGCTCGGAAGCTGGCTTACGAGGCTGGCTGGCATAAAATTGACATCTGATGCATTTTTCAACTATATCAACCTTATTAGCATGAGCAGTAAGCCAAAAGAAACCAGCTCGGAATGCTTTTGAAACCAGAGCTCAGGAAGAAGCGTGGTGTCCACAAGTACCCAAGTGAATCTTTTGTAAAATCTGTTTTCCTTCTTCTGGGAAGATGCAATGCTGATGTACTTGCTACTCCCGCAGGAGTTGTTGGGATTGCCTAAAGAGGAAGAGTGATGCAGCACAGAAGCAAACTATTTCCCTCAGTTAAGAACCAAGGTTTAATCAAATCTATAGGAGGCAACAAGACAACAACTTTAGTAGCACTTGCTCACAAACAAAGAATTTGCTTGCACCCAACTTGGCAAGAGGGTTGTCAATCCCCTTGTCTTGCTTGTTACAAGATTAAAACTGATAGTGATAGATGAAAGTTGCAAAGTAATATGCAAGCAAATAACAGGAGCAATTTTGTAGTATAAGAATTCAATGGTGAAAAGACACGGGGGCCATAGGTTCACTAGAGGTAACTCTCTCGAAAGCAGACAGTGGTGTGGTAAACAAATTACAGTTGGGCAATTGATAGAATAGTAATCTTTATTACTAAGATCATTCATGACATAATCTCACATAGGCATTACGTCCATGATAAGTACACCGTTAATCCAACATCTACTACTATTACTCCACCCCAAGACCGGTATCCAGCATGCATCTCAAGATATTAAGTTCACAGGAAATAGAGTATAGCAATAAGCAAGATGACATAATGTAGACAGGAAGAAATCAATCAATATGACAAAACCCCGTCATTTTCCCACCAGTGGCAACAATACAATACGTGCCTTGGCCCTTTCTGTCACTAGGCCAGACCACCGCAAGATTAGAACCCACTACAAAGCACCTCTTCCACCAAAGATAAATCAATCAAAGTTGGCCAAAGTAGAAAGATAGATCTGAGAAAAATATAAAGCTATTTAATTATGCAGGAAAGAAACTACTAAATGTAGGGTAACGCAGAAGAAAACAAAAAAATTATGACCTATGCACCAGCCCAGGACCACTATGAAGATGTATACAAGGTTTTTGATCTGATCATTACCAACTCGTAGCGCAACAGAAGTAGAGTTGGTGAAGATCGTTGGTGCAGATCCCCGCAGCTAGGATTTTACAACCTCTCAACCACGAGGATGTACTCCCTCGTCAGCTCATCGGACGGATCTCCGGACAGCCATTCGGGAGGCCTCAGGACAGTCCCGCCTCGGATGGTCTCACCGAATGGATCCTCAGACAGCCCTTCGGGAGGCGCTCTCAGAATCTCGAACGGTTACTTGGACAGCCCTTCGGGAGGCAGACTCGAACTAAGATCGAAACTACGACCTCTCTACCAGGTTGCACACATACGGTGTCAGCTATCCGGCAGGGCTTCACCGTCCAGAACTAGTTCCCACCGAAACCCAGACAGCCTTTCGGCTCTACGAAACTATTTGATGTGAGGGAGAGAAGAAGATAGATCATTGCATGCCATATTGTATGAGAGATTGAGTTAGTGTGGAGAGCTCCTCTCTAGCTCTATTTATAGGAAAAGGAAAGGGGTAGGTTGGCACATGAAAATACCAAAAAACCCATGACATGTGACCTTCACAAGGGCATAAAGGGAAGGCAAGTGGAGCTCCATGGAGGAGCTCCTCCTTGGCCGGCCACCACAAGTGCGGCCCCCCAAAAGGGGTTCCAATCCATCCATGTCATCCCACCAAGATCTTTTAGGGAAAGCCCAAAAAGGTGGCTTTCCAAAAAGCAACCATAAATGAGTTTTCACTATTCATGAAAATATTTTTCCACGGCCGTTAAATCCAAAAATATTTCTGTAGGCCCAGAACATTTCCAGTACCCCCTAAAATAATTCTGGACGTGTTTCAAAACATTTTTGGATCAATGATTTTCATCAGCGAAAAACAACCAAGGCATTTCCGGCAGCTCCAAAATATTTCTGTTTTTTTCTTTGAAAAAATTCCAAAAGTTCCCAGAACAATTCTGGCACCCTCCAAAAGTTCTAGGCGCATGCTGAAACCTTTTTAGCTCAATTGTTTACTCCGAAACAACTTTTCGGTTTCACCAAAACTTTTTCGGTGTTCTCTCCGGAACCTTTCCATTGTCTCCAAAACTTTTTGCCGACTTTCTCTCAGACTCCCTGTCTAGTATTCAGCAGCTAGTTGACCCTTAAGCATGTGACCCTGTCGGTTTGGTGAAGTATAGACATGACCGGAACACTTTTCGATCAATGATCAATAGCGGAACTGTGGACATCCATATTGATCCCTATACCCACACTAATCAATATTCGAGTGAACCTCTAGTTGCCGTGTGCTATTCCTGTTGCTTTGCGATATGTTACAAACACCCAATGTGAGACTTATCGGCATCCCCGTGGATCAACAACTTTGTCCACTATGTCAGTTACCTCGTTACCGGTTTTGTTCTCTCTTCTCGTTTCCGTGTTTCGGCATCCCCGTGATCAAATCATATTCTGTCTAGCCAGATGATGGTGGATACCGTAACACCGAGAGGGCCCAAAGAATATCTCTCCATCCTCGGAGGAACAAATCCCAATCTTGAGCTATCTAGTCCCTTGTCATACTTTTCCATGAACCCGTAAGCCGCCGTAATACCCACCCTTTTGCAGATGACATTTAATGAACCCCAAAGCTCATGAACCAAGTGAAAAGGAACTCGATACTATCATGGTCTAAGGAATTATGCAAATATTAACATTCTCTGTGTTATCAACCATTAACTTGTGATGAGTGTATCTCATAGCATAACATCAATTCGGGTCGATTCTACACAAGTGTTCTCCTAACATTGTGTCCTCACAAGTTGCCGGCATTGACATGCCCATGATCAGGAAAACACAACCATCATGCAACACTTGAGCTAGTCTTAGAGGCCAGACTAGGAATGCATTTTATCATTTATTTTTCCAAACGTGCATATGAGTTTTCCTCCGAGCCTCGTGGTTATTGTAGACTCAAGAACTATAGCAGTTACAACACGGAATATAAACATAATTACAAACATGGAGATAAATAATAATATTTATTATTGTCTCTAGGGCATATCTCCTACAGACTCCCACTTGCACTAGAGTCAATAATCTAGTCAATCCTAATGCACTTTACACCTATGGCATACTGGTGTAAAATATGCTTCGCTTGTGGTATAGCCTTTGTCCAACAGATCTAACAACTTCAGGTCCGTGTGTTTCTTTGCATATCCTCGCGTTTTCACGCTTTCACAAAATTCATATTTTGTGTGAACTTGGTTTTGTATATAGGTGAATCACTAGTCGAACCTTGATTCCTCAGACTGAGCTATGGAGCAACTATCTACAATAGTGTTCCATTGACCAGAGCCATCTTGGAAACATACTATGTTCATGAATGAACTATATGATCCAACATGTTCTTTGTCACTTCTAAAGTGTCAACATACTTAGCCTTCATTCAAGAACCCACCACAGTAACCTGTTTTGGAACAATTTCAACTTATCGTGCCACCATATCGTGTATTACACAAAACCCTTAACTTAAATCAAAAATCGCATGGAGCATTGATGAAGACTGTATTGATTTAACTACTTACAACGAGCACTTCATAATCTCCGCTTGCGAGAAAACATGTCATCAGTGCTACCTTAGTACTCAACGACATTTTTCGCTGTTGTCCTATGATCAATGTTATGATCACATTGGTATCTTTACTCGCAACTTCTTGGGAGTATTGGGCATATCTAGTTGCTTTACATACCATGGAATACATGATTAATCCAAACACAAAAGTGTGTGGAATCTCCATCATGTATTTTGCTCATCATTGTTTTAGGACACCAAGTCTTGCTAAAACTCTTTCCGTGTGACTTCGGCAAGAATCACTCCGTGGCATTTTATGCTAAACTGTTTTAGCATCTTGTCAATATGTATTTTGGCTCAGCCCTATTTGGCAATTTGATCTCCATAGATAATGATGCCAAATATCGAGGTTACCTAGCCTAGGCACTTCATCGAAAAACAATTTCGCATTGAAGCCCTGATTTGTGTCAAGAAATTTATATTATTTCCAATCAACAATGTGTCAAGCCCACAAGGTTTTTAGAAATATTATTATGCTCCCACATACTTTCTTGTAACCACAAGAATCTTCGCTATCCATTGATGAAATCAAACTCTTTTGACTATTTCATCAAAAACGAAGATTCCAACTCCATTTTGCTCTCTTCTGTCCATTGCTGGAACTCTGAAGTTTGCATACTCACTAGCATCTTCTGGATTGACAAAATACTTTGGACCGTATCACATGCAAGTCCTAGGTTGTATTTCCATCTCATGGAAATCCTTTCGGCATCCATGTATCAAATCTCATGATTGAAATATGTATTAATTACTATGTATTAATTACAAGTTTAACCCGAACCGACTTTAAGCATCGCTACGGAGAGACAATCTTGCCGTAGTTAATTCCTTGAATTTGTTAAAAGCAACAAGTTGAGCTTCATGGATAAAACATTTTTATCCTTATCAGTTTATAGTTCCATTAATATTCCTTAGAGTCTAAGTCTTTCGAAGGGTTTATCAAGACCTAATCTTGAATCATTTATATGGATACTATCTCAAATTATATTGGCATTTAGCCAATTCCGGAGTTAGGGCCCATCATCGCTTCCTTGATTATCATAGGTATACTATTGTCTAACAACAATATCTTGTTTGCGCACCTGATAGGTTTGCACGAGTTTTGCCTATGTGGTTCAGCTGCAAGTTTGACCTAAATCCATACGTCTCATGTAGAGGCTTCCATATCAGTCATAGTAGAAAACTCTAGAATCACTTCCAAGGTTTCTTTCCCTTGACCTGATGACGAAGATACTGTTATCTCATCGAGTTGCACTGTCCTCCCACTCACCCTTTTTGCAAGAACCATTTGCTTCAAAATCATACCGCTCTTAGTGGCAAACCTTTTGCCTCAGTATAGTGATGGAGGAATACCCAATAATTTGGGATAACCTACAAAGTAGCACTTGTCTGATTTGGAATAGGTTTGTAAACATGTTACACAAGCCCCATATTCCAAATGTTAAGAAAAGATATAACATCACTACTAGGGAAAACCTTATACACAGAACCTTACCAGCAGCGCGGTTCAAAACTAGGCGCTACTACTACTTATCAGTAGCGCGCTTAAAAAAATTGCACTACTACCATCCTCGTAGCAGTAGCGCGTTAGAAAAAAATAGCGCTACTACTACAAATGCCACGACGTTGCCGCCGGAGTAGGTTTAGTAGTAGCGCCTGTTTTCTAAGAGCGCTACTGCTATTGATCTTAGCAGTAGCGCTTTTCCCTAAAGAGCGCTACTGCTAAGGCAGCGCGGTTCTTCTCCGCCCGGCCACCCGCCCCTCACTCTCCCCTCTCCACTCCCTACTCCATCCCGTCCTTCACCCCGTTGTTCGCTGCCGCCGCATTGCCGCCAGCTGCTGCCGCCGTCGCCCCCTCCCTCCTACATCCCCTCCCTCCTCCTTCCCGCCACCGTCGCCCCTCCCTCCCTCCCTAGCTCCTTCCTCCATCCCGCCACCATCGCCGCCTCCCTCCCTAGCTCCC